>JAAOMT010000571.1:561094-924189 GCA_016748015.1 Geosiphon pyriformis | reverse complement strand
TTTTTCTTTTTTTTTCTTATTACAATCATTAGGGTAGCCTACAGACAAGATTCCTGTAGAAGAGTTGACTTTCACAGCAAAGTAACTACACATTTTAGTGAGCTTCCAGACGAGCAATTCCTGGGAAAGAGTTGATGTTTACTACAACATAACTACATAAAATAACTGGCAAGAAATTGGCCATTCCATTTATAAGCCCAGCAGTTCAGATTATAGAAGATAATTTGAAGATAAATTCAGTTATTGGAGGTTCAACTACTTCCTGAAAACATGAATTCACAGCAAATCAACATTACCAACATTTAAGAAAAGAGACCAAAAACCTCTGGTAACACCATCAATAGTAGTAAATCTATCCCTCCTGTTAGTAGTGTTTTAGAGATTTGTCTAATCAGTATTGAAAGCAGTCTCATCAACCTCACAGGTCAGATTAGTGAGTTGACTAAGAGGTTAGATTCACTTGTACTAGTGGTTTCTCAGCCTAGCCTTAGATGTCAGCTGTTGGTGACCCCTCCATTTCAGATTCAAAAAGAGAATACAATGATGGGAGTGGATTTGGGTGAAGCCACTAGTAATGAGACTGCTACAATTGTGGATCTTTCGGCATCCCTCCATGTTGTTAAGTTGGAGAAAATATTGGAAGGACTTTCCAAATCTGTTTTGAGCTTATCTGCCTGCTTTAATGATTTGGTTTTAGCAAGTAGTGTGTCCTTACAAACCTCTTCTCAATAAGTAAGCTGATCTAGAAAATTGCCACATACAATGTTTATGGAATGAACAATTCTACAAAACAAGATGATGTCATTCATTGGCACAAGGACATGAACAATCTTATTTCTATTGTTACAGAGTTAAAGCTTAAAGAAAAAATACAATCCTAGATAACCAACAGATTTGTTGGTGTTTACTTTTGGTCTAGATTCTGGTTATTTGAGTGCTGGTGTTGTAATTATTATGAACTCTTCTTTAGCTAGGCATGTATGTAAAGTCTCTGAGGTGTTGGATTGGCTCTTATCTATTAAATTGCTTTTCAAAAACAAACTTTCGGTGTCAATTTTGGAACTCTATGCTGGTGGATCTACAGCAGTTCAGTTTTTTCAGGCTGATGTGATCAATATTTTTATCACAAGGACTGTTAATAAGTCTTTTTTTGTCATTCTTGGTGGTGATTTTAATGAAGATAAGTCTTGTAGGTGTGCTAGTTTCAAAAAATGCCTTGATTTGGGGCTGGTAAATGCTTTGGTTAGGAACCAGACCTTGAAGATGTCTACTTGGACAAATTCTAGAGGTGTTCAAAAAACTATTAATTTCGTGTTCATTTCTCCTAATCTGGTTAATGTGCTAGTGCATCATGATGTTTTGAATGTCAGTAAACATTTCGACATGGATCATCAGGCTGTTTCTGTGTTTTTGGTTTGGGTGGGCTTTTGGATACACAGTTAAACTCTCTTCGCAAACAAGTGAACAGGGACAGATAAAAATTTGATTTCAAGAGTGCTGATGAAAATAAATGGGTTAATTTTAGGTGTGCTACATTGGATAATACCACAATGTTCGTGAATGAGTTTTGTGTGTCAGAAAAGTTTTTGGATCTAGATGCTATGTGGGAGATTATTCGCAAAATTATGATTCTTTTGGTGAATGAAGTATTCAAAAAAAAGTAGTTCAGGGGCTTTGATGAGGTCTTCACCAAAGAATCTTCAAGGTTTCACAAGTTGGAGCTTTTAGTTTCTAGGATTATCAAAGCGTCTCATAGAAAGGATGTTAAGTGTTTCGATTCTCTCATAAGATATTGGAATTCTTTGGACGGTGATAGGGCTTTGGTCATTCAGTCTATGATAACTTCTGGTGTGAACTTTGGTCATGTTTGTTCTGCTCTTTTAAGTGCCAAAAAATCCTATCATGCATTAAAGCTTGCTGAATTTCAGTGTGCTAAAGATACAAATATTAGGTCTGTCATTGATAAAAAGATGGAAAGTTTTGAAGTGAATAGGGGTCACATAATAAAAAGTGTGTTTGAATGTCCGTTTCATAAGGTGGTGCTTGGTCACTTGGTTGTTAATAATGAACTGATTTTGGAACCTGATTTTGTTAGGTCTAAGATAGATGTAATCATGGAAAGTTGGACCAGAAAACATTGGGTAGTTGATAGTGTCTCAGATGATTGGTGCTGCCAATACCATCTATTAGAATATGTTTTTGATGAGGTCTTTTCTGGTGTGATAGATTCAGTCAGTTTCGATGAATTGTTTAGGGTAGTTTCTGATCTTCCTGATGGCAAAGCTGCTGGTTTGTCGGATATATCTAATGAACTTTAGAAACATTGTGATAAGCTGGTTCTGGACATGTTATTGGTGCTTTTAAATTCTTGTTTGACTGGTGAATCTGTACCCAGTCCTTGGAAAGAGGCCTGGGTCTTGATGATTCCCAAACCTTATAAGTGAAAAGGCATTTTAACAAATACACATCCCATTGCATTACTTGAGACAACTTGTAAGATTCTTTCTAAGGTTCTTTCTGATAAGATTTCCACAGTTTACAGTGCTTTTAATGTTCTTCATAGAGACAATTTTTTGGTTTTGAAAAGTATAACTACTCAGTCTCTCATTTTTGCTATTGGTTTAGTAGTTAAGGATGCCTTGAAAAAGAACTGGAAACTCTGGCTGGTTTTGCAGGACATGCGAAAGACTTATGACTCAGTCGGCTAGGAGCATCTCGAAAAAAGTTTGATTAGGATTAAGATGTATAGCAAATTCATTCAATTTTTTGGTAATATTCACAAGAATTATACCAATCGAGTTATAACAGATTTTGGTTTGACTGATAGTTATTGTGTTCATGATGGTTTGGATCAGGAAAAAGTTTTCTCTCCACTTCTGTGACACATATTTTACAATTCTCTTTTGTGTGAAGTCAAGAGACAGGAAAATGTATGTAGATACAGATTAAACTCTCATTTTGTCTCCAAAAGTGGTCGTCCTGAATCTCAAGCTGGGCTTTCTTTTTTTTTGCTGCTGGAGCTTTTGTCGATGACACAATTTGGGTTGGTAGCAATCAGACTGCTACTCAATATATTCTTAATATTGCCAGTGAATTTTTTCAGATTAATAATATCTCAATTAATAATGACAAAACAGTGGTCATTCTGATCAATAGCCGGGTCAGTAGTCCTTCTCTTTTTATTAGTGGTTCACTTATCTCTATTGCCAAAAAGGAGGAATCTCATTGGTATCTGGGTATTTTTCTTTCAACTGAGGGTCTTTCAAGACCTAGTTTAGCTAAAGCACATTTGGATGTTCGATTTTTTGTCAATTTGGTTCTAAAAAAGGCTGTCTCTAATAAACAATTCTTATACTTGGTGTCGGCAGTTCTCCAACCCATAGTCAGTTATCGAACACAATTTAGTTTTGTTCTGGTCAGCATCTGTAGCAAATAGGATGCTCTGATTCATAAGGACTTGAAGCTTAAGTCTGGTCTCTCCCTTAACTTTCCTAGTGATACACTTCATCACTCTTCTTTTTATGGTTTGAAATCTTTTTTGCAAGTCCAGTCTGAATGCAAGGTTGTCTTTTTTGTCAGTTTTGTGAACTCTGGTGGGATTTTGGGTCACCTGTTTGTGCATAGGTCTCATGATTTGCAAGTCTGGTGTTGGCATCCTGTTCATCCATTGAATTCTCCTGTTCATGTTCATGTTAGTGCTTTTAATAACTTTTTGGTAGGCATGGTTCATATTTTTTTTAATTGCAACTTGTCTTTGGGTGGCTCTTTGGCCAACTCTTTTCAGTCCTGTGGTAGCATTCCCATGTCTTCCATTCTGGGTGAGTTAATGTTTTCCAGGTCTTTTCCTTCTCTCTGGAAGTTTGGTGTTGCTTTTGTGGACCAACTTCATAATCGTCATGGTGCTGTACTTGATTGGTACATTTTCAAACAGTGGAAAAAACTTGACCCCCATGGCCTCATCCCTGAGTGGTTCAAGCTTGCAATGACTTTTCTCAATAGTGTGAATTCTCCCTCTGCTGGTCTTCTAGCTTCGAATGGTGATGTTTTTCTGAACATTCTTGACTCTGATGATTTTGTTTCTATTTGTGACTGTCTTTCTAGTGTTGGGTTAAATGACATATTTGTATACACAGATGGATCTCTGAAGAATTTGGGCACATCAGACTGTAGGGCTGGTGCTGCCGCTTTTTTCGAGAACATTGGTTTGGACCTTAGTGTTGGTGTTTCAGGTTTGATGTTATCTACTCTGGCAGAATTGCAGAATATTGCATTGGCCTTGGAGTGTGTTCCCGCATCTAGTTCTGTTTGGTTGTTCTTAGATAGTCAATCTGCTCTGAATGCGTGCAAGTCTGAATTGAGTCTTGTGTGTCCAGATTTTTGCAATCAGTGCTGGGTAGAGTGCTGACATATTGCAAATGTTGTTAGATGTAAGAACTTAAGTGTCAGTTGGCACAAAGTAAAAGGTCACTCTGGCATTTCCAGAAATGAGCATGCTGACTTGATTGTTGGTGCTGCTTCTCTTTCTGATCAGCATCTTATTTCTCACTTAGATGAACATTTTATAGTTGCTGATAATAGTGTAGTTTCTGAAAATTCCAGACATTTTGTTCACAATATTTATCACTTCATTTGTTGCACATGTTGGGAAGTTGATTCTGGCTCTAAGTTCTTGGCTAATAGCTTGATTTCTGAGGTAGATTGGCCCTGCTCTTCACTGGTTTGGCATCCTGATTTGCATATAGCCACTGGTGTTACCAGACAAAATTAGAGATATTATTTAACATGAAATTATCTTTATAATCCCTATCATTAATTAGCATATATTATCGGTTCAAATTATTACTTATTACATTAGCAAAATGTCCGAAATTATCATTTAATTAATAATCCAATTTGCACATAACATAAATGTAACCTAATTGTGATGATCAATCATGCAATACCCCGAACTATGTAACATTCAAAAAGTTCACCGAAATTTGTAGAAATTTGCCAAAATAATTGATAGTTCACCGAAATATCTAATAGTTTGCAAAAATAACTTGTAGTTTACTGAAATATATCTTTAGTTCAGCAAAATTGTAGAAAATAGCAAAGTTCAAGTTCATAGAATAGTGTTATGACAAGTTGTATAAAAAAAGAGCTTTTCTCTTCAAGAAAATGTATCTTACTTCAGATTTAACAATTAGAATCATTTTTTACACACAAAAACAAAATAAATATCAAATAATTTGAAAAACCAAATTCTTTAAATTATTACACTTGGAAAATTCTCAAAACCCAACTAACGTTTTGAAATTAATTAGCTACCAATTTCAATAAACTGTTAGTAACTCCAGGCCTGGATCAAAAACAATTTCCTTGACAGAATTCAATTTTCTTTTACATTTCTTTTATTTTTCTTTTATTTTCTTATCATAATCATTAGGGTAACTTACAGATGAGATTCCTGTAGAAGAGTTGACTTTCACAGCAAAGTAACTACATATTTTTAGAGAGCTTTCAGATGAGCAATTCCTGGGAAAGAGTTGACATTTACTACAATGTAACTACACAAAGCAACTGGCATGAAATTGGCCATTCCACTTATAAGCCCAGCAGTTCAAATTATAGGAGATAATTTGAAGATAAAATTCAGTTATTGGAGGTTTAAACACTTCCTATAGTCATGAATTAACAGTATTACAACAAATATACAAGAGCTAAGAAGAGACCAAAAACCTCTGGTAACACCAGTTTTACTAGCAAATCTTCGACTGGCATCCGTACTTATTTTATGAAAGCTTTGCATTATTGGCTTTCTGTTGTAGTTCAGAAGTGCCTATACAACAGACATTATTCTAGTGTGCTTTGTTTATATTGTGACAAGGTAGAAACTTTGGATCATGTGTTTTTTTGTAAAATTGACAATTCTACTCGATCCCATATATTGGACTCTTATGTCAATTCTTGGAAAACTCTTTCTGGTTTATCTCATTCTTCTTCTTGTGTATTGCAGCTGTTGTTATCTTGTGTTTTTGATTTCTCGGTCTCTATGGCCTTTTATAAGGGTTTTGTGTTTAATGGTTGGTTTCACAAAGCTGTCTCCATTTTTCATGATCCAAAGATTGCTGGTTTGGAGATTATTAAGTTTGTGAGATCTCTTGGTATCACTTTTAGAGATAATATCTGATTGGTCTGTGTTAAACATTGAGCCTATATGGAGAAAGCCAACTTAATTCTACTGGATGGTTTGGCTCTTGCAACAGTTTTGGATTTGGTTTCAGAGTTTTCTGCTGGTGTGGTCAAATTGCTTGGCATCGCTGAGACATTAGGTGTTTGTTTTGGTTTTTGCAAATCATGTTTATTTTTCTCGGATATAAATGACTCTGTTTCTGTTCATATAACTGTATAGTAATGTTCTAATCAGCCCAAGTGGCTGGTCACATGTAGTAAATATATGATTCATGCTTAGTATAAATTATTTTTTTGATGTATAGCACTAGATAGTGTTTAAACTGCACTCATAAAATGTTAAAAAAAAAAATTTAGTTGTTTTTAACAAATTTTGGACTTAAATAATGTTTTTTAATTAAACTTTTAATAATAATAATAAATAAGTTTTATTTTTATTAAAAACTTTTTTAATAATATTTTTTATTAGCAATTTTATGATTAAATAAGTTAAAAAGAAGATTAAAGCTCTTTTTTGATTAAGTTTTCTTAATGCTTAAAAAATTAAATATTTTGTTTTTTTTATAATTTAAAAAACTTTTTTTGTAAATTTAGTTTCTAATTTTAACATAATTTTAAACAATTTTTTCAAAAAAACTATTAATATATTATTAATAGATTTAGTGTTTTTATTTATGTTATTTTTTAATTAGATAGTTTTAAAACTAATATTTTTAAGTTTTTAAACTTTATTGCTATAATAATAGTAAAATTAAATAAGAATTTTTCTAGAAAATTATCATGTATAATATAAAAAAAATAAATAATTTTACAAAACAAAAAGACATTATAAAATGTTATAATAAATTAAATAATTTGATATTTACTATACTAAAACAAAAATTAAAAAATTAAGTTATAAATTAAAAATAAATTTAATAATATTAAAGTTTTTGTTTTTGGCCAAAATTTTTATTATTTGAATTTTAATATAACAATTATTATAAATATTAATTTAGTTAAATATATATACAAAATTACTAAGATAGCTAATTAATTGGATTATTTTTCAAAAATAAATTTTTAGTCTTAATTTTAAACTTTTATATTAATATATTTTGGAAGTTAAATTTGTTCAAATTAATATTATTAATTTTTTGATAATTAAAACTATTAATAATTTTTTTTTGTTATTTTAAATAATAATTTCAATAAAAATAATTTTAAAAAGTATTAATTTTAAAAAAAATCTAAAATAAAGACTCTTTCTTTTGTTGATCCCTTGACCACAATGAGAGCTTGGAGTTGTTGAAAAGATAGCCTTTCTTATCTTTTTTTCTTCTTGTCTCTTTCATTATTTCTTCAAATGTATTTTTATTTGTGCCTATAGATCTAGTGAGCTTTTCTGCTGGCACTTTAAGTTTGAGTTTGGCTGGGTTGGGGTTCCAGTCTGGCAGTAAAAAAATTAAAGTACACGTTGAGAGTATACTTGCATGGTTCTTTATACAAAAAAACAAAGTTGTCTGGTGTTTCTGGTGGCATTGTGGACTTGTCAGACAGCCTATTCTTAATGAATATACTATATGGTGATGGTGTTGGACTGTAGAGATCTTGAGGAAATGAGGTGAATAGTGAGAAAGTGGGTGTTAGTGAAGTGTTAGATGCCGAGAATTTAGAAAGCACAGTTGCTGAGAAGACGAGTTATATGGACCCCAACACTTCTGAGACTGATGAAATAGAAGACGATACAACTCCTAGGAAAACATGAACAAGAACCTTCATTCTGGGACAGCCACCAAAGGCGATTTCCTTCGCAAGCATGAGTGACGACAATACTGAGTTGGTGCTTCCTGGAGCTAAATTTGCTGGATCCAATCAGTGGCCACTTGTGATTTCACGTGTTTTGGAACATTGCGCTTTTGAACCAGTTAAATTGTTTGCCTTGGATGTAGAGTTGTCAAATGTGTCTGGAAAAACTAATAGTAATAAGTTGATTTCAATTAAGAAAATTTTTTATCATATTGATGGCTTTGGGAGTGCTTCAACTCCCTCAAAATTTCCTGGAATCATAAGATTGACCTTCATAAGTGAATCTAGTTTGAATAAAGCCAAATTAATGGCAATCAATGAAAAAGTTGTTGTCAACACTGATCTCAAAAAAGTAAACAGCCATACAGATTAGAAGATAATCATCAAGGAGATTTCAGTCAATCTTCTTAAATCAGCAATAGAGACTGTGTTTTCCAAATTTGGCAAGGTTATTTTTATCAGGATGCAGCTGATTGGTTTATAGCAAAAAGCTGTAGTTGAATTTGAATCAACTGAAATTGCTTGTTTGGTTGCTTCTAAGTGATCTGTTCTTGTGAGAAAAGATTCTGTGCATGTGACTTTAGTGGTAAATGACAAAGAATTATGGATTTCAAGAAACCATTATCGTGCTTTGCTGTATACTTTTCCAGTTGGTATGACTGCTCATGATCTTTCGGACTTGGTGGAGACCTATGGTGGGAAAACTTGTGTTATTGGCCATGATTTTACATCATATGCTTGTGTTTGGTGTGCTGTAATCTGTTTTGAAAGTAAAGTGGCCAAATTGGCTGCTATTGGTTTGGTTCCAGTTTTCAAGATTGTGAACTTGCACTGGGCTGGTCTTTGTTTGGCCTGTTGTATCAAGTGTGAACAATTTGGTCATGTCACTGCCATCTGTCCTGTGGGTGGGAATTTTGGTGTTCATGGAAAATGGGTAATTTTTGATCAAGATCGAGTTCGATTGGCTGGCATTTATAAAAAAAAGCAAGCACTTATTTCATGTCCTGTGTCTTTCACTGATAAAACTTGGACTTAAGTTGCTGGTGGTGTCACCTCTCGTGTGTTTTCCTCTGGTTCTTTTGGCACTGATTTGTATCCTGGTTTGGTTCCTTCTTTATTAATGTCTAATCCTCTTGTCGTGTCTCAATTAGGCAATTGTTTGGCAGCTTTAAAACACTCTTTAGAGATTTTAGCAGATCAGGTTTTTGGTATTTTGAAAAAACTCAGTTTTGTCAAATTGGTGCCATTGGTGCCTCTTTTTGGAAGTGTGTCTCTGGTTGTTTCTGTGTCTGTGGTTTTGGTTGTGAATTTGGATATGACTCTGGATGATGAGCCGACTGTATCTGCTCCCCCCTTTTCTGGTGCTGATGAGTCTACTGCTGTTCTCAGTTCGAGTGGTTCAAGGGTTTTTACCTCCAAAATGGGTGGTTTAGAATCTAAAATGTCTGCTTTGGAAGCTTCAGTTAGTTCTGTCCTGGCAAGATTAGATTTCTTGTGCTCTGATCCAGATTGTTCTCTCCCATCTTCATCCCAATAACCAGTCTGATCTGGAAATTTGCTACATGTAATGTTCGAGGTATCAATGTCCCTACTAAGCAAGCAGACATTGTTTGTTGGCATGTGAGTTCTGGAAATATGGTTTCTTTTGTTACCAAAATGAACTTAAGAGCCTTTTTTGGGCCATAAATTAAGGATAAGTTTGATGGAGTTCGAATTTTTACTTCTGGTTTGGATGTTGGTTATCTTGGGGCTGGTGTTGCTGTAATCATGAACAATTCTCTGGCTCGTCATGTTTCAAAAGTTGAGGAGATTTCTGGTCGAGTCATTTCTGTTCGACTCTTGTTTAAGAGCAGGCTCTTGGTTACTCTTCTAAAGTTGTATGCTGGTGTTTCTCCTGGGGTTAGATTTGATCAGTCTTCTGAGGTTAACTCTCTTATTGCAAAGACTGTCAATTCCAGCTTTTTTGTCATTTTGGGTGGGGACTTTAATGAGAATGGATCTAGTAAGAGTGCAAGTTTCAAATTCTGTTTGGATTTGGGTTTGGTTAACTCATTTTTCAGTCATCATTTGGTTGGAGCTTCTACATGGAGCAACTCAAGAGGGGTTGGAAAAACAATTGATTATATTTTTGTTAGTAGTGATTTGTCTTCTGCTATGGCTGGTCATCAAGTTGTTTCTGTTTTGGACTTCTTTGACACTAATCACAGGGCAGTTGTGGTGTCAGTTGGTTTAGGTGGACTCCTAGATGCTGAATTGAATAGCATGCATAGACAGGCTAATAGAAATCATTGGAAGTTCAAAATCAAAGATGCTGACTGTGTTAAATAGGCTAAGTTTAAGGATCTCTTCTCATCTAAGCTCTTATTGTTGAGTGATGTGTTCTCTGGTGCTAAAAACTGTGGCAATGTGGATGCTATGTGGGCAGTTTTGGAGAAGGTCTTGGTGGAGTCTGCTAATGCATTGTTTTTGAGACAGTGGTTTAGCAAGTTTGATTGTACAAAAAACAGGCATTCCTCTAAGTTCTTTGGTTTGGAATTGTTGGTGACCAAGGTCATTAAGAAATTTCACTCTGGTAATTTGCCTGATATAAATCACCTTGTGTGTAGGTGGTGAACTCTTGATAATGATAAGACTTGTGCTTTTGTTGACTTGTTAGGGTCAAAAGTGAAATCTGATGTTATTTTTAAGCATTTGTCATCAGTTCACAGGGATTACAGGAGATCAAAGATGTTTGAGTCAAGGCTGACCAAAGAAGTTTCCATTAGAATTGCAATTGAGAAGTGCATGGAAAATTTTTGTTTGAACAAAGGTGGTATGATCAAGAGTGTGTTGGAAAGGCCATTTTGCAAGATGGTGTTAGATCACTTAGTGGTTGATAACAAATTGATGTTGGAGTCTAAGGAGGTGAAGTCTAGTGTAGACAAGATTATGAAAGGGTGGACGAGGAAACGCTTAGTGCATTCGGTGCTACCTGATCTTTGGGCTTGTTAGTACACTCCATTGGACTATGTTCAGGATGATGCCTTTTCTGGTATTATGTGTGCTGTCAGTATGAGTGAGTTGCTTTCAGTTGTTGGTGGTCTGCCTGATGGCAAGGCTGCTGGTTTATCCAGTATTCTAAATGAGTTGTAAAAATGTGGTGGTAAGATAGTTTTGGGGTGCTTGTTGGCTTTATTCAATGTGTGTTTATCTGTTAGTGTGGTACCTGTTTTGTGGAAAAGGGCATGGGTTTCAATGATTCCTAAGCCTTATGACTGAGATGGGGTTCTTACAAACACTCGGCCCATTGCTTTGATTGAGACTGCCAGGAAGATTCTTTCAAAGGTTCTATTCAATCATATCTCGGTGGTTTGTAGCAGATTCAACGTTCTTCAGAGTGACAATTTTTGGTGTTGAAGGGTACATCCACACAATCTTCAGTGTTTGCTGTTGGGTCGGTAGTTAAAAATACTATTGAGAAGAATAGAGAAGTATGATTAGTCTTACAAGATATGCAGAAGGCCTATAATTCAGTTGGATGGTATCATTTGAGAACTAGCTTATGGCGTGTCAAGATGTGTGAGAGATTCATTAAGTTTTTTGGTGGTATTTACAAGGATAGAATTAACAGGGTTATGACTAATTTTGGTTTATCTGGTAGTTACAAGATGCATGATAGGCTGGATTAGGGTGAGGTCTTTTTACCTCTTCTGTGGAGAATCTTCTATGATCCGCTTTTGTGTAAAGTCAAAAGGCATAAACAATTGTGTGGGTACTGAATTAATACTAAGTTTGTTTTAAAAAATGACAGAATCGAGGATGATAGTGGTTTGACTTCTTATTTTTCAGCTGGTGCATTTGTTAATGATACTATCTGGGTTGGGAATTGTCAGGCCTCTACTCAATATGCGTTGAACATTGTCAGTAAATTTTTTGTGATCAATGATATTTCTATTAACAGTGAAAAAACAGTGGCTATCCCCATAAATCAGGGTGTTAAGATTGCTTCATTGAGTATTTGTGGTCAGCCAATTTTGATAGCTAAAAAGGGTGAGTCACATTGTTATCTGGGTATCTTTTTGTCTACAGAGGGGTTGTCCAAGCCAAGTGTTGTTAAAGCTCATGCAGACATTCGTTTCTTTGTTAATGTTGTACTAAGAAAGGCTATTACCAATAAGCAGTTTTCATATTTGGTTTTGGCTGTTTTGTAGTCTATTGTCAACTATTGTATGCAGTTCAGTTTTATCTCTCCTAGTGTTTGTCACAAGTAGGATGTCTTAGTTAGGAAGTGTCTTAGAGCTAAAGCTCACCTTCCCCATAACTTTTCTGATGTTGCTTTGTATCATTCTTCATTATATGGGCTGAAACCCTTTAAACAAGTGCAGTCTGAAGGGAAGGTGGCTGCTCTGATTGTATTCTCTAATGCTTCTAGTATTCTTGGGCATTTGTTTAGTTATAGATTTTTGGATTTGTAAGTTCTTGGTTGGGCTTCTTTGAATCCTTTGCAGTTTCCTATCAGGTTGTGTGTTAATCCAGTAAACAATTTTTTGGCTGGAGTGGTAAAGATTTTTTTGAGCAATGAACTGTCTTTGGTAAACAATTTTCTCACTGCATTTTATAGTTCTGGTTACTTTCCTTTATTATTTATTCTTGGGAAGTCCCTGTACTTTGATTTGGTCAAATCTTTTAAGCATTTTGGTGTTGCTTTTGGTGATCAGCTTTTTGATAAAAAGGGTGGCTTGTTGGATTGGAAGACTTTTCACTGTTGAAAAAAATTGGACCCGCATGGTTCTGTGTCTCACTAGTTTGCGGTTTCTTCTGAGTTTTTAAAGAGTTAAGGCTTCTCGTCTTCTTGTTCTACTGGCTCTGATGGGTTGTGTGGCTTGGACATTTTGGGATCTGAGAAGTTTTCTGCTGTTAAGGATGGATTGCATGATGTTTGATCTGGTTTTTTTGAGGTTTTTACAGATGGGTTTTTGAGGAATGCTGGCTCTGCTGAGGTTGCCAGTAGTGCTGTTGCATACTTTCTGGCACTGGATCTGAGTGTTGGTGTTGCTGTTCATGATCTTTTGTCATCTACTATGGCTGAGTTGCAGGCTGTCACTTTGTTTCTGGAATGTGTTCCTTTTTCAAGTACTGTGGTGCTGTATCTTGACAGCCAAGTTGCCATTGATGCTTGTGTGTCTGAGCTGTCTTTGGTCTGCTCTGATTTCCATAATCAATGCTGGCTAGAGAGGCATCATATTTTCAATCTAATCAGAGATAAGGATCTTGTTGTGAGTTGGGTTAAGGTGAAGGACTATTCTGGGGTTTCTGGTAATGAGAGAGCTGACTTGGCTGCTTGGGCTGTTTCTGGTTCTTCCTTTTCACTATTGGCTGGTGTGCGTAAACGTTTTATGGTTGCTAAGAGTATTGCTGTTTCCAGTAATGCCTGTCATTTTGTTAGGAATATTTTTTGGTTAATTTGTCATACTCATTGGGAAGCTGGCCCTGGTTATGATGTAATTCCTGATGCATTGATTGGTTGCATCGACTGGGTTGTCATGGCAAAGGTGTGGCATCTTGACTCTCATATGCTTACTGGCTTCACTAGTCATAAATCTTTGACACTTCACACTTATCTTATGAAAGCTGTGCACAGAAGGTTGCTGGTGGCAGTTAGAAAAAGGTTGTATAATAAGTACTACCCTGGTATATTGTGTTTGCTGTGTGGTGGTGTAAAGTTCTCTGACCATGCTTTTACTTGTGTTCATGAGTCTGGCATTCGTGATAAGATCTTGGCTGAGGCTTCTGCCCATTGGTCTGCCTTGGCTGGTGTTTTCAATATTTCTTTATCCGCCGTGTTGCAGGTTTTATCTTAATGCTCTGTCAATGTTGGGTTGTACACTCTGGTTTACAAAAGGTTTGTGTTGAGTGATTGGTGTCAGGAGGCTTGTGGTGTTTTTGATAATAGAAAGATGGCTGTTGCTCAGATTGTTGATTTTATAAGGTTTGTTGTAGAATTGCATTGTACCAAAGTGTGGTTGGTGAAGTCTAGTCACTAGGTGGTAATGGAGAAGGCTGGTTTGGTTCATAATGGTGGAGTTGTTTCTAGGCTCTCTCATGGAGTATTCTCGATATTGTCTGATGGTATTGTTAGATTGTTCGGGGTGATTGAATCTTTTGCTGTTTGCTTTGGTTATCATAAACCATGTTGTTTCTTTTCTGGTCTGAGTGGTCAGATACAGGTTAATATAGGTGTGTAGTGTTGCCTTGTCTGACCTGAGTGGCTAGCCACATGTAGAATGTGAATCACGTTTAGTTTGGGTTTCAGTTTGGCTCTATGTACTAGATAGTGGTTGGGCTTCACTCATTAAATATTTAATAAAAAAAAATTTAAAAAAAGTTTAAATTTAAATTTAAATAATTTTTATTAAATAATTTTATAACTAAAATAATAATATAAAAATTTTTAAAAAAAATTAACTATATTTTGGATTTAACTTTTTTTATTAATGTTATAATTAATTAAGTAATTTTAAATATTGTTGATTTTTTTAATATTAATTACAATACTGTTTTAATTTTAATTAGATTAAGTAGTTTTTTAAACTTGTAATTTTTGGTTTTATAAAAACAAATAAATAAAATTAGATAAAAATATAAATAATAAAAAGTAATCTTGTTTTAAAAATAGTTTGTTATTAAAAATAATTTATTTATTTATTATCTTTTATAATTTTAAAAAAGCTAAAAATTTAAAATTAATATAAATTTTGCTTTGAAATATTATTTGTAATTTAACCAATATAATTTTTAAAAAAGCTTAATCTTATAATTTTAATAATATTAATGCCAAAAAATTATTTAAATTATTAAATTAAAATTTTTGTTATTTAAGATTGTTAAACCATTTTATTTAAGCTTTTAATTCATATTTTAAAATTTTGTATAGCACTAATTTTTTTTGGATTTGGTTAAATATTATTTTTATTAATAATATAACCAAGAAAAACCAAACTTGTTTTTTCAAAATAATATTTTTTAATATTTAATTTTAATTTTAATTTTTGTAATTATTAAAAAACTTTTTACAAATTAACTAAATAATCTTTAAAAAATAAAAAGTAAATATTAATATTATTAAAATAAACAATTATTAACTGTTATAAGAATTTAGCATAAACAATATTTATAAGTTATTAAAAATTGCTGATATATTATACAATTTAAAAAACATTATATTAAATTTATAGTTTTTTTTGGTATTATAAAAACTGTTTTTGAATGAGTTTTAAAATTTATAACAATTTGTTAATATTTATTTTCTAGATTTATTGTTAAAAAGTATTTAAATTTTTTAAAAGTATTTAACATATTATTAATTTGTGATAAAAAATAAATATTTTTAATTATAATATTATTTAATTAATAATAATTAACACAAAATTATTTTATTTTGTTTTTTTAATAAAAACTACTGATAAAAGTCATGAATTTATTAAAAATTAAATAAATATATTGTTAAACATTTATTGTACTTTTCTCTAATAAATTGGTAACTAAAAATAATATTTAATATATTTGTTATTATTTTGGTTTAGTATTTTTATATAAATTTAATGTTAAACCAAATCAGTTTTGTTTAAATTATTATTATTTTTTGCAAATATGTTAGTATACTTTATAATAAGTTGTTTAAATTGCTTTTATTGTTATAATTTTAGCTATTTTATATTAATTCAGAATAATTTTTTAACAATAATATAATAATTTTAGTAGTTAAAATTATTTTAAATTTTGAAAGTGTTTAATAATTTTTGTGAAATTTAAGACTTTTTATAACAGCTCTTTTTGAAAAATATTATTATATATAATTTTAATTTTTAAGAAATTAACTATAATAATATTAAATTTTTTAATTTTTTCTAATAAATAAATATTAAAAATAAAAATTATATGTTTTTTGCAAATTTTTTTTTATGTTTTCTAAAAAGTAAAATTGTAATTGTTTTTGGCAGTTTAAAAATTTAATCAAATTTATTTTGTATATTAAAAACTATATTTATTAAAATTATAAATTGTTTAATTAATCTAAAACTTTAAGTTTTTTTACTTTTGCTTGATTTTTTTGTTTTAAATTAATTATAAATTCAAAATATTGATTAAAAATAAATAAATAGCTTAATTAATCTTTTTTGTATATTTAATTTTAAATAATTAATTAGTTTATTTTAAAGCATTATTATAATGTTTTTAATATATCTAACATTTATAATTTTTTTTAATATTAATTTTTTTGTTAATAATAATTGGAAAGTAATTTGTATTATTGTTTTTAATAAAATTTCAAAACCAATTTTAAGCTTAATTTTTGTTAACAATTTTGGTTGCAAAACCAAAGTGTTTTTTTTAAATATTGTAAATCATATTTAATATATATATTTTTTTATTTTGATTTAATGAGTGTGGCCCAATCACTATCTAGAAAACATGTAATATATATATAATATTAATTTTGTGGACTTTTTTAGATTTAATTTTTTGTTTATTGTTGTTAAAATATTTAAGTTATAATATAGATTGGTTTTTAATAAAATAAATTAAAGTAATTAATACAACTTTATTTGGTTTTTTTTAAATTTGAATTTATATTTATTTTTTATAATAAGTAATAATATATTAAGAACATAATATTTTAAATATTATTGGTCATCATAAAACATAATATATTTTTTATACAACTAAATATTTATTTGTTTTAATTAAGTTTAGATTTTTTTAAAAGAATAGACATAATTAAATATTAGATAATAAAATTTAACTTTATTTATAATTAAATTTAATATATTTTAAAGTATATTTAATATATTTAGCTTTTTTTATTTGTTAAACATTTTTTTGAATTTTTTTATTGATTAAAATTATTGCTACTTTGTAAATTATTTTAATATTGTAAAAGTAATAATAGAATTTATCAAAAATATTATTATATATTACTTAGATAAAATTATTTTCTTTTTATTTTTTAGAAATAAGTAAAATATATTAACAGATTTTATCATAAATTTTTTTTATTAAAATGTTAATTCAATTATATTTTTTAGTAACAATTATCTACAAATAAAACATTATTTTTTGTTTTATTTTTTGTTTTATTTTTTTTTTTTTTATTTTGGTTTAATAAGTATGGCCCAATCACTATCTAGAAAACATGTGATATATATACATCACAAAGCCAAATGCAATTTACACACTTACAACATGTGACCAACCACTCAGGCCAGTCCAGGCTACACTATAAATTAGCCACCACTGATATCATACCTCCCATACCCAAAAAAATCTGATAACTAGTATACAGACCAGAATATACTCCTTTGGTCTCATCTATACTAAGCAATCTGACAACTCCAATACTCAATCTATCTCTAATATCATCTACTAAATATGACATATTGCCATCGGCAACTATTTGTCCTGCCCTTTCCATAGATAATCAGTGATTAGATCTTCCACACCATATCACAGATCTGTGTGATGAGACCAGATTCTTAACAAAATCAATCACCATCACACCAGCCACAACAGAGCAACCAAGAGCATTCAAAGCCTCATAATACCAGCCACTCAGCACGAAGTCTTTAGCCAACATAGAATAAAATCCTACATTACTCGCACAAAAAGATAGATTCTGTATTATCATAAAAGAAAAGACAATGACATTAAGCAGTAATAACTACCTCACACAAAATTCAGACAAGATCTCATTGTGAGCCAACATATTAGAAGAGCACATGAAAGAATAATCAGATGTGTCAACCATACTACAAAACAGACACTTGACATTAGGGTAAAAATTATAGTACACACGCTTGTGGACTGCTACAGGCAAACAGCCATGCAATAACTTTATAAAATATAACCTCAAAGCTACTGACTGACAGCTTGTGTAGCCAGAAGCCATGTGACTATCAGGGTGCCAGACTGTGAAAGTTTTCTTTCAATTCACTGAATTAATATTACAAGTATCACTGATTTTGAATCCAAACTCATTTTCCCAATTTGTTCGATATAATGTTCTAAAAAAGTTCCTAATGTAATGTCAAATGTTGCAAGATAACACCAGATCATCTGATTTTAAAAAAAGCTCATCAACATAAGTAGAAAATAAGGCATTGCACCAGCAGGCATCCAAGGCAATCTCATCAGCACACTTGTTTCCCAGGATGCCAGAATGGTCTTTGATTTTGAGCTATGACACAGCAAATAACTTCTTCCTAATAAAGTTGACAATCTGCCTATGCTCTATCCATAGCTTTTTTCTGAAATCTGGATGAGCCAAAAGCAATTTATCTTCACAAGCAGAAAGAGCAGCCTGGCTATCAGAGTAGATAAAAACACTGCTACCTAAAGAGACACAGACAAGTGCAAGAGCAATGGCTTTGAGTTCTACTAAAGTAAATAACATAACACCCTGAACTTTCATACCAACACCAAGACCAAACTTTTGAAAGAATACAGCAGCCCTGACAACAACAGAACAAAAACCAAAATGTTTCACAAAACTGTCTGTGAACACATTAAATGAAACCAGACCAGAATTCAAAAGAATAGTTTTAGCCTCACTGATTGTGCTGGTGACAATAGAATTCACTGGATGGTCAACAGATATACACAGCCTAACATCAGCAGCTAGCAAATGAGCACCCAAAAAGTGAACAGCCAAGTCAAACCAAGCTGGAACAGGGCCACGCAGATCCAACCACTTCTAACACTTAAAGCATTTCCAATTAAAGCACTCACTCTTTTTGTTTATCAGTTGATCTGTGAATGTGACTCCATAATGCATTAGTAAATGGGCCACCCCAAAAAATACACTATTACCAAGAACTTTAGAGATTGGTGTTCCAACAGAGTGACAAAAAGCTGTTGGCAGAGTAGAAAAAAACAGTCCACAGAACAATAAAATTTTCACTATTCCAGCTAAAAAATTATCCCTAGGATTGATCCACAATCTGATAGAACAGCACAACAGATAAACAGGTGACCAGCTGGCAACTTGCAAATCCAAACTCCAATGAATAAAAAGCTGTTCTAAAATATCTGGAGCATTTACAAAATTAATGATGGAAGACAACTTACTCTTAGACTGTACCTGGACAAATGTTTTGATGCCATAAAATGAAAGATGTGACAATGTAGTTGTAAGAAAATTATGAAGGAGATGCATCTTAAATTTTAAGCTCCTCCTTATAATAGCATTCCATCTAGAGCAAATAGCATTAGGAATGAAATTAAACTGAATCCTATAGCTAATAATAGGTTGCAGGACTGACAACACCAGATAACAGAATTGTTTATCAAATATAGCTTTGCACAAAACCACACTTGAGAAGAAGTGCACATCTGAATGCGCCTTCAACAAACTCAGCTTTGAAAGCCCTTCTGTTGATAAAAAAATGCCCAAATATTGATAAGATTCACCTTTTTTGGCCACTGCAATTGGTGTGCCACTAATAGTCAAAGAAATGTTCTTTATCCTTTGATTGAAAAAAATGGCAACAGTTTTTTTTGTGTTTATAAAAATATCATTAAGAGCAAAAAACTTGCTTGCAATGTCCAAAATACATTAGATGGCAGCTTGACTACTGCTCATCCAAATTGTGTCATTCACAAAAGCCCCAGCAGCAAAGAAAAATGTCATCTCAGTCTGTGATTCTACTCTGTCTGACCTAACAACAAATCTTGAATTAATTTTGTATCCACACAAGTGTTCTTGTTTTTTGATTTTGCACAAAAGGGGATCATAAAAGATTCTCCAAAGAAGTGAAGAAAACATTTCACTTTGGTCAAGTCTATCCAACACCTTATAACTATCAGAGAGACCAAAATCTGTTATAACTCTGTTGGTTCTGTTCAAATGGATATTCTCAAAAAACTTAATAAATCTGTTGCATATTTTAATGTGTCTCAAACTAGACCTCAGATAAAACCATCTCACAGAGTCATAAGTCTTCTATATGTCTTGCAATATCAGCCAAAGTTCCTTACTCTTTTCTAAAACATTTTCTATAATTGATCTAATAACAAACACAGATGACTGAGTACCTCTTAAAACTAAGAAATTGTCACCTCTGAGGACATTAAATGTACTACAAGCCACAGATATATGGTCAGACAAAATCTTTGACAAAATTTTATAAGCAGTTTCTATTAAAGCAATTGGCCACATATTAGTAAGGCATTCTTCTTATTCATATGATTTAGGGATCATAGAGATCCAGGCACATTTCCACAAAGCTGGAACATTGTCATGCACAAGACAAGAATTCAACAAGTCCAGAAGACAACTTAATACCAAATCACCACTATGCTTCCAAAGTTTATTCAAGACACCTGAGAAACCAGCAGCTTTGCCATTTAGCAAATTTTTTACAACCATGCATAATTCACCCAACCTGATTTCATTCATTACACCAGAAAAAGCATCATTAACCACATATTCTAAAGGAGCATACTGATGGAACCACAAATCAGGTACTGATTTAAGTACTTTGCGTTTCCTAGTCCAATTAACCATGATATTATCAACTTTGGCCTTTACTTCAGCCAGTTTCAGAATTAAGTCTTTATCCAAAACCAAGTAATCAAGAACAACTTTGTGAAAGGAATGTTCTAGAATACTACTGATTATATTATCCTTCCCTAAAACAAAGTCATCCATGCATTTACCAATTGTCTTGTTAATAAAAGCATTCTTAGCCAGCTCAGATTTAACATACTTAGCCTTATGATAATGTTTCCTAGCAACTGACAATTGTTTGAAAACCTCCACAGAATTGCTACATGTATTAAGTAAACCAGAAATTTTGGAGGACTCCGCATCATTCAAAACTGACCAAATTTTAACAAGACGGACAAATCTTAGAGAGTCACTCACACTCAGAGTTTTGACTATCTTGGCAATCAACAATTCAAGCCTGTAGAATCTAGAAGAATGTTTGTTCCTAGAACAGTCAAAGATACTGTACCAATATTTAGAAAAAATGGAGTTTGCTGACTTTATTAACACTTTTTCCAAAAGTTCTCACATAGAGTTCAAGTTACCACAATCCTTAGCAGCAGTGAAATCATCACTCAAAAGCAACATCTCAGCAGCAGCACAATTATCAAAACATTTCCATTTAGCAGCATTTGAGTTCTTAAAATCAAACTTCCAACAGTCTGTGTTTGCAAGCTTGTGCAATATATTTAACTGCTTGTCTAAAAGACCACCCAGCCCCACTGAAATTAACACAGCCAAGTAATCAGTATTAAAATGATCAGAAACTCCACCAATGCATCCACCAAACACAGCTGATAAGAGATGATTACTTACAAAAATGAAGTTGATAGTTTTCTTCACTCCTCTGGAATTGCACTATGTAGGAGACTTAGATATGGGACTTGTTGAAAGTACATTGTGCAATCCCAAATCCAAGCATTTTTTGAAACTTGCACTATGCCCAGCTCCATCTTTATTAAAATTACCACCAAAAAAAACATAAAAGCTAGAGCTAATTGCTGATGCAATAAGAGCATTGACAGCAAAAGCCTGCTCAAACCATACACCAGCTAAAGCACCAGCATACAGATCCATAATCATAACAGAAGCTTTGCCAGCAAAAAGAAAACAAACAAAAATGAAGTGTCCAGAAACCTCTGAAATTTTGCATACATGACAAGCAAAATCATCATTCAAAACAATTGCAACCCCTGACCCACAATGTTCAGAATTCATTCCAGAGCTAAAAACTTTCAAACCAGAAAACCTATTTTTAATCCATGATCCAATGTGACCTTTAAGTTTAGTCTCAGTAAAAACAGAAACCAAATTGTAAGAATCTTTATACTATCTAATAGCATCATCCTGTTTAGCCAAATTGTTCAAACTCCTAACATTATACATAGTGAATTTCTAGACCAAATTACTTATTGAGAGATAATAGGAGCTGACAAACCCAAACCAGAACACAATCAATCCAATTTCTTCAAAACTGACTCAACTGACACTTTTAAAGCCACCAACTTAGATTCCAATCCACCCATCTTGGTGGTTAAAATCTTAGAACTACTCAAGCTAAGATTGGCAGCTGTGTCTGCAACAACTAAAAGAGGAAGAACGGGAGATGCCAATGTATCATCTAGAGTCATATCTGAATTCACAACAGAGTCCAAAAGCACTGGAACGACCAAAGATGAGATGGATAACTTGGATGCTAGAGGCACCAATTCCACAAAACTTAGCTTCTTCATAATGGCAGATACCTGATCTGCCAAAAGCCCCAAAGACCTTTTCAAGACTGTTAGACAATGTTATTGGAGGTTCTTGGTCTCTTTTCTTGAATATTGTAAATGTCTATTGGTTGCAAATTCACATTTTTTAGAAGTAGTTGAACCTCCGGTAACTGAATTTATCTTCAAATTATCTTCTATAATTTGAACTGCTGGGCTTATAAGTAGAATGCCGATTCCTTGCCAGTTACTTTATGTAGTTACATTGTAGTAAATGTCAACTTTTTCCTAAGAATTGCTCATCTGGAAACTTACTAAAAATGTGTAGTTACTTTGCTATGAAAATCAACTCTTCTACAGGAATTTTGTTTGTAGGCTACCCTAATAATTGTAATAAAAAAAGAAAAGAAAAATAAAAAAAATATAAAAGAAATAGGATTTTATCAAGGGAAACGTTTTCTATTCAGGCCTGAAGTTACTAACAGTTTATTGAAATTGGTAGCTAATCAATTCCAAAATGTTAATTGTGTTGAGAGAATTTCAAGTATAATAATTTAAGAATTTGGTTTTCGAATATTTAATTTTTATTTGATTTTATAAAAGATGATTTGTTTCAATTAAGATATCCAAAGTAAAATACTATAGTAAAATACTATGAGAAGATACATTTCCTTGAAAAAAAAAGCTCTTCTTTTATACAACTTGTTATAGTACTAGTCTTTGAACTTGTACTTTTCTTTTTGCTACAATTTGGGTGAACTAAAGATACATCTCAGCAAATTTACAAGTTATTTCACTGAACTATTGATTATTTCAGCAAATTTTCATTAATTTCAGCGAATTTTGACTATGTTAAAAGGTTCAGAGTATTGTGTAATTTGATCATTTTAATTTCTAGAGTATAAATTGGATTATTAATTGAGTAATAATATTTGATAATTTGATTAAATAATAAGTAATAATCGAATTAATAATAATGTATGCTAATTAATAATAGGAATTATAAGGGTAATTTCATGCTAATTAATAGCTAAAATTCTACTGGTAACATCATAAAATTTAGCAAGCCAAAAATGAAGTTCTTCTGAAGCATCTTTTTTGTATAATTCCTTAGATGACAGCAGCATGATTGCATCTGGTGTATCACATTCAAGAGCTAAATGTTCAAAATGCCCACATTTCTTGCAATAAACCAAATCCATTCTAGCTCAAGAGAGTTTCACCCCATTGAAGATAAGCTCCATGTGAAAAACAGATTCTAGATTATTATCAGAGGCAAAACTGACCACTGCACAGTAAATTCTATTACCAGTTTCCATGGACCTGTTTATAATGCATGTTTTCTCACCAGTCTTTTCCAAAAATTGCCCAAATCATAAGCAGTTGTTCCCACAGATAGAGTAAACAGAAGTGCTCTAAACTGATTCCTAGATACCCAAATCTCACAATCTCCTACTGCTTTGGCTACATGCACAGAATTTTTACCAATCAGGAACAACTACTTTGAGGCCAATGAATTAGCTTGGTCCAATTCAGCAAACTCTATCACAGCCTTTTGCCATATTCCAATTAATTGAATTTTGATCGACTTAATTTCCCCAAATTCAGATACTGCAGTAATGATCATATTTTTAGGCATATTCATGGAAATTTTCTTGATTATCACAGCCCAATCTGATCTCATTCTTTGTTTCTTAAGATCGCTGTTTACATTGATTCCTTTTTCTCTAACCAATAATGTGGCTATTTCCATGCTCTTTTCTGAAGTGAAGGTAAATTAGATGATCTTTTCAAATTTTGAGAAGATAGTGGCCCCCCCAAAACTATTAACTGATGAAAAAATTTTTCTGATTAACTAAGTTTTTGCAGTAGCCAATTTACCTTTTACAGTTGAAAGATTAATATCCAAAACAAATGATTTTTTAATTGATACTTCCACAAAAGTCTTGATAATTTTTGGGTTAATCCACTTCTTGTCAAAAAAGATAAGCAAGTAAAAAGGGAGCACAACTTCATCATCATCCATATGAAAGTTGGGAGAGCTGAGTGGAGGACCAAAAACAGCACCAGTGTTGACTCACTTTGTCTTGGGTGTAGTAGTAATAGAGCCCAAAAGAGATCCACCATTCATACCAGACATGCTAACATTTTCATCCTCACCAGAGAAACTTTTTACATCAGAATAAACACTATTACCAGATCCAGATCTGCTTAAGGATATATCTCTTTCATCACCAGAGTGTTTGACATTGCCAAGAACAACTTTCTTTTTCTGAGAAAAAGAACCACCAGCAGGACCATAAAAAGCACTCTTAGGAGCCTTCTTCTTAGATGTAGTGCTACTAGCAGTAGCCTCTATATCCACGAAAAATTGGGTTATTATTAGGTAAAAAATATTGATATAGACTAAAAGAAACAAAAAAACTTTTTTTCACAGAAAATGCACTTTTTGAGGATTTTTTGGAGGTAAGAAAGAAAGAAGTTTTTTTTTTATTTTTTTTATTTTGAATAACCAAATTATTTTTAATAATAAATTTTACAATAGTAATAAATATAATTTTCATATTTTTTTTTGGTAATATATAAGTTTTTATAAATAAAAATTTTTTGTTATAATTTTTGTATTTAAATAAAATATAAATTGTTTTTTTTTCTGATTCTTAGTTTAAGTAAAAAACATATTAACTACTAGTTTATTTAACTATTAATGTTATTTTACTATATTGGTTTGAAGTTTTAATTTAAAAAATTATTAATTATGTTTTAAATATGTTAAAAAATTTTGTTTTGTTTTTTTAGTTTAATTAAATTATAAATTAAGTATTATATAGTTTTAATAATAAAGATTTTTTTTTAAATTTAAACATGGAAACTTTTTTTAATTAATTGTTAAAAATATTACAAATAACAGATATTCTAATGTATTATTTTTGATATAAAATTTTTAATTTTTGTATTTTTTAATACAAATTTATATTGGCTTTAAAAAATTAATTGTTTTTAACAAAAACTTAATATTAAAGTATATTTATAATTAAAACTTTAATTAAAATAATAATTTTATTAATTGTAAAAAAAAAATTAATAATTTTTTTATTAAAGTTTTTTTTATATTATTGGTTATAATAATTATTGTTTAGACTAAAATGTTAATATTTGTTTAAGTTTTTATATTAGCTAATAAGTAATAATATTTTTAATAAATATATTATTTAAAATTAATTGAATTAATTTTTTTTAATTTTGGTTTCTATATATATAACTGTAATTGTTTTTTGTTTTAAAACAGTTGTATTATTAAATAAAAATAATAATTTATTAACTTTAAATTTGAAAAAAAAATATTAAATTAATTGGTATTTTCAGTTATTTTTGCTAATAAAATTGTAATATTATTAAAAAATTTTTGTTGTGTTATAATTTTACTTTTAAAAAATACAGTTTAATGAAAATTCTGGTCTTTAAATATTATAAAATAATTAAATTAAATGTAAAAATATTTTAATTATTGCTAATTATTATTTTATAAAACCAGTTAATTATTAAAATTATTTCTGTTATTTGTTAATTAATAACAATTTTTGTAATAAAAATTAGTTAGATTAAACTAATTTTTTTATTAATAGTTAATAACTTTAAATTAAAAATAGTTAATAATATAATTGTTATTATATTAATAATAAAACAGATTAATAATTGGCTTAAAGTTTTAAAAAATAGTAAATAAGTAACAGTAATAATAATAAATAATAAAATTGTTATAATTAAAAAAAATAACATTAATTATTTTGTTTTTGTTGATATTTTTGTATTTTTTAGCAATTGTATTTTTAGTGTTTTAAATTTTTAAGAAAACATTAAATATTATTAAAAATTTTAATTATTTTTTGTAATATTATTAATGTTATTTTTCTGTTATTTTTATTATTAACAGAAATTAATAAACTTTTAATAAGCTAATTTATCTTTAAAATATTTCTTTATACTTTAGATTATTGTTGCTATTGAATTTATAATAGAATAATTAATTTTATACCAATTATTTTATACAATTATTTTGCAATAAAAGTTAATTTTTTTACAAGAAATTTTAATTATAAGCTTTTTAATAATATATAATTATTTTACTATAAAAATCAATTTTTTTACAGAAAATTTTGACTATAAACTACCTAATAATATAAAAAAAATAAAAATTAAAATTAAAATAAAAAAATATAAAAGAAATTGTTTTTGGTTTAAGTCTGAAATTTTTTTTTTATTTTTTTTTTTACAAGTAAGATCCAAATACTACTTAATACAATACATCAAGTAAACTGATCTAAACTAGACATAAATCATGCATTTTCTATATGCAACCAGCCATTCAGGCTGATCAGAACCACACTAAGTGTCTATATGTACTGAGACTAAATCTCCAACACCTGAAAAAAACAAACAAGACTTGCAAAATTCAAAACCAACACCAAATGTCTCAGCAATACTCAGTAATCTAATAACACTCATAGAAAGCACCACAGACAGCCCTAAAACTAAAACTGGAGCTGAACTATTATGTGGTATTATTCTACTCTTCTCTATATAGACATGATGCTTAGTGTAAACCAACCAAACCTTGTCCTTAAAAGCAAGACACAAGTTATATATGAATTCTACAACTTTCTAACCAGCTAATTTTGCATTTTCAAAGACAGATATAGCTTTATAAAGCCATTTTTTAAAAACAAAACTATTGTAAAGAACTGTGCAAACTATAACATTTGAGATACAAGAAGACAATAATTGACAAACACTTGAAGTAGAGATGAAAAGACCAGAAAGTGCACTCCAAGCAGTAGTATGAGCATCCAAAAAGCAGCAATGAATAGAATCATCAACCACACAAAAAAAAGCATGATCAGAAACCTCAACCTCACCACAATATAGACACAGTATACTTGGATAGCATCTGTCATACAATCACTTCTGAACAGCAACCAGCAGTTGATAGTGTAAAGCTTTCATAAAATATGTGCAAGTGCCAGTTGTAGATTTACTAGTAAAGCCAGTAGTCATGTGCAAGTCTGGATGCCATACCAATGATGAATTAAGCCAATTAACATCCAAGCACAGACTATTATTTAAGACTCTAGAACCTGAACTGACCTTTCAGTGCACATGAAGAATGGACCAAAAAATCCCATGAACAAAATGTTTAGAGTTACCAGAAATAACATTATCTTTAGCTAAAATACAACATTCCTTTACACAAGAAATAAGACACCAGAAAGAGAGAAATGCTGCATCAGCAAATGCATCAGCCTATTCATTATCCATAACACCTGAATGATCTTTTATCTTATGTCAGCTAACACTCAAATTTTTTTTTCTGATAATGTTCACAATGTGTTAATGTTCAACCCAAAAGTGATTCTGAAAATCTGGATAAACCAGACCCAATTCTGGTTTGCATGCATCCAAGGCAGTCTGACTGTTCATAAAGACACTAACTGTGCTATTAGGAAAAACACACTTAAAAGTCAATATGATGGCCTGCAACTTAGCCAAAGTAGAAGACATTAAACCAGATACTCTGACTTCCAAACCCAAGCTTATGTTCTTGAAAAAAACTGCTGTACCAGCTCTCATGTCAATACTCCCCAAGCACCTCAGAAATCTATCTATATAGACAGAAAAGCAGTCAGTCTTAAGACCCAGCAACTAATCATAAATCAATTCAAACTCACTAGATTCTAAAATATCCAAAAGCTCAGCAATACTCACAGAAAAAAAAAAGACAGAGGAAGAAGCAACACTATTAAGAAAGTTAACAGAAAGTCTAAACCACTTAGGGATAAGGCCATGTGGGTCTAGCCTTTTCTAATACTTGAATGTCTTCCAATTAAAAACAGCTCTATTTTTACCACAGAGTTGTTCAACAAAGGCAATACTATATCTCTGAAAAGATAAAAAAAACTTAAAATAATTAGTCTTGCCAAGAACAGAAGACATGAGAGTTCTACCATGAAAATAGAAAGAATTGTTCACATGACCACCCAGAGACAGACCACACCCAAGAAAAATACAAACTACATCTGCCAAAAAATTATTAAAAACACTGACTTTTATATGAACTGGAAACACCAACAGGTGGAATAGACTTTAAAACAGAATCTGCAAGTCATGAGATCTGTGCAAAAACAACTGACCCAAAACCCCAACAGAATTTGCAAAACACACAATGGAAGCAACTTTGCTTTCAGCTTGGACTTACTTGAAAGTTTTCAAACCATACAATAAAGGATGATAAAACACATTATTGGGAAAATTGAAAGGTAGACTGGACTTTAGCTTTAAGCCCCTGTGAATCAAAGAATTCTACTTATCACATACACTGATAGGAACAAAACTGAACTGTATTCTGTAGCTAACAATAAGGTGGAGAACTGCTGAAACCAGATACAAAAACTGTTTATCAGAAATGGTCTTTCTTAAAACCAGATTGGCAAAAAATTTAACATTAGCATTAGTCTTAGCCAAACTAAGCTTCAACAAATCCTCAGTTGACAAAAAAATTCCCAGGTAGTGATGAGACTCTTCTTTTTTGGCAATTGATATAGACAAACTGCTGATAAACAAATTAAAACATGTAACTTTACAATTAATGGGAATTGCCACTGTTTTGTCATTGTTAATAGAAATGTTATTGATCCAAAAAAATTTGCTAACAACATCAAAAATGTGTTGGGTTGCAGCTTGGCTGCTATCAATCCAAATTGTGTTATTAACAAAAGCATCAACAGTAAAAAAAGATGTTAATCCAGCTTGAAATTCCAAATGACCAGTTTTGGCAACAAAATAAGAGTTTAGCTTATATCCACAAATGCTCTTCTGTCTCTTGACCTCACACAAAAGAGGATCATAAAATATGTACCAAAGAAGCAATAAAAACACCTCTTCCTGATCCAAACCATCATGCACTTGATATCCATTTGTTAAACCAAAATCTGTCATCACCCTATTAACAAGATTATTGTAAATGTTATCAAAGAATTTAATAAACTTGTCGCACATTTTTATTTTAACCAAACTGTTCTTAAGATGCTCTCAACTAACAGAGTTATAAGCCTTTTGCATGTCCTGTAAGACCAGCCAAAGTTTATGGTTCTTCTTCAAAGCATTCTCAATAACCAAACCAATAGCAAAAATAGGAGATTGTGTTGTTGTACCCTTCAGAACTGAGAAATTGTCTTTACACAAGACATTAAAAGAGCTGCATGCCAAAGAAATCCTGTTTGAGAGAATCTTAAAAAGAATTTTGTAGGCAGTCTCAATCAAGACAATAGGTTGGATGTTTGTAAGAACTCCCTTCCACTCATATAGTTTTGGAATCATCGAAACCCAAGCTTCCTTCCAAGCACCAAACACTGACTCATGAAACAAACAGAAGTTTAAAAGCACCAAAAGCATATTTAAAACCGATTCATTGTAATGCTTCTAAAGCTTGTTTGACACCCAAGAGAAACCAGCAGCTTTGCCATCAGGCAAATCAGAAACCACCCTGAGTAGCTTATCAAAACTAACCAAACACATTACATTTGAAAAAACATCATGAAAAATGTACTCCAAAGGCCAATATTGATGAGACTAATCATCAAAAAAATTGTTTACCACATTGTATTTCTTGGTTTAATCTTCCATAACAATGTCAACTTTGGCCTTAACTAGGTTGGGTTCCAGAATCAGTTTATCCCTAATTACCAGATGGTCCAAAACCACTTTTTAAAAAAGACATTCTAGCACACTTCTGATTGTGCTACTTTTGTTGACTGTAAAATTTTTCATCCATCTATCAATAGCTGACCTAATTCTTGAATCTTCAGCTTATAAAGACTCAGCAAGCTTAGAGACATAATATGTTTTTTACACACTGAAAAAAGCCGAGCACATATGATCAGAACCCACACCAGAGTTTACAATTTTCTGCACAATTGATGTTTTAACATTGTTCAAAGAATTCTAGCATTCTATAAAAAAAGCAAATCTATCAACATTCTTCTCATAAGAGGTCTTAGCAATCTTTGAGACCAAAAGCTCTAGCTTATAAAACCTAAAAGATTCCTTGGTAAAAACACCGTCAAAGCCCTTAAACCATTTCCTCCTAAATATCTTATCAGCCAAAAGTGTTATAACTTTGCAAACTGTATTTTACATTGTATTCAAGTCTAAAAATTGCTTAGAGGTGGTAAAATTATTAAAGAACACTACAGTATTGGCTGCCATAGTATTTTTAAACTTGTTCTACTTTGTATTATCAGCACCATTAAAATCAAACTTCCAGCAATCTTTATTTGCCTGTCTGTGAAGAGAGTTTAACCAAGTGTTTAGCAAACCACCCAGATCCACCAAAACAGAAACAGCATGATAATTAGTGTCAAAGTAATCATCAATGTCCATGACATCATGATTCACTACTACATTAACTAAATTTAATGAGACCAATATATAATCAATTGTCTTTTTCACACTCCTTGAATTCTTTTATGTAGGACAATCCACAAACAAACTACCTATCAAATAATTAACCAGCCCCAAGCTGATACACTTTTTAAAACTAGCACATTTTTGCAAATTGTTTTCATTGAAGTCACCACCAAGGATAACAAAAGAAGATTTGTTAACAGCCTTTACAATAAAAAAATTGATCTCACCAGTCTGTGAAAACTGAACTCCAAATGAAGCATCAGTGTAAAGTCTCAAAACTAACACAGAAAGTTTATTTTTGAAAAGAAATTTAATGGATAGGATCCGACCAGGCACTTCAAAAACTTTGCACACATGTTTTGCCAAAGAAAAATCCATGACAATAGCAATACCAGAACCCAAGTATTCAGAATCCAAACCAGAAGTAAAAACACAGACACCATCAAACTTGTCAGTGATCCATGGACAGACTCTATCTCTCAACTTAGTCTCAGTAATAATTGAAACCAAATTGCCCATATCTTTATGTTAATAAACAATGTCTTTCTGTTTTATAGAATTGTTCATACTTCAGGCATTACATGTAGCAATTTTCCAAACAAAACTGATTATTGAGATAAAAAGAGAGTTGACGAACCCAAACCAGAACACAGATAATCTAACCTTTCTAAAACCAAATTAATAAAAGCTTCCAAAGCCACCATTTTGGATTCCAATCCACCCACTTTGGTGATTAGAACCTTAGAACTACTAGAGCTGAAATTGGCCACCAAGTCTGAACCAACAGAAGAAAAGAGAATGGATGGCACTAACACATTGTCTAAAACCATATCTGAATCCAGAACAGAAGCTAAAAAAACAGAGGCAACCAGAAGGAGAGCAGAAGAGGATATAGTCAAAGGTATTAACTCCACAAAGCTCAACTTTTTCAATAAAACAGAAACCTGATCTAATAAAAGCTTCAAAGAGCATTCTAATACTGCCAAACAATCACCCAAGCCAGAGTTATTAGCTAAAGTAGAAGGAAGAGTACCACCCAAATGTAAGATGCCAAGAGAAGAGAAACTAGAACCAGACTTGAAGTGAGCACCACTGGAAAAATTAGCTAGTGAGACTATCTGGGCCCAAGATTTGCCACTAAAGGCAGCAGGATGAGAAATTAGAACATCTTTTTTTTCATACAACTTAGCAAACCAAAAGCAAACTTTCTCTAAAGCAATCTTTTTATATAATTTCTTAGATAATAGCAGCACAAGTACTTCTGAAATATCATATTCAAGAGCTAAATATCCAAAACACCTACACTTTTCACAACAAACCAAATTCATTCTAGCCCAAGACAGTTTTATTCTATTATAGATAGGCTCTGTGTGAAAGGCAGATTCTAGATTATCATCAGATTCAAAACCAACCACAGTACAGCAAATCCTATTACCAGTTTCCAGAGATCTGTTTATGACACAGGTTTTTTCACCAGCCCTTTCCAGAAGAGTCTTAAGATTATGTGCTGTTGTTCTCATTGGCAAAGTAAACAAAAGTGCTCTGAACTGATCTCTTGATGTCCAAGTTTCACAATCTCCCACTGCTTTGGCTACACGCACAGAATCTTTACCAATTAGGAATGACTACTTAGAGGCCAACAAATTAGCTTGGTCAAACTTAGCAAACTCCACCATAGCTTTTTGCCACATTCCAATTAGTTGAATTTTGATTGACTTAATTTCTCCAAATTCAGATACTGCAGCAACAATCATATCTTTAGATGTATTTATGGGAATTTTCTTGATCATCACAGCCCAATCTGATTTTATTCCTTGTCTCTTAAGATTGTTGTTTATGGTAATCTCTTTTTCCCTGGCCAATAAAGCAGTTATTTCCATGCTTTTTTTAGAAATGAAAGTAGATTGGATAATTTTTTCAAATTTTGAGGAGGTAGTGGCCCCTCCAAAACCATTGACTGATGAAAAAAATTTTTTAATTAACTGAGTCTTTGCTGTTGTTGATTTTTCTTTCACAGCTGAAAAATTAATATCCAAAGTAAACAATTTCTTAATTGACACTTCTACAGGAGTTTTGATAATCTTAAAGTCAACCCATTTTTTATCAAAAGAAATAGGTAAGTAAAGAGGGAGAACTACTTCATTATTATCCATGCAAAAATTTGGAAAACTAAGCAGAGAACCAAAAACAGCACTAGTGTTAAGTCGCTTTACCTTGGGTGTAGTAGCAGCTGAGTTCAAAAGAGACCTACCAGACATGTTAAAATTATTATTATTACCAGATAGACTTTTCACATCAGAATATATATTATTACTAGGCCCAAATTTATTCAAGGAGATATCTCTCTTATTACCAGAGTGTTTGATATTACCAAGGACAACTTTCTTTTTCTGAGAAAAAGAACCACCAGTTAGACCATAAAAAGCATCTTTTGATGCTTTCTTTTTAAACATGATGCTATTTGTAGTAGCTTTCAAGTTCATGAAAAATGGGTTATTATTAAGTAAAAAAATATTGATATAAACTAGCCAGAAAAAAAATAAAAATAAAAAAACTTCTTTTTTAGAAAATGCATTTTTTAAGAATTTTAGAAGGTAAGTCTAAAATTAACTAATTAATTTTAAAATATTAATTAAATTTGTAAGTTTTAAACTATAATAATTATAAAAAAAGTTTTTGGGGTTTAAAGTAGATTTTATTTTATTGTTTACTATAATTAAATTAATTATTTTGAATTAAAATATTTCTAAACTAAAATATATTTTTTTAAAAAAAAAAGCTTTTTTTTATATAATTTATTGTAATATTATTTTATAATTTTGTATTTTTTTTGTTAATATTTTGGTAAATTAAAAAGCATATTTTAAATTACAAGTTATTTTTATAAACTATTAAATATTTTAATAAACTGTTGAATTTTTTATCAAATTTTTACATATTTGGTGAATTTTTAAATATTATATAATTTAGTATATAATATTATCTAATTATTGTATTTTAATTATACTTGTATATTATATAAATTAAATTATTAATTAAATAATATTTCATAATTTGATAAAATAATAAGTAATAAATTAAAATAATAATATATATTAATTATTAATTCAAATTTTTATTAATAATATTATATTGTTTTTAAAATTAATAATTTGGTTTTTTAGACTTGTAATTATATCTGTTTTATTTTTTATTTTTTTATTTTTACTTAATAGCTAAAACATATACTTGTTATTTTTAATTTTCAAAAAAACTTGAATATTATAATTTTAAAATCAAATATTTTAAAATAATTTTATATTTAATAAAATTTTTTTAATTATTAATATTAAATATTAATATTTAAATTATTTGGTTTTAAATTACAAAATAATTTTTTTAATTTTTTTTTAAGTTTGTAATTAGTTTTAAAATTTTATAATTACAATTAAAGCAAAGAGTAAAAAAGTTTTAAATATTACTTTTTTTATAGTAACTAATAAAATTTTAATAAGAAAATTTTTTTTTGTTATTAAAGCAATTAGGCAAAACATCCTAACAATATTTTTTTTAAATATTAATAATAAAAAGCTGTTTTTGATAACTTTTAAAATATTTTTTTTATTTTTATTTGGTGGTTTTTTTCAATTAAAGTTTCTTTTAAGAAATATATTTAGGTTGTGTGGAAAATGCATGATTCATGCCTAGTTTAGATTATTTTTTTGATGTATTGTTATAGGTAGTGTTTGGATCTCACTTGTTAAGCAATAAAAAAAATATATATTTAAGTTAATTTTAATGTTGTTTTTATTTTTTCTAAAAGTTCTAAAGTTTTTAATAATAAATTAGTTAACAAGTTGGTTTTTTTTGCTTTTATTATTACTACTATTATTATTACTTTACAAATAATTAACAGCAGTAATTATTTGTATTTACTATTATTATACTAAATTTTTTTGTAGTTTCAAATAAAATCTTGGAAAAAATTTTCTTAATAACAACCAGTTTTTTTTTAATATGAATAATAACAATAATAATATATTTTTTATAATAATTTAAGATTAATTATTAACTATATTGTCAAATATAGTGTTTTTTAACAGATTATTATTAGTTTTAGAAACAAAACAATCTGTTAAGTTATTTAAAGATTAAGTTAATCAAAATATAAATTGAATTAATATCTTTTTTATTGTTTTTTGGTATTGTTTTTAATAGTATTTAAAAAATAATTTTTAGTTATTAAAGATTCTTTGAATAAATAGTTTTTACTTTGGTATTTGATAATACTTTTAAGATTAAATTAATTTTGTTTAATTTTTTGTTTAAGTTGTAATTTGGCTTTGTTAGACTTAAATTAATTTTAAAAAACAATGTAAAATTGTTTTATGTAAACTTTTCTTTCAAGTTTTTTTTAATTATTATTATTAATGTTAATATTAATATTTTTTTTTAACTATATTTAAAATTACAAAATTTTTTGTAATGGTTTTTGGCTCTCTTATTTTTATTTTTGTTTTTATTTTACTTATAATATTTTCTTTGGCATATTTTTTAATAATTTAAAAAAAATTTTTGGTGTTTTTGGCAATATTTTTTTGATTAAATTAAAATTTATAAACTTATAACAATATGTTATTGTTATTTTTAAAAACTTTTTTTCTGCTATTACTGTTTTTGTCTAGTAGTTTGTGCTAGTAAAAAAAAACAATATTAAAATTATTTTTTTATTTAATCAAAAAAAAGTTATTATCTTAAAAAATACTTATAAAACCAATTTAGTCAAACTTTTTTTGGTTATACTGTTTTTAAAATTAATGATTTAATTGCTTAAGTTGGTAGTTATACTTGTTTTATTTTCTATTTTTCTAATTTTTATTATTATTAATATTTTATTATTGTAATATTAAATTTTTATAAATTTATAAATTTTATTGTTATTAAAATTAGCATTTTATACAAATATTATATTTGGTAAAAAACTTTTAAGTGCTATTATTGTTATAAATATTAAAGCTTAAATCATTTGTTTATTGATTAAAAGATATTTTCATTTTTTTTTAAGTTATTTGTTAAGTCTACTATTAATTTCAAGTTTTTGTGTTATTTTTTATTGATAAAAAATTTTATACTTCTGTTTTTTTGGTTTTTTTTTTGTTGTCTTTTTGGTAATTTTTGTTGTTAATTCTGTTGTCAAATTTAGATTAGACTTTTTGAATTTATAAATCTTAAGTTTAACTGCTTTGATTAAATTTGTTATTAAATCTATTAATTTTTTGGTTATTTTAATTATTACTTTTTTGAACATTTTTTCTGGTATATAAAACTTAAAAATATGATTTTTATTGTCTAAAATAAAATATTTGTTCTTAATAAAACTGTAAATTAGCTTTTTTTTAAATGTAATAATGATTAAAACTGAATATAATTTTGATGATATTTATATAGATAAATATAATGCTAATTTATTTAATAATAAATTTTATATTAAACTAATTACTCTCTAAAAAAATTAACTTAATAATATTAAGTCTAATATAAATATAATTACTAAATAATTAAATAATTTGATTAAAATAGTAATATATTAATTATTATTATAAATAAAATAACTTTTTAAAATAAATTTTTCTTTATATTTTAACATAATTTAATCTAAATTAAACTTATATTTGGTCATATATAAAAAGTATATAAACTATATTTAATTTAAGTTATTTAGTTTGACATAATATATTAAATTATAATTAAATTATATATTAATAAAAAAATAAAAATTTTATTAGTATTAAAACATATACCAAGATTTTTATTTTATTGGTTTTTTATTATTGTATTTTTAACTATTTTTATTATTAATATTATTAATTTTTTAGTTGATTTTAAATTAGCTTTTTTTTATTTTTTTTATTAGAAGTTTTATGAATGTAGCCCAACCACTACCTAAATACATTGATCAAAATAATCTAAATTAAGCATGGCTTATGTCTTTTTTACATGTGACCAGTCATTTGGGCCAATTAAAGCAGCATTATATATCTAAATACTCCACCACAGGGATATCACACAGAAAACCAAAATCTAATCTGGTTAAACACAGATGCAACCCAAAACACATGTGAATACCTAGCCTGAAACTGAAATCCCAGATCATTCCAGCAGACTATGAAAAAGATAAACCAGACACCAAAGAAATAGATAATTCATCATGTAGCAGGAGATTATATTTTTCATAATAGACCCTCAACTTAGCTACTGACAGCCAAATGGCAGATCTGTAACTCTCAGCAAAATGACAAATAAAATTGACAACCAACACACCCCCATCAGAGTCAGCATCCAAATGGTCTACTATGTTAACCACCCAACTCTTTAGCACAAAACTCTTAACCAGCACTGTAAACAAGTTTATAGAAGAAGCAGCCTTATTTAGCAAATCAGCAATTGCATTTCCATTGACAAAAGCACCCAGCAATACATTACATTCCAAAGTAGCATCAGATAATAAGATATTTCTAACATTCACATCACGACTACAGGAGAAAACATGATCAAAGTCCTCTACTAAACCACACTGAATGCAGAAAACACTTGGATAATTCGGATTATACATCTTTTTTTTTTTGGCCACAGGCAGGTAATAATGGAGTGCCTTCATGAAGTATGACTGAAGTGTCACTGATGCAGTGCTAGTGTAACCAGATCTGATTCTGCCATTAGGATGCCAAACACAAAAAATCCTGGCTTTATCAAAACAGTTACTGAGATCCACACTAATGACACTATCAACACATCTGGCCTCCCAACCAACAGAATAAACAGCATTAAATAATTTTTTGGCAACATGATGAGTGTTTCTGGAAACAGGTCTGCCTTCAACAATGAGAAAGTGATAAGGTATCACAATAGGTAGAAAGGACTTAGAGGTAACAGTTGCATTAGCATAGAAATCAGCATGTTTGTTTTTAACAATACCAGAATGGTCTTTGACCTTATTCCACATAACTGACAAATTTTTTTTTGCAATGACACAGCAAATATGTTTCTTTTCAATCCAACATTTATCATAAAAGTTAAGACCAGCCATACCACTAGTAGATTTACATAAGTCTAGTGAAGCTTGACTGTCTGTATACAAGTCAACTAATCAAGAAGTGGGCACACACTCCAAAGCAAGTGCAATAGTCTGTATTTCCACCAAAATTGACAACAGCAACCCATCCATTTTAATTCCAACACTAGTGTCTACATCTGGAAAATAGGCAGTGGTACCACCATGAGCATGTAACAAACCCAAATTCTTGACAGAACCATTTGTATATATGATTATAAAGCCCAACCCAGAATTCAGCAGATGCTCATCAACATAACCAAAGTTACAAGAAGAGTCAGTGGAAACAGAACAAGGAGACAACATCACACCATTCAACAAGCCATCTTTAATAATAAATTTGACCAAAAAAGCAAACCAGACAGGAACCAGGCCTTTAGGGTCCAGCTTCTTCTACCTGTAAAAAGTGTTCTACATAAAACACTTACTATGGCGGTCCAGAAGCTGGTTTATAAACACCACACCGTATCTTTTAAGAGACTTCACTATGCTCAAATAAGACTCAAAACCAAGCACATCCAAGACTGCAATATTATTCCTGGCCCAAAAAACATTAGGCAAATCACCACCCAATAATAGATTGCACAGTTTGAGAGCACATGTTGCACCAGCCAAAAAGCAATTTGCAAGATTGACCAGCAACTTAATCAGAAATTTAAAAAAGTGTCAAGACATCTAGCTAGTAGTCTGCAACTCTATTGCTCTGTGTTTGAATAATTCACCAAGGATTCTGTCAGCATTAGTGAATTTAACCAGGCCAGCTAGCAGATTCTCAGCCAGTACTTGCTCAAAAGTTCTTAAACTATATAGTTCTGGATGATACAAAGCTTTATTTGGAAAGTTCTTGGGCAGATTGGCCTTGAGCTTTAAACTTTTTCTTAATATTTTGTTTTACTTTTTACATACACCCTTGGAAACACAGATGAACTGCAATCTATATCCAACTATGGACTGCAGAACAGCAGAAACCAAATATAAAAATTGCTTCTTAGTAATGGCTTTCCTTAAAACCACATTTGAAAAAAACTTGACATCTAAATAAGCTTTGGCCAAACTCAGCTTAAACAGGCCATCCATAGAAAAAAAAATCCCTAAGTATCAGTAAGATTCACCCTTTTTGGCAATAAAGATTTTAAAACCACTAATAGACAACAAAACCTTTCTGGAATAGCAACTGTTTTATTTGTGTTAATAGCAATGTTATTGATCAAGAAAAAATTACTTGCAATGTTTAAAATATGCTGTGTAGCCACCAGGCAGTTCTCAACCCAAATAGTATCATTTACAAAGGCACCAGCTACAAAAAAAAAAAGTTTTGCCACCCTTAGGATTAGCTCTACTAGTCCTAATCAAAATTTTTGAATTCAACCTATATCCACACAATTGCTCATGCTTTTTGACCTTACAAAGCAGAAGATTATAGAAGATTCTCCACAGCAAAGGCAAGAAAACTTCTTCTTGATCTAACCTATTATGAACAGTATATCCATCAGTGAGTTCAAAGTCTGTTATTACCTAGTTGGTCTGACCATTGTGTATGTTTCCAAAAAATTTAATAAAATGGGGACACATCTTAATCCTAACTAAACTATTCTACAAATAGGGCCATCTGACTGAGTCATAAGTCTTTTGCATATTTTGAAGTACCAGCCACAGCTCCCTATTCTTTTCAAGTACATCCTCAATGATAGAGCCAATGGTAAAAATCAGAGTTTGAGTAGACGACTCTTTAGAACTGAGAAATTATTACCACAAAAGACATTAAATTTACTGCATGCCAGAAATATCCTGTCAGAAAGAATCTTAGACAGTATCTTTTTGGCTGTTTTAATTAAAGCTATAGATCTAGTATTGATGAGTGTTCCCTCCCAGTTATATGGTTTTAGTATCATAGAAATCCATGCTTGCCTCCACTATAGAAGAACTGCACCCAACTCCAAACACACATTGAGAATGTCCAACAAACCATTCAGAATCTGAGCATCTCCATGCTTCCATAGCTTATTAGGAATACCAAAAATGTCAGCAGCTTTCCCATCAGGCAGTCCTTTGACCACCAGGAGAAACTTATCTGAACCAATCACATCCATGACATTTGAGAATATATTATTAGTGACATAGTCCAAGGGAGCATATTAATTAAACCAATAAACAGGTAGAGAGATGGAAACAACCTATTTTCTTGTCTATCCTTTCATAATACTATCAACAGCAGATTTAACTTCCTTGGGTTCTAAAATTAACTCATCATCCACTACTAAATAATTCAGCACTACTTTCTTAAATGGCTGGTCTAAAACACTTTTGATCATATGTTCTTTATTGGAGCTAAAGGTTTCCATGCACTTGTCTATTGCTTTTTTGATTGAAATGTCTTTGGCCACCCTAAACTCATAGTATTTAGATTTTTGGTACAATTTTTTGACTTTTAATAGGTGTAGAAGAATGCTCTTCCTACTTTTATTATTATCAAACATTGTGTATGCTTTGGATGCTTTTTTATTATCAAGAATAGACCACACCTTAAAGAGGTAAACAGCTTTTGAATCCTGATCTGAGCTTAAACACTTCACCAACTTGGTCACTAACAATTCCAGCTTAAAGAACTTTGAAGACCACTTATTTTTCAGACAATCAAACTCACTAAACCAATGTCTAGAAAACACACTATCAGCTGAGCTTGTAATCACTTCCCTAAGAATCCCCCACATAACATCCAAATTTTTAGTAACCTTTGTATTATTAAACATATCTATATATTCCAAGAACTTGTCCAATGAATGTTTTCTAAATTGTGCCCACTTATTAGCATCCATATCCTTGATCTTGAATTTCCACTTATCCTTATTGGTCTGCTTATGCTTGCTATTGAGCCAAGCATTCAAGAAACCACTCAAACCAACTGAAATTAAAATGGCATTATAATCAGTGTTAAAAAAATCAGAGACAGAAGTAACTTCATGACCAGCCAATGCAGACAACAAACTTTTGCTTACAAAAATGTAGTCAATAATCTTCACAGCACTCCAGAAATTGCCCCAAATGAAAGCTTTGACCAAAGAGTGTTCACTAAAAGAGTTAACCAACCCTAAATCCAAGCAGAACTTAAAACTAGCACTTTTCTTATATCCATCTTATTGAAATTACTGTCCAGAACCATGAGTGCAGAGGAATTAGCAGCCTTAGCAATAAAAAAGTTGATTTCACAAACTTGACCAAATCTGGTTTCAGCAGAAGTACTAGTGTATAGGCCCAAAAACACTACTAACAACTTGCTTTTGAAAAGAAGCTGAACAGAAACAAGATAACCAGGAATCTCCTCAACTTTAAACACATGACATGTAAGAAAATTGTTCATAATGATTGCCACCCCAGTGCCAAAAAATCTTTTGTCCAAACCAGAAAAGAATATCCTTACTCCATCAAACTTATTCATAATCTAAGACCTAGTATTGGCCCTCAACTTTGTTTTTGTAACAATAGAAACCATACTTCCAGAATCTACATGTCAACAAACAATGTCTTCCAGCTTGGCAGAAACATTGATACCACAAATATTGCATGTCACAATTTTCTAAACCAGATCTATTATTGAGAATGAAGAACAGCAGAAACCAAACCAACATTGTCCATTTTGGCCGAGAGATCCATAACTATGATTGAAAGATTGTTCAGAGTTTCTTCCATTTTAGAGATAACTAAAGAATCAAAAACCACCACTCCCGCAATAGTCTCACCACTAGTGGCCACACCTGAACCCTCACTCATCACTATATCCACTCCTTGATTCTGTGATAAAAGAGTCACCAATGACTAACATCCAGAGCTAGACTGAGAAACTGTTGGCCCAAGTGAGTCCAACTTCTTAGCCAACTTGTCAATACATTCTGCAAGGCTGGCAAGACTATGCTCAAGAGTAGCAAACCTATCATTCAATTCCATAGACACCACCGGAGTAGGTTTTATCTCTGAAGAGGAACTAGAAGCAGCTAAGCTATTGCATACAGGGAGAGGAAGAAATGAAAACCTGCCAACAATATTGGCCCATAAAACACCACCAAAAGAAACAGGACAAGAGATTGAAGCAGAATGTCTAGTATAAATGGAAGCCAGTCTGCTTTTATTATCATCTGACAATAACTTGCGAGTTGGGCCACCAGGAGAAACATTTCCACCTACAAAAAAATCCAGCGATGTATAATCCAAATTCTTACACTTATTACACTTAGCAGAACTCAGATAAGACTAACACAAATTGGCATCTTTTAAGACAGATGTAATTCCCATAACAGCATTAATTGAAGTGGCAGAGTCAAAACAAACAACAACACACCTGGCCCAGACATATGTAACAGAGTGTTGATTAATGACACATGTTTTCTCACCCACAGAGCCAATAAAGTCCCAAATATCATGGGCATTGGTGCCTATTGGCAGTGTATAGAGCAAAGCCCTATGCTAATCCCTTGTATTCCATGATTTCTTGTTTACATTAGCCTTGGCCACTCTTACAGTATTTTTTCTGATCAAGATAGACCATCTATCTGCAACCAAATTAGTCTGATCTGATTGGACAAATTCAACCACAGTCTTTTGCTATAGCCCTACCAATTGTATCTTGATCAACACAACAGAACCAAATTCAGAAAGTGCAGCACACACAGCCTCAGCTGATGTTCCAACTGGAATTTTTTTTACCACTACAGTCCAATCTGAGTGACCAGCAGATTTTTTGAGATTAGTGTTTACTAAAATATTTGCCATTCTTGCTTTTCTGTAGTCTGTGCTGTTACAGGTGGCTCAAGGCTGTTGTCAATAATGGAAATCTGAAGGTGTGTTTATCTGAAGGTTTTGGTTGAGTTTTTTGTATAATAGACAGAGATTTAGTGGTAATAGTTTTATCTGTAGCTTCCCAAAACCGCAGTTTTGTCAATTTCTTTTTCAGCGTAATGACTGGTGTTTTTTTTGGTAAGCTAACCTCAATCGAGTGTTTTACCCTTATTTCTGGGTCTTTTACCAGTGCTATATCTTGATGTCAGTACCCCATGCATTAATCTTCAATAGAGTTAGTAATAACAACAATTAAAACAAACAAATAAAAGAAATAACATAAAGAAATGAGCCAAGGCAATATGTAAGTTAGTATCTGTCAATAGCCATAATCAAGAGCTATTGTTCCAGTGTGGTTAAGTATCAATTGCTATCAACATCTAGTGTTGATAGTGAAAAGTGGATTTGGATGATAAATAATTTATTTATTCAATATTTGTAAATGGGAGATTTCTAATTAAAGAATTCTGTTTTTTCTACTTCTAATGCTACCACTATATATACATAATTGATGTTCTATGAGATCATTCACATTTCCAAGCAATGTGCTATGATTTCTTGAGCAATGCTCACATTGCTAAGTGATGTGCTCTAATTTTCTAACATTGCTCCATATTGCTGAACAATGTGTTATGTTTTCTGATATTGCTCCATATTGCTGAGCAATGTGTCATAATTTCTGACATTGCTCCATATTGCTGAGCAATATGCTCACGTGCTAAATACTATTCTTTCATTGGTCTGCTATTTTCTATATCTGTTTTCTTTTTATAAGTAACATTATCTCCTCCTTTTAATATTGAGCTCCATCGAAATCTTTGTTTTGAATTAATTCTAATACTTCTTTTTCAAGTATTGTTTGTTCGACTCTGTTCTTCATGTCTTCTATTTGTGTATTGTTTATTCTTCCCCATTGGTTAATGGTTATGGTTTCTATGTCAGAGTGTAACAGTATTTTTGGATAGTTCTGAAATATGTTGTGTAGTTGGTAAATTGTTCTCACATGTAATGTTGAGTTCATCTTTTTCCCAATAAATTCTTTAATTTGCTGTATTATGTTTTGGTTAAATATCCTCTTGGATTTGTTGATATACAACTCTTGAATATTCAACTTTTGTCCTAATTGGTAGTAATAGTATGATATTGGAAGTTGTTCTGTCCATTGCTTCCAATTCTCTTTTGTAAGTTCTTCTGTTGGTGCCATAATAGATATTTTCCCAAAAGTGTTCTTTACTTTTTCTATTATGTTATTTGACCAGTTTTTATCATTCTTTGGTAACTGCTGATATAGTGCATTCTTTGTCTTTTCTTTGGTGTTTTGATAGTAAATTGTTTGGTTGTTAACAATAATTTCTATGTCTAAAGGTTGTTGACTTAGGGCCTAGAATAATTGTTGAGCTATGATGTGAATATGATCTGGTATTTCCATTTTTCTTGGTTGTCTTTGTCACATATATTGTATCTTTATATACTCTTTTATTGTTTGATTTTATGTTTTTGGTCCAATGATTATGATTGGTTCCAGATCTTGTGAAATCTTATCTGGTTGAACTAGTATTTATTGTACTCTTAATTGTGGAATGTTATTGGATGATGATGTTATTTGGTGATATGATTTCAGTCGATCACTATGTGCTGCTTTGGTTAAAATTTTGTTGTCCCATCTTAATTTATAAGTTCTATTTCCAAAAATTTCTTCTATGTGAAATGGTCTGTCCCATTTGGGGTCGAATTTTCCACTCCATTGTTTTTCTGCTTTGGTATAATGTAATAGTACTTTGTTTCCAATCTTGAATTTCACTGATTTATCTGGTAGTTGATTATCATGTTATGCTTTTTGCTTTTTTTGTGTCTTTTAGATATTATCAGCTGCTTTCTGTTATCTGTTTTTTAGTGTTTCCATTAAGTCATATGTTCTTTTTAACAATGTTTTTTGGAAATTATCTTCTGTTATTGGTTCAGCTGGATATGTATTGATTTCTATCTCAACTGGTAATGTTGCTGTTTTATTATATACCAATTTAAATGGTGTTGCTTGTGTGGTATCTTGTTTTATTGTCTAATAAGCAAATAATACTGATGGTATAAACAAATCTCATTTGTCTTGATTTTTTTGGCTGATTTTGGCAATTGCTTTATACAGTGTTCTATTAAATCTTTCAACTAAGCCATTTATTTGTGGATGGTATAGTGATGATAATGGTTTTTTTATTCCAAATCTCTGGCTTAATTCTGCTAATGTTCTGTTCACAAAGTGAGTTTTCTGATCTGATAATAGTTCTTTTGGACATCCATGTTGACAAATTAAATCTTGATGGATGAATTCGGCAACGGATTTTGCATCTGCTCTTTGAATGACTTTTGCTTCTGGCCATTTTGTAAGATAGTCCATGACTACTGCAATGTATCTGTTGCCTCTGCTGGTGATTGTTACTGATCCGACTAAGTCAATTCCAATATGGTCGAATGGTTGTCCCACTTTGATTGGTCTTAATGGTTTACTGGATTTTGTTCCACCTCTTCTCTGACAAGCATCACAATTCTGAACATATTGAATAATATCTGGATACATTGATGGCTAATAGTATCTTTTTCTTGTTTTTTTCATAGTTGCTTCTTTATAAAAATGTCCTGCTGTTGGATCTGAATGTATGTTGAATAATATTGTCTCTTTCTTTAGTTCTGTGATGACTTTTATTGGTTGATCTGGATTTTTTCTGTTTTTCTGGTAAAGTATATTTTTATAATTGATAAAATGTTTTGATTGTTGTTTGATATTATTTCACTTATTTTGAGATAATTTCTTCTTGAACAGTTGAGTATTTATATAATATTGTAGTTGTTGATATTTTTGTATATTCATTTTTTGTTATATTTTTGTTGGATTTGCTCTGGTTTTGTTATATTTTTATGTTGAGATGTTTTTAGATTTGTCTTATTCATGACAAACCATTGGCATTTTCATTGTCTTTTCCTTTTTTATAATGTATAGTGTAAGTATATAGTGATAGTGTCATTTTCTATCTTAATTGTCTTTCATCTCCACATTCTTGTTTATGAAGTGCTGTTAATCCTTTGTGGTCCATGTATATATCAAACTTCTGGCTCAAATATTCACTCCATTTCATGACTGCTCAATAAATTGCTAAATGTTCTAATTCTGGTGTTCTATAATTTCTTTTAGCTGGAGTTAAATCTCGGCTGGCATATGCGACTAAATGTTCTCTTCCATTCAGTCTTCTCTGTGATACTACTGCTCCCAATGCTTGGCTTAATACATTAGTGGTAATAATAAACAGTTTGTTGTAATTTGGATAGATTAGTACTGGAGCTTGTATAAGCTTTCTTTTTAGAATATCAAAAGCTTCTTGTTGTGCTTCTGTCCATTCATATTTTACATTCTTGGTTTGGAGATGATTGAATGGTTGGGCTATCTTGGAAAAGTTTTTGATGAAGCATTGATAATAGCTTGCAAATCCCAAGAATAATTTTAACTCTGTCACATTGGTTGGTACTGGAAAGTTCTTGACTATTTCTATTTTTTTTGGATCCATTTTGATGCTGTTTTTGCTTACTATGTGCTCTAAAAAGTTTAATTCTGTCTTGCCAAAGAAGAACTTATTGGCATTTAACTTTAGTCCTGTTCATTGTAGCCTTTCAAACACTTGTTGTAGATGATGCAAATGATTATCAAATGTTTTGGAGAACACATTGGTGTCATTTAAATAAACGACTACTGATTTTCACAATAAGCCAGTATATACTATTTCCATTAGCCACTGGAATGTGGCTGAAGCATTTGTTAAGCCAAATGGCATCACTTCGAATTCAAAATTTCCCTCCTATGTTGTGAATGTAGTTTTTTCTTTGTCTATTGAATCCATGGCTACTTGCCAGTAACCACTATTTAAATTTAATATTGAGAACCATTTGTTTCCATCAAAAGCATCAAATAATTTCTGAATCCGTGAAGTTGGATTGCTGTCTCCATGCATGACTCTATTAAGCTTTCTGTAGTCTATGCAAAAGTGGATTTTCCCATTTTTTTTCCAGACGAGTACTACTGGTGATGACCATAAGCTCATTGATGGCTGAATTAATCCATTGTCGAGCATTTGGTTGATTTCTTGACAAATGATCTTATGACTGGCAGATGGTACTCTGTATGCTCGTTGTTTTATTGGCATAGCATCTTCAGTTTTGATCTGGTGCTAGATAATGTCAGTTTTGCCAAATTCATTCTCACTGGTAAAGATGTTATTAAACTTGTTGAGCAACATCTTTAGCTGTATGCATTGGAGTGGGTTTAGATTCTCCATGTTCATTTGTTCTAATTGTTCTGGTTGGAGCAAATAACATTTATTTCATCCATATATTGTTTGTAATATGATGTCAACATATCCACAAAGCTGTAAAAAGTCTGGAATGGGGTTTGGTGGTTGGTCCTCTATTTCAATAGTTAAATGTCCTATGATGGTTTCTTTTGGTATCTCTATAACTTTTTCAGTGTTGTTGTAAATAAGAATTTTGATGTGGCTATAGTTCCTGGCTGGTATGTAGAGATTGATGAATCCAATTTTTCCTAATTTACAATGTGCTGTTTCTGTTTCAAAAATCTGGTTCTGATCCTTCATTTTCCTTTCTATAACTACCATATACTGGTCATATGGTAGAATAGAAATTGGTCAACTAGTGGAGATAATTTCTTCCTTATCAATAATCTCTTCTTCCATCATGTTAACTAGTATATCTACTCTACTCATTGATCCAAATTCCTGTATCCCTCTTGCTGTTATTCCTAATTCTTCCTTATTTCCTACTAATACTAACTGAGCTATTTTGACCAGAGGCAGGAATATTGTCTGCACTATTTTTTTGTTTGGCTCTATTACATAGGTCTTTTCTCAATTATTTTGTAGCATAGCAATGATATTTCCCACATATTCTGCATCAATTATTTCTCCTCTGATGTTAATTTCTCTTTTTGCTAGACTACTCTTAAATGCTAGTTAAACCATTGTGGTTGTTAGAATTTCCAGTGCTATTTTCAGATCAATGCAAGTGCATGAATGTGGTTTCAATTTGATGGCATCTTTTCCAGGATATCTCAGATCAAATCTTGCATCAGTATTATGCACACGTTTTGGCATAATACTTTTATTATTGTTGCTGAACTATTTTAGTTCTTGCTCCTTGGTAAGGTCAGGAAGTGTGATATATTGTTCGTAGTTTGAATTGGAGTTTGAATCTGAGTTGGAATCATTGTCATTGTTATTGCTATTTTAAATAAAGCTGGAACCATTATTTTTGTCATCATTATTGTTAGAGTTTGAGTCAGGATTGAAAATTGATTCTGATTCTAATGTGCAGCTGCTGATTGGTTCTTCTTCTTCTGAGATCATGTAGATCATATGGATTGGTGGGTTGTAAATGAGGTCACACTCATTACAATATTGAAAGTCACATAAAATTAAACAGTGGTCACATAATTGAGTGTTTAGCTGTGCTAAACACTCTTCCTGTTCTTTTCTGGTGGGTGCCAAGTTTTGGTAATGCTCATAGAAGTTTTCTGAGTTGGTTTCTATGTCAAGAAAAGCATCTGGATTTGGAATGAGAATGATGTCAACCTGTTCAGGTGGGTTGTTTTTAACTTTCAGAATTTTACTGGGCATGGCTCCTTGGACTTTGGCATTTGCTATTTGCCAGATCTTGTTCTCATCATGTGAGTAGCCATCCAATCAGTTAATTGCTCTATGCCAAGCTGCTGTTATGGGCATGTCATGACTCACCTAGTTACTGATGAGAATTATGTACTGGCATGAAGTGTCACATGTTCCTCCTCGACCAAAAATGTCATTTCACATCTCTTCATTGAGTAGCTGTTTACTACAAGCGAGACATAGTTCATTGTCTTACTTGTCTTGGCACTTTGGATATCATAGCATTTGCAATGGCACAGTTTGTAGTAATAATGTGTTTGCATCTAGTGGTTTTTATCTGGTGCAATCCATGCTCCCATGAAAGAGAGTTTCTTTTCACAGTTTTTGCATTTAAGTAGAATAAATGGTAGCTGTAATAGTAGCTGGCAAACAGAGTATGAACTTGTTCATCTTTTGGTTGTGTCTTCTGTGAGTTTGATTTCTCCAGATATGTTTTCTTCTTTTTTCTTCTCTTTCCCTTTTTCTTTCCAGCTTATTGTTGGTAGCAACTCACTTTGGCTGTTGTCAATCCAAGCATTGATGGTGGTTTCCCAGGTATGTTCCTCTCTTTGTTTTCCTTTTTCATTGTCATTGTCATCCCAGAAGAGTATTGGCAGTAGTTCATTGTGATCATTGTCAGTTTATGAGACTTGATAGGCTTTCCAGGTAGGTTTTTTCTCTTCTTCCTTAAACTCAATGAGTGGTGCTGGTGTGTTGATAGTCTTGAAGTGGCTGCATATGGCTGGTATACATGTATGTTGACCATTTTGGCTGAGTTAGAGCTCTTGCGTTGTCCAATCCAATATGGCATTTGTTTTAGTGAGCCAGTCATTACCAACTAGTGCTTGGTATTGAGTGGCTTCTATTACCAAAACTTTGATAAGGACTATGATGTCATTAACTTCAAATGGGAAGTCGTCAATCTCACCAATAAGAGTTTTGGTTGCTCCATCAGCTGTAATAATCCTTGCATTGGCAGTTCTGTCAACTCAGCAACCTAATTGATCCATGAGTTGTTTGGTGATGATACTGCCAGCTGATTCACTATCCAAGATCAGTTTAATATACTGACTATCAACTTTGGCATCAATATACATCATGGTTATTGGTTTGGTGGCTCTACTGAATAATGGAACTGATGTGATTTTCTCAAGTTTAAATGGGAATATGACAGCAAGTAATTTGTCTTTGGTGCTGGCAGCTGGTAGAATGTTGTAGATAAGTGGCTTCTGGTTGGTTTCCTATTTGCTGGATGCTGCATCTTCTGGAGTAATCAAAAGACTTAAATAGTTCTGGGAACTTGGGTTTTAGTTATACCCAGTTTCTAAACTCTGCTGGCATAATCTTGATGATTAATTTGTTGAACTGGAGATTGGTTGGTGAACTACCATCACTGATCTCCAGTTTTGGGTTACTCTGAATTTGGGGTTTCTAGATGTTATCATAGCTGGGTTTTGTGGTGGTGTTTAAATTAATTGTTGTGGTTGATAGACTATTTGTGGCTGTGGTTGATATATTATGGGTGGCTGTGGTTGATATATATTGAGGTTGATATACCAGTGTTTGATAGATTGGCGGCAACATCATTGGCAGGTAAATAGATTGATATTGATTTTGATTTGAGTAATAATTCAGAGTTGAGAACCAGTGATTGGGATTCCAATATTGATTTCCCGATTGTGAGTTACTATAAGCATGGCAATCGGCTCTAAGGTGATCTTGTTTACTACAGTTGTGGCAAATTCATGTTTCTTGTTGTCATGGGTGATTTGTTAATAATGATAGACACAATTGATTTTGGAAACGATTTGTGTTTTTCTGATTATTACATCATTGAGGAGGCTGATAAATTGGGTGATTGTCAGCTAAGTATCCCTCTAATTTCTGATTAATGGAATCACTGAATTGTTTTAGTTTAGAATCCAAGTCAGATGATTCATTCATTACTAAATTCACAGTTTGGGCATGGTTGGCTTCTAACTCAGCAGCTTCAAAATCTCTAGCATGAGTGACTGCAGTAAGAAAGTTTACTGGATGCATCAGACGTACTTGTTGGAGTATGCTGCTGCATAAGCCTCTAATGAACTGATTTAAGATTTGTGGCACTGTAAAGTAATCAGCTTGGATAGTTTAGATTTGGCACAGATTTCTGTGAAAGTGTTCCAAGTAGGTGGTGACTGCTTCTGTGTTCTCTTGTTTTAGGATGGTAAAAGTACTTGCCAGGTGGTTGATGCTGTTATTATCACTAAAATATCTTAGAAATTCTGTTTTAAATATATTAAAATTTTGGGGTTTCTGGGCCAAGCTATGATACCATGAGTTGGCAGTATTCTTTAGGAAATATGGAATGACTTGCATTGTTCTTGCATCATCCCAGTTATTTGCAATGATGGCTTTGGTAACATTATTGATCCATGCCTGAGCATCATTCTCTTCGCCAGTAAACTTCTCAAGTTTTGCAATTGATGCAAAAGCCATTGGCATGATTGGTTGCTGTTGTTACATTGGTGGTTGAAGTGGTTGTTGCAGTTGCTGAACCAGTTACTGGATAAGTTGCTGTAGTGGTGGCTGTTGAAGAGGTATTTGCTGCTGTTGAATCAGTTTGATAATTGGTTCAATTGGTGGCTGATTAATGATGATATTCGGAGGTAAGTTTTGTTGATTAATTAAGTCGAGATTTCAGTCGTTCTGATTTGGTGAAGTTTTGATTTCTGGATTTTCTAAATTTTGATCTTGCTGAGTCTGAAAATTTGGGGTTCCAATATCTGGGTTCTTAGTAATCAGGTTCTGGTAAGTAAATTCTTAATCTTTAGATTCTTCTTCCTCTTTTTCTTCTTGTTTTTTTTCCAATTCGGTTGGTTCTTATGGATCAGTAATTCCGAAATCTGGTTGAGGTGATGATGATCAAACTTCTGATGGCATTGGTAATTTCAATTTGAATCCCTCAAAGTATATGCTGTATGGTCCTAATAAATCTTTTTTTTTTTGTTTACTTTGGAATAGAAATTGTTCAAATATTAATGTTGTGTTTAATGTAGATATGCCTGCTGATGCAATATTGATGGTGCTTCCAGGAATATAATGATATGATGGATTTGTAGGTGATTCAATTCTGTGTTTCTTTCAAGTAGATGGTTGGATCCGTTGAAGTGTTATTGCCAGTGTTTGTAATTTTCTTTTGCCTTTACTTGCATAAGTGATTGGGTATTTTTGTTGTGTGTGATGTTCAATTTTCTTATTAATCTTAGTAATGATAGATGTGAAGTTATAATTTGTTGGTAAGCTGGTGTTTTGGATTAATTTGTGGTAAAAAGTTTCTTTTGCTGATTCAGTGTTTATTAGTGTTCCTAACAAATAGGCAATTCTTTTGTTGACATAGAAATTGAAGGCTGATTCTGCTGATATCTAATTGTGATTCAATCCCAAGTGTTAACAGTAATGTTGAAATAAAGATTTCATGAATCCTAAATGGTTTGCTCCTATACTTTCTGATTCTGCCACTGTTGATTTATTTTTTGGTGCTGGTTTTCTGTAAGATTATATCTTACAAAGAGCACCAAATGTTACAGGTAATTATTTGGTTGGTTGGAGTAAATAACAAACCCGTAACTTGGTGCTCAAGGCTGTTGTTGATGATAAAAATCTGAAGGTGTGTTTATCTGAAGGTTTTGGTTGAGTTCTTTGTATAATGGACAGAGATTTAGTGGTAATAGTTTTATCCATAGCTTCTCGAAACTGCAGTTTCATTAATTTCTTTTTCAGCATAATGGCTGGTGTTTTTCCTGGTAAGCTAACCTCAATTGAGTGTCTTACTTTTATTTTTGGGTCTTTTACCAGTGCTATATTCTAACATTAGTACCCCATGTGTTAATCCTCAATAGAGTTAGTAATAACAACAATTAAGACAAACAAATAAAAGAAGAATAAAGAAATGAGCCAAGACAATATGCAAGTTAGTATCCATCAATAGCCATGATCAAGAGCTATTGTTCCAATGTGGTTAAGTATCAATTGCTATTAACATATAGTGTTGATAGTAAAGAGTGGATTTGGATGATAAATAATTTATTTATTCAATATTTGTGAATGGGAGATTTCTAACTAAAAAATTCTGCTTTTTCTACTTCTAATGCTACTATTATATATACATAATTGATGTTCTATGAGATCGCTCACATTTCTGAGTAATGTACTATGATTTCTTGAGCAATGCTCACATTGCTGAGTGATGTGCTCTAATTTTCTAACATTATTTCACATTGCTGAGCAATGTGCTGTGTTTTCTAATATTCCTCTACATTGCTAAGCAATGTGCCATAATTTTTGACATTGCTTCACATTGCTGAGCAATGTGCTCACGTGCTAAATACTATTCTCTCATTGGTCTGCTATTTTCTATATTTGTTTTTTTTTATGAGTAATAGTGCCAAACTAGATTCAGGAGTGAAGGAAGCATAGATAATACCTGAGAATTTTGAGGGGGTAAAAGCCCCCCCAAAACTATTGACTTTTGAAAACAATTTTCTAATCACCATTAGCTTCTTATGAGAAAATTTCCCAACCACTTTATCCAAGCCAATATCCAAAGCAAAAAATTTCCTAACAAAAACAGTAACCAAGTTCTTCAAGGAAGGGGAAAGTTTTAAGAAGACATCTAAGAAAACATTATTATTATCATTATCATAACCTGAGAAATCTATCTTCTCTAACGGCTTGTCCAATGCTTTTTTAGTTTTAATACCTGGTCTTTTAGGTGTCTGATTATGAACTATATTAGCAACAATTCTATTTTCACCATAGTCAAAGCTAATTTTTTCTATTAGACATTTTTTCTCTATATCAATGCTTTTAGACTCAGTAGTGTTACCAGTCTCAGAGCCTCATAAACAACCACCTGGCACTTTAGTCAGAACCCCTTTTCCACCAACACACTCTTCTAAAACAACACCTTTTTTCTTCTTTCTTAACAAAACAGGCTTAAAACTCCCATCAGAACCAGAATTTTTATTAATCTTTTTCATAATGATAATGTTAGAGCCAACAGTGGTCTCAAAATCAAAAAACAGTTTGGTTTTATTATACTGAATATTGAAATAAACTTTTTGACTCTTTTTGGGAATTTTGAGATGAATGAAAGAAAGAAGTTTTTTTTTTATTAGCTTTTTAAACTCTAATTTGGCTAAATTAATTTATTTAATTCAGTTTATTATTAAGTTTATTAGTATTTTAATTTTGTTAATAATTAAATTAATTAAAGCTTTTTTGTTAAATTAAAAAAATTTAAAACTTAGAACAATATTATTAGTAAATTGCATAAAAAAATTAATAAGCTTTAAATAAAGTATAAAATTAAAAATAATAAAAATATAAATGTTTCTAATAATAAGTTTAATAAACATATTTTTGTTTAAATATTAGTTTTTTAAAGTTTTAAGTTTTTAAAATCAAGTTAAATATAAATAAAACTGCCAAATAAATAAGTAAATTGGTTAAAAATAATTGTATTTTAATTATTTAAATATATTAAAATAGATTTTTTTTATTAAATTTAATATAATTTAGTTTTAATTAAACTTATATATTTAATTTAGAATACTTAATTTATTATATTATATTATTATTTATTATTATATAATTTAAAAACTTTTAAAAACATTTAGATTAAAAACAAAATGATTTTTATGATTTTTTTTAATATTAACAGTATTTTTAAAAAAATTATTTAATTATTGATTATTAAATCTGCAAATAAAAAAAAAAACTTCTTTTTTTCATTCATTCCAAATCCCCAAAAAGAGTTAAAAGTTTTTTAAAAAAAGTTTTTTCATTATTCAGTATGATAAAACCAAACCGTTTTTTGATTTTGAGACCACTGTTGGCCTTAGTGTTGCCATCATAAAGAAGATTGTTAAAAAATCTGGTTCTAGTGGTGGTTTCAAGTCTGTTTTGTCAAGAAAAAAGAGAAAAGATGTTGCTTTAGAAGAGAATGTTAGTGGCAAAGAGATTCTGACTAAGGAGTCTGGTGGTTATTTTTGGGGTTTTGAGACTGGTAACATCACTGAATCTGAGAATATTAATATGGAAGAAAAGTGTTTAGTGAAAGAAACTAGTTTTAACTATGGTAAGAATGGCACTATCACTGATGAAAAGTGTGATCAAATGCCTAAAGGGCCAAGCATCAAAACTAAGAAGACTTTAGACAAGCCATTAGGAAAGATAAACTTTTCAAGTCTTAATGTTGATGATGATGTTCTCTTGGATGTCCCCTTAGAATTTTCTTCTTCCTTGAAGAATTTGGTTCTTGTTTCTGTTAGGAAGTTTTTTGCTTTGGATATCAGATTGGATAAAGTGGTTGAGAAATCTTCTCAAGAAAAGCTCATGATAGTAAGAAGATTGTTTTCGAAAGTCAATGGTTTTAGGGGGGCCTCTACCCCCTCAAAATTTTCTGAGATCATCCATGCTTCTTTTACCTCTGAAGCTAGCTTAATGCAGGCTATGGAAAAGGCAAAAACAGTGAACATTTTAGTAAACACTGATCTCAAAAAATCTACTAGTCATTCAGATCAGGCTGTGGTAGTAAAAGAAATTCCAGTTGGAATATTAGCTGAGACTGTATGCGATTTGCTATTTAAATTTGGAATAATTAAGTTGATTAAGATGCAATTGGTGGGGCTGTAGCAAAAAGCTGTGGTGGAATTTGAGCAATCAGATCAGGCTAATTTAGTTACAGATAAGTGGTCTATTCTGATTGAGAAAGATGCTGTGTGTGTTGCCAGAGCTGATTTTGACAAAGAAACATGGAATAAGAGGAATCATCATAGGGCACTGCTCTATATTTTGCCAATGGGAACTAATGCTCATGATATTTGGAACTTTGTTTGATCTGTGAGTGGAAAAACTTGTACCATTGATTACTATCTAGTTACATATGCTCAGGTCAGATGTGCTTGTTTGCTTCAATTCTACTAAGTCTTTGAATGCTGCTATGGGAACTATACTGGTGCTTAGAAGCACTAATCTACGTTGGTCTAGTCTTGTTTCTGCCAGGTGTGCCAAGTGTGAGAAGTTGGGTCATATATCTTTAAACTGTGCTGAAAGTGGAAAGGTTTCTCCTGGTGGTTCATTCCATAGAGTGCTCTCAGATGCAGATAAAAGCAGACTAGCTGCTATATATGCCAAACAATCTGCTCTTGTGACTCATCCTGTTTCTTTTGGTGGCCTCTCTTGGGTGAAGATTACAAGTGGGTCTTCTTCTTTCTCTCTTTTTGGCCAGGTTGTTTCAGTAAATGTTGGCTTCTTTTTGGAGATGAAGCCATCTCTACTGGTTGTGACGGAAATCAATGATAGGTTTGCTGCTCTTGAGTGTAGTCTTGCCAGCCTTGCAGAGTATGTTGACATGCTGGCTAAAAAGTTGGAAACACTTGAGTCAACAGTTTCTTAGCTTAGCTCTGGATGTTAGCTGTTGGTAACTTCTTCATTACAGAATCAAGGGGTGGATATAGTGATGAATAAGGATTCAAGTGTGGCTGCTGGTGGTGAGACTGTTGCAGAAGCAGTGGTTTTTGATTCCTCTGTTATTAGGAAAATGGAAGACACTTTGAAAAATCTTGCAATTACAGTTATGGGCCTTTTGGCCAAAATAAACAATGCTGGTTTGGTTCCTGCTGCTTTCTTCTCTTAATAACAGATCTAATCTAGAAAGTTGCTACATGCAATGTTAGGGGCATGAACAATCCTGTGAAGCAAGACAATATTGTGCATTGGCATAAGGACATGAACAATTTAATTTCAATTTTTATGGAAACTAAGCTAAAAAGAAAGATACATTCTTGGATTGTTAAAAAATTTGAGGGTATCTGTGTGTTTACTTCTTGGTTAGACTCTGGTTACTTGGAGTCAGGCATTGCAGTGGTCATGAATAATTCATTGGCTAGGCATGTGTGTAAGATTTCTAAGGTACCTGGTTGGCTCATCTGTATCAAGCTGCTTTTTAAAAATAAGCTTTTCATCTTGATTTTGGGGCTCTATGCTGGTACATCTCTTATGGTCTATCTTTCTTAGGCTGATGAAATCAATTCACTTGTGAGTATAGCTATAAATGAATTTTTTTTGTTATTCTTGGTGGTGATTTCAATGAAGATAGTTCTTGTAGATGTGCCAGCTTTAAAAAATGTCTTGATCTGGAGTTAGTCAATTCTTTGGTTGGAAGTTTGGCAGTGTAAACACCTACTTGGTCAAATTTTTGTGAAGTTGTGAAAGTAATTGATTATGTACTTGTTTCTGCAAATTTGGTTGGTGCGTTAATACATTACTGTGTTTTGGAGGTTGGTGAACATTTTGACACTGATCATTGGGCTGTGTCTGTGTTTATGGGTTTGGGTGGATTATTGGATGCACAATTGAACTTTCTTCACAAGAAAGTGAATATGGATCATTGGAAGTATAATATCAAAAATGCCAATGATGCTAAGTGGTGTGAATTCAAAGTGTTGATGGTAGCAAATATCGCTATGTTTTCTGAAGAGTTTGTTTTCTCTGTGGTGTCTTCTAATTTCAATTCTATGTGAGAAGTTATTTGTAAGGTGATAGTTTTTTCAACTAATGATTTCTTTAAGAAAAAATGGTTTAAGGATTTTGATAGTATCTTCACCAAAGGCTCTTCTAGGTTTTACAGATTAGAAATTTTGGTTTTGAGAATAGTTAATGTGTTCTGTGAACAGGACTTTGCAAGGTTTCCATTTTTGATAAACCATTGGGCTTCCTTGGATTCCAATAAAGCCTTGGTAGTACAGGTTTTTTTGGACTTTGGTGTGGATTTGGAGTGTATAAGATCTGCTCTCTTTGGTGTGCAAAAGTTTTATCATGCTTCTAAACTTACCGAATCTTTGAGGGCTCGGGAGTCAAGTATTAAGTTTGCCATTGATAGGTGTATGGAGAGCTTTGTTCATGATAAGAGTCACACTATTAGGAGTGTTTTAGAACGTTCTTTCTGTAAGGTGGAATTGGACCATCTAGTTGTTGATAATGAACTGATTCTGAAGCTTGAGTTAGTCAAGGCTAAAGTGAATGTAATTATGGAAGGGTGGACTAGGAGACACAAGGTGGTTTCTGACATCTCTAGTAAATGGTCTCATCAATACCAGCCCCTGGAGCATGTCTTTGATAATGCATTTACAGATGTAATGTGATCAATTAGTTTTGATAAGTTGTTTGGTGTAGTTTCTGATCTGCTTGATGGCAAAGCTGTTGGCATTTCTGGTATTCCCAATGAACTTTGGAAACACTGTGACAAATCTGTCATGGGTATGCTTTTGGAACTTCTGAACATTTGTTTGATTAGTAAGTCAGTGTCCAGTTTTTGGAGAGAGGCTTGGGTCTCAATGATTCTTAAACCATATGAATAGGAGGATGTTTTCATGAACATCCATCTTATTGCTCTGATTGAAATGGCCTGTAAAATTTTCTCCAAGATCCTGTCTGATAGGATTTCCCTGGTATGCAGCAGCTTTGATATTCTTCATGATGACAACTTTTCTGTTCTGAAAGGTACTTCTACACAATCACCTATTTTTGCAGTTGGCTTGGTAATAAAAGATGCTCTAAAAAAGAATCGCAAACTCTGGCTTGTTCTGCAGGACATGTGAAAGACATATGATTTTGTTGGTTGGGATCATTTTAGAAAGAGTTTGATTAAAATTAAAATATGTAGCAAGTTCATACATTTTTTTGGTAGTATTTATTGCAACTGTTTCAACAAAGTTATGACTGATTTCGGCTTAACTGATGGGTATTGTGTTTATAATAGCTTGGATCAGAGAGAGTTTTTCTCACCGCTTCTCTGATGCATATTCTATAATCCTCTCCTTTGTGAGATTAAAAGACAGGAAAGTGTGTGTGGGTACAAGTTGAATTCTCATTTCATCTCAAAAAATGGTCATCCAGAACTTGTTACTGGATTGTCTTCCTTTTTCACTACTGGGGCTTTTGTTGATAATACAATTTGGGTTGGTAACAATCAGAGTGCTATTCAGCATATTCTTAATGTTGTCAGTGAATTCTTCTGGATTAATGACATTTCTATTAACACAAACAAGACTGTTGTTATCCCTATTAATTGCAAAATTGGTAGTCCTTCTTTAATTATTAGTGGCTCGCCTATTGCTATTGCAAAAAAAGAGGAATCTCATCAGTACCTGAGCATCTTTCTTTCAACTGAAAGTCTTTGAAGCCTAGCTTGGCCAAAGCACAGTCAGATGTTTATTTCTTCTCCAACTTTGTGTTAAGAAAGGTCATTTCAAATAAACAATTTTTATACTTGGTTTCAGCTGTTTTCCATCTTATTGTGAGCTATAGGACTCAGTTCAACTTTATATCTTTTAATGTGTACAACAAATGGAATACTCTGATTCAAAAAAGTCTTAAACTGAAATCAGATTTTCCTCTTGATTTCCTGAATGATTCAATCCACCATCCTTTCTTTTATGGTTTGAAGTCTTTTGAACAAGTGCAATCTGAAGGCAAAATAGCATCACTTGTGAATTTTGCAAACTCTGGTGGGACTTTGGGTCACATGTTCTTTTATAGATCTCATGACTTGCAGGTTTTGTGTTGGCATCCTGTTTACTCCCTAAGTTCTCCAGTATATATTTGTGTCAGTCTTTTGAATAATTTTTTGGCTGGTGTGGTTTGTGTCTTTGCAAAAAATAATCTGTCTTTAAGTAGTTTTTTGGGCAGTTCTTTTCATCATCAGTATAAGGTTCTTATGTCAGTGGTTCTTGAAGAAGCTAAGTTCCATGCATGTCTCCTTTCTCTATATTAGTATGGTGTTGCCTTTGTGGATCAGCTCTGTGATTATTATAATGTTATTTTTAATTGGAAAACTTTTAAGTACTGGAAAAGATTGGATCCTTATGGTCCAGTTCCTAATTGGTTTAGTCTTTCTGTCACTTTCCTTAGTGAAGTGACTTCTTTTCCTGTTGGTTCATCTGGTTTTGGGGGTGTTGGTGCTCCTCTGAGCATTCTAGAGTCTCAGAAATTTAGATTAGTATGTGATCATTTGTCTCATGTTAGTGCTGGTAGTCTGTCAGTCTATACAGATAATTCTTTAAGAGATTTGGGCACCATCCAGAAAAAGACTGGTGCTGCTGTCTTTTTTGAAGATATTGGTCTGGGTTTGGGTGTAAGGGTCAATAGTTTGTTGTCTTCTACTTTGGTAGAACTGCAGGCCATAGCTCTGGCTTTGGAATGTGTTCCTCCTCATAGCTTGGTATGCTTATACTCTGATAATCAGACTGCTCTGGATGTGTGCGAATTGGAACTACGTTTGATTTGTCCAGATTTTCATGTTCGATGTTGGGTAGAGCATTAGTATATTGTGGACATTCTTCATTGCAAAAATTTGAGAGTGGAGTGAGTTAAAGTGAAAGGTCACTTGGGTGTTGTGGGGAATGATTGTGTGGATGCACTTGCTGCTGTTGCCTCCAGCTCTAATTGACATCTTCTTCTTTGTTTAAAAAAGCATTGCCTGTTGGCTAATGATGTGCTTATTTTTGGTAATTCTAGATATTTTGTCCAGGATGTATTTAGATCAGTTTATCGTGTGCAGTGGGAAGTTGGATCTGGCTCCAAGTTTCTGCTGGGTGATTTGATATCAGACATTGATTGGTTATGTTCTTTTTTGGTTTGGCATTCTAATTTGCATATGGCTGCAGGCTTTACAAACAGACCCTCTGTTAGCTTGTGTACATATTTTATGAAGACCTTATATTATTGCCTGCCTGTTACTGTTTGAAAGCATCTGTACTCCAAATATTACCCTAGTGTATTATGTTTGTTTTGTGGTAAAGTTAAGACTTCTGACCATGTTTTCTCTTGTGATATTGATCTCTCTACCCACTGTCAGTTGTTGAATGTCCATGCGGCTTCTTGGGAGCTGATTTCTGGTCTCTTTCGTTCCTTTTCTTGTGTGTCTTAGCTTCTGTTGTCTTGTGCATCTAATGTTTCAGCATCCATAGCTCTTTTCAAAAGTTTTGTTTTTAACAATTGATTTCAGGAAGTTGTGTTTGTTTTTTTTGATCCCAAACTCACAAGTCAAAGGATTGTGAACTTTGTGCATGCTTTCAGTCTTAGTTTCAGAGATGGCATATGGTTGGTCTATGCTAAATATTGAGTATTCATAGAAAAGAACAGGTTAATTTCTCTTGACAGTTCAATTCCTGTTTTGATTTTCGGCCTGTCATTAGGGTTGTCTACTAGTGTTGTTAGATTGCTTGGGATTGCTAACACTTTTGGTGTTTGCTTTGGTTTTCATAAGTCATGTTCATTCTTTTCTGGTGTTGGTAATGATCTTTTAGTTTACATAGTTGCTTAGTGGTGTCTTAATCAGTCCGAATGACTGGTTACGTGTAGAAAAGGCATGATTTGCACCTAGTTTAGATTATTTATATAATGTATTGTATTAAGTAGCATTTGGATCTTACTTATAAAGCATTAAAAAAAATTCTGCAAATTTTAAATTAATTATTTAAAAATTTATTATAATTTTTAATATATTTAAATATTCAGTTTTTGAACAATTTTTGGTTAATTTTACAAAAATTTAAATTATAGTATTTTACTATTAATAATATGTTTAATGTTTTTTATAATAAAAATAATAATTTTATAATGTTTTAGGTTTTTGTATTTAATAATATTTATATTATTTAAAAAATTTAATATTATTTTTATGAATTAACTATTAAATTATTATAATATATATTTTAATTAAAAAAATTTTTGTTATTAAAAAAGTTTGATTTTAGAAATTTGGTTTTTGTATAGTTTATATTAGTATTAAAATTTATTAAAAATAATAAATTGACAAATAAAAATTTGTTTATAATATTTAATTCTGATTTTTAAGCTATATAGTTTTGTGTAATTATAATTAGTTTAAAAAAGACATGTTTAGATAAAATTAAGATTTTATTAATAATTTTATTAAAAAGTTAAGTTTATTAAAAATTACTAAAAATATAATTAATTTATTTTTTGGATTTGGGTTTTAATATAAATATTGGTATTTATAATATTATATTATTATTTTTGTTAAGTTGCAAATAATTGTATTAATTTTTAAATATATTTTAATTATAAATAATAATAATATTAATACAAATAATTAAATATTTTTAAGTATATATAATATTAAATTTGGCTTATTTAAATTTAATTTTTACAATAAATATTAAATTAAAAAATGCTATATTTATAATTTAATAGATAAAAAAGAAATTAATATTAAATAATTAAAAATTAGGATACATGAAAAACATAAAGTTCTGAATTTTTTTAATATTTTAAACAATAAAATAATAAACTTTTAATTTATAATATTATATTATTAGAGTTTTTATTTTTAAAAACTTCTTTCTCTTTTATTTCCACAAATTCTTAAAAAGCACTTTTCTGAAAAAGAAGTTTTTTAATTTTTTCTTATTAGTATTTCACAATTTCTCTTTCTAATAACCCATTTTTTATGGATCTAAAGACTGCTTCTAGTAGCAACATGTCAAAAAAAAAGGCACCAAAGGGTGCTTTTTATAGTCCTGCTGGTGGCTCTTTCTTGCAGAAAAAAAAAGTTGTGCTTGAGAATGTCAAACACTCAGATGACGAAAAGAATATCTCTCTGAACAAGTCTGAGCTTGATAACAATGTGTTCTCTAATGTGAATAGTGTGTTTGGTAATGAAGAAGGTGCTAACATAACTGGCATTAATGTTAGGTCTCTTCTGGATTTAGCTGCCAACACTCCTAAAGTCAAGCATGTTAATACTGGTGTTATTTTTGGTTCCTCTTTTGGTTCTCCTAATTTTGTCATGGATAATGATAAAAATATCTTTCTTTCTTTTTGTCTTTCAATCTCTCTGAAAAAGAAATAGATTGACCCAAAAATTATTAAGACTCAAGTTGAGGTGTTTGCCAAAAAATCCTTTACTCTTGATATCAATTTTAGTGCTGTGAAAGGAAAATCAGCAATGGCAAAAACCCAGTTAATTAGAAAAATTTTTTCATTAGTCAATGGTTTTGGGGGGCCACTATTCCCTCAAAATTTGAGGAGATTATTCAATCTACATTTACTTCTGAAGAAAGCATGATTAAGGCTGCATTATTGGCCAGAGAAAAAGGAATTATCATAAACAGTGATCTTAAGAGACAAGAAATAAGATCAGATCGGGCTGTGATAATCAAAAAAATTTCCATGGATATGCCTAAAAATATGATTGTCGCCACAGTATCTGAATTTGGAAAAATTAAGTCGATCAAAATTCAATTAATTGGAATGTGGCAAAAGACTGTAGTAGAGTTTGCTAAAATGAACCAAGCTAATTCATTGGTCTCAAAGTGGTCATTTCTGATTGGGAAAAATTCTGTGTATGTAGCCAAAGTGGTGGAGAATTATGAAACTTGGGCATTTAAGGATTGGTTTAGAGCACTTCTGTTTACTCTACCTGTGGGAACAACTGCTCATGATTTGGGCAATCTTTTAAAAAGAGCTGGTAGAAAAACATGCATCATAAACAAGTCCATAAAAACTGGTAATAAAATTTGCTGTGCAGTAGTCAGTTTTTCCTCTGATGATGATTTAGAATCTGCCTTTCAAACAGAGTCTATCTTCAATGGAGTGAAACTTTCTTGGGCTAGAATAGATTTAGTTTGTTGTAAGAAGTATGGGTGTTTTGGACATTTAGCTCTTGAATGTGATATACCAGATGCAATTGTGCTGCTATCATCTAAGAGATCATACAAAAAGAGTGCTTTAGAGGAAGTTCATTTTTGGCTTGCTAAATTGTATGAAAAAAAATGTGTTCCAATATCTTGTCTTTCTACTTTTGGTGGCAAATCTTGGGCCCAAATGGTCTCACTCTCTAAGTTTTCTGGTAGTATTTACTCTGGATCTGGTCCTAATCTCTTTTCTCATGAACTCTCAGGTCTTAGTAGTATCCCTTCTCCTGCGCTTGTGGTCTTCTCTGGCTTAAGTGATTGTTTGGTGGTCTTGGAAAGGTCTCTGGAACTTTTGGCAGATCAGGTGTCTGAAATTATAAAGAAGCTAAGTTTTATGGAATTGGTGCTTCTGGCATCCAAGTCATCTGTCTTATTTCTGGTCGTTTCAGTGCTTTTGAACTCTGTTGTGAATTCAGATATGGCCATAGATGATACACTGGTGTTTTCTATCCTTTCTCTTGTAATTGTTGTGGACACAGTTGCCAATCTTAGCTCAAGTAGTTCTAAGGTTTTAACCTCCAAGATGGGTGGATTGAAATCTAAGTTGGTGGCTTTAGAAGTGTTAGTTGAGTTGGTTTTGGAAAAGTTGGATCATTTGTGTTCTAGTCTGGATTTGCCAGCTTTTATTGTCTCTCAATGAGTGAGTTAGTTTGGAAATTTGGTATGTGTAATGTCTGGAGTATTAATGTTCCTGCCAAGCAAATGAACATTGTGCATTGGCATGTGAATTTTGGTAATTTGGTGTCTTTTGTCACAGAAACTAAATTGAGGTCCAGTATTAAGCTGTGGATTGCTAATAAGTTTGAAGGTGTGCATATCTTCATATCAGGTTTGGAGGAAGGTTTTCTTAGTGCTGGAGTGGCTGTTATTATGAACAATTCTCTGGCTTGACATGTGTCTAAGGTTGAGAAGGTGCCTGGTTGGGTTGTTTCAGTATGGCTTCTATTCAAAGGCAAGCTCTCTGTGACTGTACTCAATTTGTATGCTGGTGCTTCCTCTAGTGTTTGTTTTGGGCAGACATCTGAAGTGAACTTCATTATTGTTAAGACTGTTAACTCCAGCACTTTTGTGGTCCTAAGAGGGGATTTTAATAAATGTGGGTCTGGAAGGAGTGCGAATTTCAGGTTCTGCTCAAATCTGGGTCTGGTCAATTTGTTTGCTGGTCATCATTTGGTTAATACTCCTACTTGGTCCAATTCAAGAGATGTTGAAAAGACTATTGATTACATTTTTGTTAGTGAGAGTTTGTCTTCCTCTGTTGCTAAACATTGGGTTGGTTCTGTTTCTGATTTTTTTGATATAGATTACAATGCCATTGTTGTGTTGGTCAATTTGGAAGAGCTCTTGAATAATTTGCATAAGCAGGCTAATAAGAATTGTTGGAAATTCAAAATCAAAGATGCAGATAGTATTGGGTGGTCTCATTTTAGGGACTGCTCCTCCACCAAGATTTTGATAGTAAAGGATAGATTTTTTGCCACTGTTGCTGAACATAATTTAGATGCTATGTGGTTACTGCTGGAAAAGGCTTTGATAGATTCTGCTGATGAGATATTTTCTAGACATTGGTTCAGTGTTTTTCAGTGTTCAAGGAATATGCAATCTTTTAGATTTTTGGGTTTGGAGTTGTTGGTTGCCAAGATTGTCAAAAAACTAAGCTCTGTTGATATTCTTGGTTTTGATTGTCTTACTAAAAAGTGGGCATCTTTGGATGCTGCTAATGCTCTTGTTTTGGAAGACATGGTTTGCAATGGTTAAAAATCAGAGGATGTTCTTAAGTATTTGTCACTTATCAAGAAAGAATATAAGAAGTCTAAATTATACAAATCAAAGTTGGCACAGAAGACTTCTATCAGGGAGGCTGTCAAAAAGTGCATGGAAAAGTTTTGTTCAGATAAGAAGAGTATAATTAGAAGTGTTTTAAATAGATCTTTTCGTAAAGTTGTGTTGGATCATTTGGTAGTTGATAATGAGTTGATTTTGGAGCCAGATGAGATGAGATTGAATGTCGACAGTATTATGGAAGGTTGGACAAGAAAACGTGTGGTGTCTTCTGTAATTCTTAGTCTTTGGGCTCATTAATATGCATTTTTAGACTATGTTAGGAATGGTACCTTTTCTAGTGTGATAGATGCAATCAGTATAAATGAATTGCTTTTGGTCATTGGTAGTCTGCCTGATGGCAAAGCCACTGGCCTGTCTGGCATTCCTAACAAACTGTGGAAACATGGTGGTGAAAAAGTACTGAAGTGCCTTTTGGTGTTGTTAAACATGTGTTTATCTGTTGGTATAGTGCCTGTATTGTGGAGAAGGGCATGAGTTTCAATGATTCCTAAGCCTTATGACTGGGATGGGGTCCTTATAAACACTTGGCTGATTGCTCTAATTGAAACTGCTAAGAAAATTTTGTCCAAAATTCTATCTGATCATATATTATTGGCATATAGCAAGTTTGGTGTTCTCCAAGGTGATAACTTTTTGGTGCTTTGTGACATGTCCATGCAATCTCTGGTGTTTGCAGTCAAATCAGTAGTAGAGAACACTCTCAAAAAAAACAGGAAAATTTGGTTGGTATTGCAGGATATGCAAAAGGCATATGATTCTATTAGTTGGCATCATTTAAGAGCTAGCTTACAGTACATTAAAATGTGCAAAAAATTCATTAAGTTTTTTGGTAATATCTATAAAGACAGGATTAACAGAGTAATGACTGATTTTGATTTGTTGGATGGTTACAAAGTTCATGATAGTTTAGATCAGAGTGAAGTTTTTTCATTTCTTTTGTGAAGGATTTTCTATAATCCACTCTTGTGCAAGGTAAAAAGACATGAGCAGTTGTACAGATACCACATTGATTCAAAGTTTGTTGTGAAAATGGGCAGAGTTGAAAGTGTTGGTAAAATAACATCTTATTTTGCAGCTGGCGTCTTTGTTGATAACACAATTTGGGTTGAGAATTGTCAGGCCTCTACTTAGTATGCTCTGAACATTGCCAGTGAATTTTTCAAGATCAATGATATCTCTATTAATATTGATAAGACAGTGGCTATTTGCATTAATCAAGGTGTCAAGGTTGCCTTTCTGAATATTTGTGGTCAGCCAATTTCTATTGCCAAAAAGGGCAAAGTATATTATTATTTGGGGATCTTCTTGTCTACAGAGAGATTGTCTAAGCCAAGTGTTGCAAAGACTCATTCTAATATTTGTTTTTTTGTCAATGTTGTGCTCAGAAAGACTATTACAGATAAACAGTACTCATATTTGGTTTCTGTCATCTTGCAGCCTATTATTAGCTACCAAACTCAGTTTAGTTATGTCTCATCTGGTGTTTGTCACAAGTGAAATGTTATGGTTAGAAAAGGTCTTAAGTCCAAGACTGATCTGCCTCATGATTTCCCCAATGCTGCTTTGCATCATCTTTTTTTGTATGGCTTGAAGACTTTTAAGCAAGTGCAGTCTGAGAGAAAGATTGCTGCTCTGGTTTTTTTTTCTAATGCCTCTGGCATTTTTGGATGTTTATTCAATCATAGGTTTTTGGACTTGCAGGTTCTTAATTGGGATCTTCTAGACCCACTCCAGTTTTCTGTCAAGCTGCATGTTAGTCCAATTGACAATTTTTTGGCTGGAATTGCGAAGATTTTTTTGGATAATGAACTTTCATTGATGAATAATCTTTCCAATGCCTTTCATAGTTCTGGTTATTTTCTAATGTCGTCAATTCTTGGAAATTTTTTGTATTTTAATTCTGTCCTATCTCTAAAGAGATTTGAGGTTGCTTTTGGTGACTGTCTCTTGAGCAAGAAGAGTGGTGTGCTTGATTGGAAAATCTTTTGTCATTGGAAGAGGTTGGATTTTCGAGGCCCTATACTTTACTGGTTCTTAATTGCATCTGAGTTTTTGTTGGCCCAAAGTTCTTTTTTGCCCAGCTCTACTGGATCTGGTCAATCTGGTAGTCTGAACATTTTGAAGTCTGATGTGTTTTTTGCAGTGAAAGATGGCTTGCATGATGTCTGGTCTGATTGTTTTGAGGTATATACTAATGGGTCTTTGAAAGGGGCTGGCTTTGTTGATATCACTTGTGGTGCAGCTGCATATTTTCTGGCTTTGGATTTGAGTGTTAGAGTTGTGGTTTATGGTCTTTTGTCATCCACTCTTGCTGAATTGCAAGCCATTGCTTTGTTTCTTGAATGTGTTTTGTCTTCATGTAAGTTGGTTTTGCATATTGACAGCCAGGCTGTTATTGATTCTTGCTTGTCAGAATTGTTGTCTGCTGTGCCTGATTTTTGAAACTGGTACTGTTTGAAGAGGCGTTATATTTTTAATTTAATTCAGGATAAAGATCTTGAGGTGGTTTGAGTTAAAGTTAAGAGACATTCTGGTATCTCTGGCAATATTAAGGCTGATTTGGCGGCTGAGGAGGCTATTCGGTCTTCTTTCACACTACTGGCCAGTGTTTGTGAGCAGTTTTTAGTGGCTAAGAACACTGTAGTTTCTGGCAATGCCCATCATTTTGTTAGGGACATTTTTTGGTCTGTTAGTTGTGCTTATTGAGAGGCTGGGTTTGGTTATGGTGTGGTTTCTGATGAGCTGGTTGGAAGTGTGGACTGGATTTTTACTGCAAAAGTATGGCATACCAATTCTCACATGTTTGCTGAGTTTACTAGTCAGAGTTCTTTGAACTTGCATACTTATTTGATAAAAGCTGTGCACAGGCATCTCCCAGTGGCAGTTTGGAAGAGGTTGTATGATAAGAGGTATCCTGGTGTGTTGTGCTTGCTGTGTGGTGAGGTGGAGTTTTTGGATCATGTCTTTACATGTGCTCAGAATGTAGCTGTTTACAATGAGATTCTGGCTGAGGCTTCTGCCTATTGGGTTTCTGTGGCTGGTGTCTGTGTTTTGTCATCTTCTGCCATTTTGCAGGCTTTGTCTGTCTGTTCTTTGGATGTTAGCTTGTATTCTGTTGTTTGTAAAGATTTTGTACTGAGCGAGTGGTATAAGAAGGTTTGAAGTGTTTTTGATAATAATAAGCAGGCTGTTGGTAAGGTTGTCAATTTTGTTAGGTTTGTTGTGGAGTTACATTGTGTGAAGACGTGGTTGGTAAGGTCTGAACACAGGATGTGGATGGAGAAAGCCAGCTTGGTTGTTGATGGGAGTATGATTTCTGGTCTTTTTTCTAGTGTGTCTTTAATGTTGTCTAAAGAGGTGGTCAGATTACTTGGTGTTATCAAATCTTTTGCTATTAACTTTGGTCGTTATAGGCTGTGTTGTTTTTTTTCTGGTCTGGGTGGTGATGTGAGTATTAATATAAGTGTGTAGTGTTGTCTTGTCTGGCCCAAGTGGCTAGTCACATGTAGTAAGTGTGTGAGTCACATTTAGTTTAAATTACTTAGTTTGGCTCTATATACTAAGTAATGGTTGGACTTCGTTTATTAAAATGCCTAATAAAAAATTATTTTTATTTAAATTAATAAAATTTTTTTAATAATTAATAACAAAATATTTTTTAAAAATACTTGATACTTTATAAAAAAATTTATATAAATTTATTAATTAATTTTAATAAAAAATTAAATATATTTTTAAATATTTAGATTTTTTTTTAGTTATAAATTTTGATTTAGTTTTTTATAGTTATATATTAATTTAAAAAGTTATAATATAACTAATTTTTATATGTATTTAATAAAAACACTTTACAAATAATTTTTAATAATATTATATAGAAATTTTACAATTCAAATTATTTTAATATAATATATATTAAATATAATAAGATAAAAAATTCTGATTAATTATTTTTATGTGTTTTAAATACTATATAAACTTCTTTTTCTCATTCATCTCAAATCCCCAAAAAGAGTCAAAAGTTTTTTAAAAGAAGTTTTTTCATTATTCAATACGATAAAATCAAACTGTTTTTTGATTTCGAGGCTACTGTTGGCCCTAGTGTTGTCATCATGAAGAAGATTGTTGAAAAATCTGGTTCTAATGGTGGTATCAAGCTTGTTTTGTCAAGAAAGAAGAAAAAAGGTGTTGCTTTGAAAGAGGCTGTTGGTGGCAAAGGGGTTCTAACTAAGGAGTTTGGTGGTTATTTTTGAAGTTCTGAGACTGGTGACACCACTAAGTCTGAGAGTATCAATATGGAAGAGAAGTGTCTAGTAGAAGAAACTAGCTTTGACTATGGTAAGAGTGGCACTATTGCTGATGAGGAGCATGATCAAATGCCTAAAGGGCCGAGTGTCAAAACTAAGAAGGCTCTGGACAAACCATTAAGAAAGATAAACTTCTCAAGTCTTGATGTTGATAATGATATTCTTTTGAATGCCCCCTTAGAACTTCCTTCTCTCTTGAAGGATTTGGTTCTTGTTTCTGTTAGGAAGTCTTTTGCTTTGGATATTGGATTGGATAAAGTGGTTGGAAAATCTTCTCAAGAAAAGCTCATAGTAATAAGAAGGTTGTTTTCAAAAGTCAATGGTTTTGGGGGGGGCCTTTACCCCCTCAAAATTTTCTGGAATTATCCATGCTTCTTTCACCTCTGAAGCTAGCTTGGCACAGATTATGAAAAAGGCAAGAACAACAGACATTTTGGTAAATGCTGATCTCAAAAAATCTACTAGTCATTCAGATCGGGCTGTAGTAGTAAAAAAAATTCCAGTTGGAATATCAGCTGAGGCTGTGTACACTGTGCTATCCAAATTTGGAATAATTAAGTCGATCAAAATGCAATTGGTGGGGCTGTGACAAAAAGCTGTGGTGGAATTTGAGCAATCGGATCTGGCTAATTTAGTCACAGATGAGTGGTTTATCCTGATTGAAAAAGATGCTGTGTGTATTGCCAGGGCTGATTTAGACAAAGAAACATGGAATAAGAGGAATCATCATAGGGCACTGCTCTATACTTTGCCAATGAGAACTAATGCTCATGATATTTGGAACTTTGTTTGATCTGTGGGTGGAGAAACTTGCAATATCAATTGCCATCTGGTTATATATGCTCAGATCAGATGTGCTGTTGTTTGCTTCAATTCTGTTGAGTCTTTGGATGCTGCCATGAGAACTACACTGGTGCTCAGAGGCACTAATTTATGTTGGTCTAGTCTTGTTTCTGCCAGATGTGCCAAGTGTAGGAAGTTGGGTCATACATTTTTAAACTGTGCTAAGAGTAAGAAGGTTTCTCCTGGTGGTTCATTCTATAGAGTGCTCTTAGATGCAGATAAAAGCAGGCTGGCTGCTATATATGCCAAACAATCTGCTCCTGTGGTTTGTCCCATTTCTTTTAATGGCCTCTCTTGGGCAAAAATTGCAAGTGGGTCTTCTTCTCTCTCTCTTTCTGGCCAAGTTGTTTCAGTAAATGTTGGCTTCTCTTTAGAGATGAAACCCTACCAGTTGTGATGGAAATCAATAATAGGTTTGCTGCTCTTGAGTGCAGTCTCACCAGTCTCATAGAACATGTTGACATGCTGGCTAAGAAATTGAAAACACCTGAGCTGATGGTTTCCCAGCTTAGCTCTGGATGTTAGCTGTTGGTAACTCTTTTATTACAGAATCAAGAGGTGGATATAGTGATGAGTGAGGATTTGGGTGTGGCCGCTGGAAGTAAGACTATTGCAGAGGCAGTGGTTTTTGATTCTTTTGTTATCGGAAAAATAGAAAACACTTTGAAAAATCTTGCAATTACAGTTATGGGCTTTTCAGCCAAAATGGACAATGCTGGTTTGGTTCCTGCTGCTTCCTTCTTTCAATGATGGATCTAATCTGGAAAGTTGCTACATGCAATGTTAAGGACATAAACAATCCTGCAAAGCAAGACAATATTGTGTGTTGGCATAAGGACATGAACAATCTAATTTCAATTTTTATGGAAACTAAGCTAAAAGAAAAGATACATTCTTGGATTGTCAAAAAATTTGAGGACATTGTTACAGATGATTATTTGGGGTCTTAAATCAAATAACAAATTTGTAACTTGGTGCTGGGTTGGTATTCTGGTGTCAATATCTAAAGGTTTTGTTGTGAAGTCTTTTGTATAATGGATAGAGATTCAAGTGTTGTTTTTTCCATAGCCTCCCAGAATCGCAATTCCATCGAATTTCTTTCTCAGCATGGTGGCTGGTAATCTTGGCAGAAATGCCCTTCTGGTAAGCTATCTTTAAATTCTCAATTCCTATACCCTTTCTTTGGGGTCTTTTACCAGGCTATCTTTGATGTCAATAACTCAGCACTTAATTTTTAATCAGTTTAGTAAAACCAATGAAATAACAAAACAAAGAAAATAAAAGAAAAAAATAAAGAAATAAACAAAAGCAATTGCAAGTTAGTATCCCGCCAATAGCCATGATTAAGAACTATTGTTCTTGTGTAGTTAAGTATCACTTACTATCAACACTTCATGTTAATAGTGGAGAGTGGATTAAGATAGTAAATAATTATTTATTGATATTTGTGAATGGAAGATTGCTTAGATCAAATTTAAACTGAGAGGTCTGTCTTTTCTACTTCTAATGCTACTGCTATATATACATAATTTGGGTTTTATGAAATTGCTTACATTCCCAAGCAATGTGCTATAATTTCTCAAGCAATGCTTATATTGCTAAGCAATATGCCATATTTTCTTGATATTGCTCTACATTGCTGAGCAATGTGCCATAATTTCTGACATTGCTCTATATTGCTAAGCAATGTGTTTATGTGCTAACTACTATTCTCCTATTGGTCTTCTATTTTTTTATATCTGTTTTTTTTTTCTATGAGTAACATTATCTCCTTCTTTTTAATATTGAGCTCCATCAAAATCTTCATTTTGAATTAATTCTAATACTTTTTTTTCAAGTATTGTTTGTTCGACTCTGTTTCTCATGTCTTCCACTTGTGTATTGTTCATTCTTCCCAATTGGTTAATAGTTATGATTTTCATGTCAGAGTGTAACAGTATTTCTGGATAGTTTTGAAATATGTTGTGTAGTCGGTACATTGTTTTAACATGTAGTGTTGAATTCATTTTCTTTCCAATAAATTCTTCAATTTGTTGTATTATGTCTTGGTTAAATATTCTCTTAAATTTGTCGATATACAACTCCTGAATATTCAACTTCCAACCTAACTGGTAGTAATAGTATGATATTGGAAGTTGTTCTGTCTATTGCTTCCAATTTTCTTTTGTAAGTTCTTCTGTTGGTGCTATAATAGATATTTTTCCATATGTGTTTTTTACTTTTTTTATTATGTTATTTGACCAGTTTTTATTATTCTTTGGTATTCACTAATATGATGTGTTCTTTGTCTTTTTTTTAGTGTTTTGATAGCAAATTGTTTGGTTGTTAATGATAATTTCTATGTCTAACTGTTGTTGACTTAAGACCTAAAACAGTTGTTGAGCTATAGTGTGAATATAATCTGGTATTTCCATTTTCTTGATTGCTTTTGTTACGTATACTGTGTTTTTATATACTCTTTGATTGTTTGATTTTATGTGTTTGGTTCAATAACTATGATTGGTTTCAGATCTCATGAAATTTTTTTTGGTTAAACTAGTATTCTTTGTACTCCTAGTTGTAGAATGTTATTGGTAGATGATGATGCTATCTGGCAATATTGTTTCAGTTAATTAACATGTGCTGCTTTGGCTAAGATTTTGTTGTCTCATCTTAATTTGTAAGCTCTATTTCCAAAAATTTCTTCAATGTGAAATGGTCTGTCCCATTTGAGGTCAAATTTTCCACTCCATTGTTTTTCCGCTTTAGTACAATGTAGAAGTACTTTGTCTCCAATCTTGAATTCAACTGGTTTGTCTGGTAGTTGGTTATCATGTCTCTTTTTTTGTTTCTCTTGTGACTTTTGTATGTTGTCAGCTGCTTTTTGTTGTCTGTTTTCTAGTGTTTTCATTAAGTCATATGTTTTTCTCAACAATGTTTCTTGAAAATTATCTTCTGTTATTGGTTCAGTTGGATATGTATTGACTTCTATCTCAACTAGTAATGTTGCTGTTCTACTGAATACTAGTTTAAATAGTGTTGCTTGTGTGATATCTTGCTTTATTGTCCAATAAGCAAATAATACTAATAGTATGAACAAATCCCATTAATCTTGGTTTTTTTGACTGATTTTGGCAATTGCTTCACACAATGTTCTATTGAATCTTTTAACTAGTCTATTGATTTGTGGATAATATGGCAATGATAATAGTCTTTTAATTCCAAATCTTTGACTTAATTCTGCCAGTGTTCTGTTCACAAAGTGAGTTTCTTAATTTGATAATAATTCTTTTGGACATCTATGTTGACAAATCAAATCTTGATAAACAAATTTGGCAACGGATTTTGCATTTGCTCTTTGAATGGCTTTTGCTTCTGGTCATTTAGTAAGATAGTCTATGACTACTGTGATATATCTGTTGCCTCTGTTGGTGATTGTTAATGGTCCAACTAAATCAATTCCAATGTGATAGAATGGTTGTCTCACTTTAATTGGTCTTAATGGTTCACTTGGTCTTGCTTTTCCTCTTCTCTGACAAGTATCACAATTTTGCATGTATTGGATGATGTCTGGATATATTGTTGGCCAATAGTATCTTTTTCTGGTTCTTTCCATAGTTGCTTCTTTGTGAAAATGCCTTGCTGTTGGGTCTGAATGCATATTGAATAATATTGTCTCTTTCTCTGGTTCTGTGATTACTCTGGTTGGTTGGTCTGAATTTCTCTTGTTTTTCTCGTAAAGTATATTTTGATGGTTAATAAAATATTTGGATTGTTTTTTTATGTCTTTTTGTTTTTTTTGAGATAATTTCTCTTTGAACAATTGAGTCTTTATATAATGTTGTAGTTGTTGGTATTTTTGTATATTCATCTTTTGTTATATTTTTAGGTTGGAATGTTTTTAGATTTGTTTCATTCATGACAATCCATCAGCATTTTCATTATTTTTTCCCTTTTTATAATGTACTGTATCGTTAAATGGTAAAAGTTCTATTTTTTATTTGGCATAGTGATCGTCTGCAAATTCTTGTTTTTGAATTGAAGTCAGTCTCTTGTGATCTATATATATTTCAAACTTTTGGCTCAAGTATTTTCTTTATTTCATAACTGTCCAATAGATTGCTAAGTGTTTCAGTGTTAGAGTTCCATAGTTCTTTTCAGCTGGACTTAAGCTTCTATTGGCATAAGCTACTGGATGTTCTCTTCCATTTGGTCTTTTTTGCGATAGTACTGCTTCCAATGCTTGATCTGATGCATCTGTAGTGATGATGAATGGTTTGTTGTGGTCTGGATACATCAATACTGAAGCTTGAATAAGCTTTCTTTTCAATGTGTTAAATGCTTTTTGTTGAGCTTCAGTCTATTCATACTTTATATTCTTAATTTGTAACTGGTAAAGTGGCTAAGCTAGTTTGGAAAAGTCCTTGATAAAGTGGCAATAATAGCCTGCGAATCCCAAAAATGCTCTTAGTTCTGGCAAGTTTGTTAGTACTGGAAAGTTTTTTACTATTGCAATCTTATCTGAATACGTTTTGATACCATTTTTGCTTACAACATGTCCCAAAAACTTGAGTTCAGTTTTTCCAAAGAAACACTTCGTTGCATTTAGTTTCAATCCAGCTTTTTTTATCCAATTGCATTCTTCTGGTAGCATATCTCCACAAGTCAAACAAGGGGTGTTGTCCCATTTTCCGCTCCTTTTTATTAGATGGCCCCATCATTCTCTGTGGCAAGCCTTACAGTAATAACAAGTATGATTTTTATATTCTTTTTCAGATAAAATACAGGCTCCCATTGACGATAGTTTTTTGTGGCAGTCCTTACATTTAAGGAGAATATAGGGGTGTTGTTTCCTTGGTTCAGGTTTTAAGTAAGAGATATTTCATCCAGATGTTTCGGGTTCAGAATGTGGGATAAAATGTTCTTGTTCTGTTTCATTGGCCCAATTGGACATTGATCTAAGAGCCATGAATGTTTCAATGAAGAGTTTTTCCTCTTCCGGTTTAAATTCAAAAGCCAGGGCTTTTTTAGAGTGTTTGTTAAATGTACTACAAGTGGCAGGTACCTGGGTGTGTTGTCCTTAGTAGGAGATTGTTAACTCTTGTGTTTTCCAATTCAGATTAGCATTGGCTTTTTGAAGCCAATCATTTTCAACAAGAGCTTGGTACTGGGGTGCGTCCATTACAAGAACTTTGACTGGAATGGTGATTCCATCAAGAGTGAACGGAAAATTGTCAATTTCTTTTACTGGAGTCTTTTTTATGCCATTGGCAGTGATAATTACTGTTTGAGCTGGTCGGTTGACATTTCTCTTCAACTGTTGCATTAACTGGTAGGTGATAATGCTTCCAGTGGATCCACTGTCTAGGATCAAGTGAATTGTCTTTCCTTCGACTTCTGCTTCAGTGTACATAGCCGTGATTGCTTTTTGTTCATTGGCAGCTGCATTGCTAAGCAGGAATGGTGACTCATTTGCTTCGAACTCAAAAGGGAATATATCTGAAAGATTAGCATTTTCAGCAATTCTGGCTGGTGGGATTGTGGTGGAAGTATAGGAAGGGTTTTGTTGTTGTGCTGCAGCTCTACCTTCCGAGAGTGCAGTATGGTGAAAATCCTGTTTTTCTGGCATTGTTAAATAACTGGGTTGAGTATGGTAGTGGTTGGGTCTTGGTTGAGTGAAATTTTGGAGAACTAATTGGTTGTTTAAACTGATTCTATTGTTGTTTACTTGGTATCGGTTTTGTGGTGTAAATTGATTTTGTGTAATCAGTCTTCGAGCAGGTACTTGATAATGTTGTGTGGGTGGTTGTTGGTATTGCTGTTGAATTGGCTGTGGAGCAGGCTGATAATAGTTATTTTGGTATTGGGGTCTTGGTGGATAGTAAGCTGGTGGTGGTAGTAGATAATAAGATTGCTGTGGTGGAGGGTAACATTGATTACTCCTATTTTGTTGGTCTCATTGTAGCTTTCTGCAATCTCTTTTCCAGTGGCCAGAGATTCTACAATAATGGCAATTCTGAAGCTGGTTATTGGAAAGTGGTGCAAAGTTATTTTGATTTTGTCTTTGGGGTGGTTGATATCTTTGAGGTTGCTGTTGTTGTTGATTGGTAAAATAGTTTTCAACCTTCTTTGTGAGTTGGTCAATTTTTTTCTCAGCTGCTGAGCTGGTTTCTCTAATTGCCAAATTTACAAGTTTTGTGCAATTGGCCTCTTCCATGGCCATTTCGTATCTTTTTGCATGCTGTATGACAGAGTTTAAATCTTCTGGTGCATGTGGGCAAACCTTTTTAATTAGTTTATCTTTTAGACCAGCAATAAATTAATCCAAGATTTGAGCATTAGAATAATAATTGTTTGTTTTGAGTTGGCAAATTCATCTGAGAAGTTTGTTGAATTTCCCAATATAAGTCATAACAGATTCGGAGGGTTCTTGTTTGATATTTTGAAAACAATTGCAAAGAGTGATAGAGGTATTATTGTTGGTAAACTGTTCAAGGAAGGCTGTTTTGAAAGCATTCCAATCATTGAATGAGGCAGCCAGGTTTTCAAACCATTCTCCTGCTGTTTTTTTGAGAAAGTAGGGAATTGTTCTTAACATTCTGGCAGCATTCCATCCATTTGCATCTCCAGCTTTAGTAACTTGGTCAAGCCATTCTTGGGGACTGGTCTCAATGTCTTCTCCATTAAATTCAGAGATTTTTGTGATGTATGTTGTCATTTCATCTTCTTTGTTTTCACTGTCTATTGATTTTTTTTCAGATATTTCAGGTTCATTTTCTTCATTCACTGCTGTTTCAGAGTGTTCACTTTGATTTTCAGCTAGAAAGTCAAGGAGATTGGAACTAGTTTGAAGGGGTTCTTGTTGTCTGATGGGACTTCTGAGTAATATAAAATCTTCTGGTCTTGCAAATCGATTCAAGGATGAATTAGGTGTTTGTGTTTGTGCAAATAAAGCTGAAAAAGGTGTGATAGTAAGTAGAAGTTTTGAACTGGTTCTTTGTTCAGGTGTTTGTAAATGTTTAGCAGTTGTTTTTGGTAATGTTGGAGTATTTGGGGTGGTTTTTGAGTATTGTTTTAATTTGTTTTTGCCTTTGTTGCTTGTTTCTGTTTTCAATTCAAAATCAATAGAGTATTGAGACTGCACTGGATATGTTTCTTCACAGTATTTGATAATGTTAAAATTAAGTTCATGAAAGTAAGTGGCAAGTGTTTTGCTGTTAAGGTTTTCAGTTTCCAACTGTGAATAGTGTGCTAAATTATTGTAAAAGTTGCTTCTAACTTCTGAGATATTGTAATTTCCAAAAAGATAATTGTTGATGCGGTTTTCAATATATTGGTATACTGATTTCTTGACAACTTCAATTCTATTTGGAATGTTGAATCTTTGCTTGCAGTAGGTGTAAATTGATTGGTAATACTCTAGAGTTGTTGCATCTGGTGTGGTTGCCACTTTGAATTTTGTTGTTGCTGTGTTATTTCTGTGAAAGAGCACCAAATGTTACCAGAGGTTTTTGGTCTCTTTTTTTAATTGTTGTTGATGCCTGTTTGCTGTAAATTCACGTTTTCTGGATTGGTTGAACCTCCAGTAACTGAATTTATCTTCAAATTATTTCCTATAATTTGAACTGCTGGGCTTATAAGTGGAATGGCCAATTCCATGCCAGTTACTTTTGTAGTTATGTTGTAGTAAACATCAACTCTTTTTCAGGAATTGCTTGTCTGAAAGCTCACTAAAATGTGTAGTTACTTTGCTGTGAAAGTTAACTCTTCTACAGGAATCTTGTCTGTAGGCTACCCTAATAATTGTAATAAGAAAAGAAAAGAAAAGAAAAATAAAAGAAATGTAAAAGAAATAGGATTTTATCAAGGGAAACGTTTTTCTATTCAGGCCTGGAGTTACTAACAGTTTACTGAAATTGGTAGCTAATTAATTTCAAAACGTTAGTTGGGTTTTGAAGATTTTCCAAGTGCAATAATTTAAAGAATTTGGTTTTTTGAATTATTTGATATTTATTTCTTTTTGTGTGTATAGGAATGGTTCTAAGTGATAAATCTAAAGTAAGATACATTTTCTCAAAGAGAGATGCTTTTCTTTTATACAACTTGTCATAACACTATTCTATGAACTTGAACTTTGCTATTTTCTACAATTTCACTAAACTAAAGATACATTTCGGCGAACTACAAGTTATTTATGCAAACTATTAGATATTTTGGTGAACTATCAATTATTTCGGCAAATTTCTACAAATTTCGGCAAACTTTTGAATATTACATAATTTGGGGTATTGCATGATTGATCATCACAATTAAGTTACATTTGTGTTGTGTACAAATTGGGTTATTAATTTAAATGATAATTTCAGACATTTTGCTAATGTAATAAGTGATAATTTGAAACAATAATATATGCTAATTAATGGTAGAATTTATAAGATAATTTCATGCTAAATAATATCTTTAATTTCATTTGATAACAACGTGCCGTATGGTTTTAGAAAATCTTCTTTTCTTTGTTTACTCTAAAATGGAAATCGTCCAAAGATTGATGTCGTGTGTAATATGAACGCACTTGTTGATGTGATGTTGATGGTGCTTCCAGGTATATAGTAGTATAATGAATTTGTTGGTGATTCAACTCTGGTTTTTTTCCAAGTGGGTGGTTGTATTTGTTTTGGTGTCATTGCTGGTGTTTGTAATTTTCCTTTGCCTTTACTAGCATAAGTGATTGAATATCTTTGTTGTATGTGATGTTCAATTTCTTTATTAATCTTAATAATGATGTATGTAAAATTATAATTTGTTGGTAGGCTGGTGTTTTGGATTAATTCATGGTAAAAAGTTTCTTTTGCTGATTCAGTGTTTACTAGTGTTCCTAACAAATATGCAATTCTCTCATTGACATAGAAATTGAAGGCTGATTCTACTGATATATGATTTTGGTTTAATTTTAAGTGTTGACAGTAGTGTTGAAATAAGGATTTCGCGAATCCTAAATGGTTTGCTCTTATACTTTTTGATTCTGCCACTTTTGAGATGAGTGTAGTTGGTACTGGTTCTCTGTAGAATTATATCTTACAGGAAGCACCAAATGTTACAGATGATTATTTGGGATCTCAAGTCAAATAACAAATCCATAACTTGGTGCTGGGTTGGTATTCTGGTGTTAATATCTAAAGGTTTTGTTGTGGAGTTCTTTGTATAATGAACAGAGATTCAAGTATTGTCTTTTCCATAGTCTCCTGAAATTGCAATTCCATCGAATTTCTTTCTTAGCATGGTAACTGGTAATCTTGGGAGAAATGCCCTTTTGGTAAGCTATCTTTAAATTCTCAATTCCTATACTCTTCTTTTGGGGTTTTTTACCAGGCTATCCTTAATGTCAATAACTCAGTACTTAATTTTTAATCAGTTTAATAAAACCAACAAAATGACAAAACAAAGAAAATAAAATAAAAAAATAAAGAAATAAATGAAAGCAATTGCAAGTTAGTATCCTGTCAATAGCCGTGATCAAGAGCTATTGTTCTCATGTGGTTAAGTATCACTTACTATCAACATAAAGTGTTGATAGTGGAGAGTGGATTAAAATGGTGAATAATTATTTATTAATATTTGTAAATGGAAGATTGCTTAGATCAAATCTAAACTGAGAGGTCTGTCTTTTTTACTTCTAATACTACCACTATATATACATAATTTGGGTTTTACAAAATTGCTCACATTCCCAAGTAATGTGTTATAATTTCTCAAGCAATGCTCACATTGCTAAGCAATGTGCCATATTTTCTTAACATTGCTCCACATTGCTAAGTGATGTGCCATGATTTCTGACATTCCTCCACATTGCTGAACAATGTGCCATACTTTCTGACATTGCTCCATATTGCTGAGCAATGTGCTCACATGCTAACTACTATTCTCCTATTGGTTTCCTATTTTTCTATATCTGTTTTTTTTTTCTATAAGTAATAGCATCTGTGTGTTTACTTCTGGGTTGGACTCTGGTTAATTGGGGTCAGGTGTTGCAGTGGTCATGGATAATTCTTTGGCTAGACATATGTGTAAGATTTCTGAGGTGCCTGGTCAGCTTATTTGTATCAAGCTGTTTTTTAAAAATAAGCTTTCTGTTTCAATTTTGGGGCTCTATGCTGGTGTGTTTTTCATGGTCTATCTTTCTCAAGCTGATGAAATCAATTCACTTATGAGTAGAGCTATGAATGAATCTTTTTTTGTTATTTTTGGTAGTGATTTCAATAAAGATGGTTCTCGTAAATGTGCCAGCTTTAAAAAATGTCTTGATCTGAGATTAGTTAATTCTTTGGTTGGAAGTTTGGTAATGTGGACACCTACTTGGTCAAATTCTTGTGGAGTTGTAAAAGTAATTGATTATGTGCTTGTTTCTGTGAATTTGGTTGGTGCATTAGTACATTACTGTGTTTTGGAGGTTGGTAAATATTTTGACACTGACTATCAGGCTGTGTCTGTGTTTGTGGATTTGGGTGGATTATTGAATGCACAGTTGAATTCTCTCTGTAAGAAGGCAAATATAGATCATTGGAAGTATGATATCAAAAATGCTGATGATGCTAAGTAGTGTGAATTCAAAGTGTCAATAGCAGCAAATGCTGCTATGTTTTCTGAAGAGTTTGTTTCCTCTGTGGTGTCTTCTAATCTTGATTTTATGTAGGAAGTTGTTCATAAGGTAATAGCTTTTTCAGTTAATAATTCATTTAAAAAAAAATGGTTTAAGGGCTTTGATAGCATCTTTACCAAGGGCTCTTCCAGGTTTTACAGATTAAAAATTTTGGTTTTGAGAATAGTTAGTGCATTTTGTGAACAGAACTCTGCAAGGTTTGCATCTTTAATAGGCCATTGGGCTTCCTTGGATTCCAATAAAGCCTTGGCAGTGCAGATTCTTTTGGATTCTGGTGTGAATTTGGAGCATGTAAGGTCTGTTCTCTTTGGTGTGCAAAAGTCTTATCATGCTTCCAAGCTTGCCAAATCTTTGAGGGCTCAGGAGTCAAGTATTAAGTCTGCCATTAATAGACATATAGAGAGCATTGTTTATGATAAGGGTTATACTATCAAGAGTGTTTTAGAATGTTCTTTCTGTAAGGTGGAATTGGACCATCTAATTGTTGGTAACAAACTGATTCTGGAGTCTGAGTTAGTCAAGACTAAAGTAGATGTAATTATGGAAAGGTGGACTAGGAGACACAAGATGGTTTCTGACATCTCTAGTGAATAGTCTTGTCAATACCAGTTCCTAGAGCATGTTTTCAATGGTGCATTTGCAAATGTGATGTGACTAATTAATTTTGATGAGTTGTTTGATGTAGTTTCTAATCTGCCTAATGGCAAAGCTGCTGGTCTTTCTGGTATCTCTAATGAACTTTGGAAACACTGTGACAAATCTGTCATGAGTATGTTTTTGGAACTTTTGAATATTTGTTTGATTAGTGAGTCAGTGCCCAGTTTTTGGAGGAAGGCTTGGGTTTCAATGATCCCTAAACCATATGAATGGGAAGCATTCTCATGAACACCCATCCTATTGCTTTGATTAAGACAGCCCATAAAATTCTCACCAAGATCTTGTCTGATAAGATTTCTTTGGCATGCAGCAGCTTTGATGTTCTTTGTGGTAACAACTTTTCTGTTCTGAAAGATATTTCTATACAATCACCTATTTTTGCAGTTGGCTCAGTAATAGAGGATGCTCTGGAAAAGAACCGCAAACTCTGGCTTGTTCTGCAGAACATGTAAAAGACATATGATTCTGTTGGTTGGGATCATCTTAGGAAGAGTTTAATTAAAATTAAAATGTGTAGCAAATTCATATGTTTTTTTGGTAGTATTCATTGCAACCACTTCAACAAGATTATGACTAATTTCGGCTTAACTAATGGGTATCATGTTTATGATGGCTTGGATCAGGGGGAGGTTTTCTTATCACTTCTCTGGTACATATTCTATGATCCTCTTCTTTGTAAGATTAAAAGACAGGAAAGTGTGTGTGGGTACAGGTTGAATTCTCATTTTATCTCAAAAAATGGTCATCCAGAACTTGTTGTTGGGTTGTTTTTTTTCTTTGCTACTGGGGCTTTTGTCAATAATACAATTTGGGTTGGTAGTAGTTAGAGTGCTACCCAGCATATTTTCAATGTTGCCAGTGAATTTTTCTGGATCAATGACATTTCTATTAACACAAACAAGACTGTTGTTATCTTTATTAATTGCAAAGTTGGTAGTCCTTCTTTAATTATCAGTAGCTCGCCTATTGCTATTGTGAAAAAAGAGGAATCTCATCAGTATCTGGGCATCTTTTTTTCAACTGAGGATTTTTCAAAGCCTAGCTTGGCCAAAGCACAGTTAGATGTTCATTTTTTTTCCAACCTTGTGTTAAGAAAGGCCATCTCAAATAAACAATTTTTATACTTGGTTTCAGCTGTTTTCCATCCTATTGTGAGCTATAGGACTCAATTCAGTTTCATACTTTTCAATGTGTGCAACAAATGGGATACTCTGATTCGAAAAGGTCTTAAACTGAAGTTAGGTCTTCCTCTTGATTTTCTGAATGATTCAATCCACTACTCTTACTTTTATGGTTTGAAGTCCTTTGAACAGGTGCAATCTGAAGGCAAAATAACATCACTCATGAATTTTGCGAACTCTGGTGGGACTTTGGGTTGCATGTTCTCTCATAGATCTCATGACTTGCAAGTTTTGTGTTGGCATTCTATTCACTTCTTGAGTTCTCTAGTGTATATTTGCATTAGTCTTTTGAATAATTTTTTGGCTGGTGTGGTTTGTGTTTTTGCAAAAAATAATCTGTCTTTAAGTGGTTCTTTGGGCAGTTTTTTTTGTCATTAGTATGGGGTTCCTATGTCAGTAGTTCTTGGAGAAACTAAGTTCCATGCGCATTTTTCCTCTCTATATCAGTATGATGTTGTCTTTGTGGATTAGCTCCATGATTGTTATAATGTCATTTTTAATTGAAAAACTTTTAAGTACTGGAAGAGATTGGATTCTTATGGTCTGGCATTTTTAATTGGAAAACTTTTAAGTGTTGGAAGAGATTGGATCCTCATGGTCTGGTTCTTAATTGGTTTAGTTTTTCTGTCATTTTTTTTCGTGAAATGGCTTCTTTTCCTGTTGGTCCATCTGTTCTTGGAAGTGTTGATGCTCTTTTGAGCATTCTAGAGTCTCAAGAATTTAGATTGGTATGTGATTATTTGTCTCATGTTAGTGCTGGTAGTCTGTCAGTCTATACAGATAATTCTTTAAAAGATTTGGGCACCATCCAGAGGAAGACTGGTGCTGCCATCTTTTTTGAAAACATTGGTCTGGGTTTGGGTGTAAGAGTCAATGGTTTGTTGTCTTCTACTTTGGTGGAACTGCAGGCCATAGCTCTGGCTTTGGAATGTGTTTCTTTTCTTAGCTTGGTATGCTTATACTCTGATAGTCAGACTGCTTTGGATGTGTGTAAATCAGAACTGCATCTGATTTGTCCAGATTTTCATATTCAATGTTGGGTGGAGCGTTAGCATATTGTGGACATTATTCATTGCAAAAATTTGAGAGTAGAATGGGTTAAGGTAAAAAGTTACTCGGGTGCCGTGGGGAATAATCGTGTGGATGCATTTGCTGCTATTGTCTCCAGCTCTGATTGGCACTTTCTCTTCTGTTTAAAAAAGCATTGCCTGTTGGCTGATAGTGTGTTCATTTCTAGTAATTTTAGGCATTTTGTCCAGGATATATTTAGATCAGTTTATTATGTGCAGTGAGAAGTTGGGTCTGGCTCCAAGTTTTTGGTGGGTGATTTGATATTGGACATTAATTAGTTATATTTTTCTTTGGTTTGGCATCTTAATTTGCATATAGCTGCAGGCTTCACAGACAGACCTTCTGCTAGCTTGCATACATATTTTATGAAGGTCTTATATTATTGCCTGTCTGTTGCTGTTCAGAAGCATCTGTATTTCAGACATTACCCTAGTGTATTATGTTTGTTCTATGATAAGATTGAGACTTTTGACCATGTTTTCTTTTGTGGTATTGATTTCTCTACCCACTGCCAGTTGTTGAATGCCCATGCGGCTTCTTGGGAGCTAATTTCTGGTCTCTCTCATTCCTTTTCTTGTGTGTCTCAGCTTTTGTTGTCTTATGCATTTGATTTTTCGGCATCCACAGTCCTTTTCAAAGGTTTTGTTTTCAACAATTGGTTTCAGGAGGCTGTGTCTGTCTTTTTTGATCCCAAACTCACAAGTCAGAGGATTGTGGACTTTGTGTGCACTCTTAGTCTTAGTTTCAGAGATGGCATATGGTCAGTTCATGCTAAACATCGAGTATTCATAGAAAGGAACAGGTTAATTTCTCTTAATAGTTCAATTCCTGTTTCGATTTTCAGCCTATTATTGGGATTGTCTACTGGTGTTATTAGATTGCTTGGAATTGCTGATGCTTTTGGTGTTTGCTTTGGTTTTATAAGTTATGTTCATTCTTTTCTGGTATTGGTAATGATGTTTCAGTTCACATAGTTGCTTAGTAGTGTCTTGATCAGTCTGAGTGGCTGCTTATGTGTAGAAAAAGCATGATTCATGTCTAGTTTAGATTATTTATATGATATATTGTATTAAGTAGCATTTGGACCTCACTTGTAAAGCGTTAATAATAATAAAAAAATTGTCAAAAATAATATTAATAAATAAACAATTTTGTCAAGTTATTCTATTTTTAATTTTTGAATTTTGTAAGTTCTTAATAATACAATTATATTTGGTAATTTTTTTATAACTATAACCAAAAATTTTATTTTTAAAAATTAAAATAAATTTTTTTTACATTTAAATTTTTTTATAATTTAATAATTAAATATAAAAATTGTATTTAGTTGTTAAACTTTAAGCTTAAAATAAAATATAGAAAAAAAAGTTTAATAGTAAATAACAATTTTGTTTTGCTTAATATTTATAGCTTATGAATTATTAAGTCTAAGAACTTTGTTTACAAAAAAGATTTTGGTCATGATTTGTTTTAATTTTATAGTAGGTTAGCAGTTCATTTTAAATAAATTTTATAAAGCTTTTAAAATTATTATTAGATAATATTTGAATTTGGTTTAAATAACTGATTATATGTAGTTAAAACATGAACCATATCTATTTTAAAGTATTTTATTTGCTGTATTGTAATAGATAATACTTGTAAAATAAATAAATTAAAGTATATAATTCAAGTATATAAATTTTTTCAACTTAGTTATATTAAAAAAGTAATTGTTAATTAAATTTAAAATGTAAAAAAACAGTTTAATTTGCTGAAAATAAATAGTAAATATATATGTTACAGTTTTGTATATTAAATATTTTAAATTAATATAAGAATAATTAACAATTTCGGTTAATTTAACAATATTTATATAATTACAATATAAATTCGTATTTTTAGCTTTTTTGGTAATAATTTCTATCAATGATTTTATTTATTTATATGTTTGTAATTTTGTTAAAATTAAGTGAAAAAAAAATTCTTTAAATCTTTGATTTTGTTAATTAATAAAATTAATAACCTTTCTATTTGCATTTAAGAGTAATTAAAATCATTCAATCGAAAATTTTCAATATAGTTATTCATAAATAAAAATTAAAACATGCTAATAAATTAAAACATACGTATATAATATACAATATGAATTCATATTGTTTAAAATTATGCTGATTTATATAGTTTATTAAAAAAAAAAATGCTTGGACTTTTCAAGGTTGCTTTGAGTTTTCACCTATGTTTCAAGCTTAATCTTATGACAAATTTTTCTCATAACCAACTTTTGGCACCAGTCGCCATTTCTTCCCAAGACAAAACTTCTGGCACATGCAACTTATTCTCGACAACTGTCTTTGGTAAATACATCATTAATACTTTACAACTTCATAAGCCAATATTTGCTCTGTTGTGTTCCTTCCTAACTGTCTCTCTTCTCTTTTTTTAAATATGAATATTAGACTCCTTTCGTCTATAGCCGTTTCACTGAACTCACAAGCCATGTAAGAAAGCATTACCCAATTTCAGAGATCTCCCCAAAAGAACTTGATGAATCTCTCGCTTCACAAATCAAACCTGTGGTGATTGATGTAAGGGAAAATGATGAGCAATTAGCAGGGATTATTCCTGGGGCGATTCTCTTACCACGTGGTGTATTGGAACGTGACGTGGAAAGGAAAGTGGTGAGTGTTGAGGAAGTAAACGGGGAAAATGGTAAGAATGTAGTTATTTATTGCGCGGGCGGAGTCAGAAGGCAAGTAATTTTTTAAGCATAATTTCGTTACAATTAGACCATTGCTAATTCTAGTTGAATTTATAGCATTCTTGCTGCTGAGAGTCTTATTCGTCTAGGCTACAAAAAAGAGAACATCAAAAGCTTATCTGGTGGATATGATGAATGGAAAAATAACGGATTTAAAGTGGAAAACTATGGAAATTCAGAAAAAGATTAAAGTGCAAACAATCATTTAAATATTGTTACTAGCCGCGAGGGCCTTCAAGTTTTAGAGAATAGCAAATGAGCGGGGTATTTTCTAGATAGCTCCGAGAGTGAAAGTCAAGAAGGCTATCATATATTGGCTAATCATTCTGGTCTTGATTGGAGGATTTTTCAATAGAAAATTGATACACTATCATCAGTAGATTTGAAGGCAGGCGATTTCTGCGAGTGTATTTTGAACATTTCATTGGCTTTGCAGGATTTTAAATTGTGTGTACCCTATAACCTTGGAATGTTACAACCCTTAAACTATTTCTTCGGATAACTTTTAAAGTTACCCAATCTGTACAAGTAGATATACATTTAAATACAGACCATGGCTCAACACCCGATCAAAATGGTCGGTGTTCAAATGTGGCCATTGCCAATCAATCAACTGTAAATCAATAAATTTTGTCGTATTTGAAGTTAGAGGTAATGATAACTCTTTTGATGTTGGTAAAACCGATGTCGAAGGAGTGACCAGAATTGTCCTATTAAATATAAATGGCCAAGAGGCCTTGAATAAGTTGATGCTGTAAAATTTTCTTCTAAATGATGGGTTACCTTTCATAAACTCTAGCTACATCTTCTCGCTCTTTAAAAACTGCCCATCGTCTCCAAGGATAGCGATCAATATGAATGTTTTTTACCGCCAATCTCGAACGCAATAATTTTTCAACCTCTTCTTTTGGGGCTCCCGCAAGATCGTGAATTGTAATTTGATTCTTGGTAGCTTTAAATTTTCAATATGAATATTTGGTTATTGATTTATAGGCTAATGTTTTTACTGTTGAAGCTAGTTCCATACCTCGGTTTGGTTTCGGATATAAAAGTAGATGCCGGGGAGGCATGAATGTCTTGTAAAAGATGATATTTGTGTGAAATACATTCCCAGTATTGAATTCTATTGGCGGAAATAGAAGATGAAGTCTCCATATAAGTTTTGCTCGTTTCGATCACAATAGAAACGTTTAATGCCGTTTACCTGACTTCATCTGTTCTACTAGTTCACATCCCATGTGACGGTAGCCAATTTCAATACAATTTTTGAATCCCATCTTTTGGTATTGCAATTTTCCAAGCATAGGTACAATACCGGATTGATGAAATACACCATAAAATATCAAGGCAAACAGATTGAAAAATATCCATACTGACTAAATGTGATTGATGAAAAAGTGTGGAGAACGTTTAGAAATTGTGTTAAATTATTATAATTTAAAAATAATTACCCAAAAACGTCTGGATAGTTTTTTTTGTAAGGAAGTGTTTAATACAACTGGCAACAACATCGGTAAAAGAAATCTTGCTTCTTGATGTGGCATGACAGACAACAATGTGAAACCACAGATTCCACTAAAAGTTAAAACCGCAAGCAGATGGTAATCTGGATAAATTAGCAAAACATTAGCTTGCAACAAAGAGATGTGGATTCAAACAAGCCGGGTTCACACACCTTTACAGTCAAACAAAAAACTTGATTGAAACCGTTTGAGAAATCCATAAATGTCCATTAAATTAAAATAAATCATTGGTCCGAATAGTAAAGCATAATTGATAAAGTGAACGTATCGCGGGTGGAGACCATGCTCGGCCAAATTACTGGTGTTGAGATTATACAAAATATTGTTGAGAGGAGCAATCACTAATTTGCCCTAAAATAAGAGGGAAATTAATAAAGTATTCGTATGTGGGAAAATGACCATTTAACATTATGCATACACTCCAATGTAAATCAAATAATCTTTTGGGCTCTCGCATGATATCAAACAAGTGATTTATTCTGAACCTCTGGCCTGCAAAGAAAATCTTCAATGTGCCGAAATAAATCGAATCTAAAATTATGCAAATACCACTCGTCAGGAAAAAACTGATTCCAACTGGTGTGACCTCTTTAAGTTTTTCGTGCCTTTTGAAGATCAAAACCGTGAGTTCAATATCTGGCGAATGAAATTATAATGGTCTCTTCATTCAATAACCATAAAATACCTACACACCACTTTTCAGCTCATTTCCAGGCGCAAATAAACTACGAAAAAGAAACGCGATACCGATTGGGATGGAGAATAAAATGAAAGTGATTCGAGTAAATATGCCTAACGCTGCAAGGCATCCCAAAGTAAATGCAAGATTCAAAGGAAACGATGTTCCATTCTGAGATAAGAAGGAATATTAAATAAAAGACATAAATAATGTATTAATTAAGAAACTTTCAAAATACCTTCTGAATAGTCCCCTCATTCTCCATTTTCTTATCATTAAGATCGGTAACAAGGGTACCTTTTAAATAGATATAGAAACAGAGCGAAAGTATCATGGATTCAACAGCATTGGAAAATGGTCGCGTGTGAAAAATGAGCACTACATATGATGATGCGACTAAAAATAAGGCTTGAAAAGCATCGTTAGATTTTCCTTCCTTGTCACACTGTTGCTCCTGGTGTAAGGACGCTATTTGATATGTAGAGAAATCTGGAAAAAAAACAACACTTAAGATATACACAAACTTTAAATAATAATATTTTAACAAAAATTTTACCAATAATGAATGATAAGAAAAAAAATGTTAGGCGCACAATCGTGAAAACCATCGATGAGTCAATAATATCTGAAAGGCCAAAAAATAGATTAGATAAGTATGGCTACAAGTTATAAAAGCAGAAATATTCAATTTACTAAATTATATATTTACCATCTCTCCCCAGAACTCCCTTTTGCCATTCGTTGTATGTTTTCAGAAAATAGAGAGGTAATCCGGTGGTCAATGCACTTTTTGAACATATTGACCAAATTCATTGCCAAAACATGGTTACACTGAGAACATGAAAATGATCCATCAAATTACGAGAGTTCTATGTTAAACTTACGGCACCACAATGGACCGGGAAGGAGTCAGTTCGTTAAATTCCCAGGGTCGATACACCTCACAGCCCAATATATCACCTTAAGTATTATATCGCCGAGCATAGAGGGTGTAAGTAGAAAAAATAGGATCGCAAAGGAAAAAAACAAAACCAAGTTCGGTGAGTTCTTTAGATGTCGATTAATTTGATTTTAAACTTGCGAAAGTTTAAATCCGATTTAAAGATGTTTGCCAAGCCCTTTGCTCTTATAGGAACTTGTTAAAAATATTTGTAAAGGCTAGAAAGGGGTTGTTTTACCTGCCATTATTTCAGGCGATTGAAAAAACTCGTCAGGGTGAACATAACCATACGAAAGTGAAGACCAGAGTCTGAAAAAGCATAGAGCTCCATAAAAAAGGATCGCTTTTAACCGGCGAGACATATCTATGTATGTTTGTGTAAAATAAGAATTTAAAACTTAAAGCCTTTCGCTTTGAGCTTTAAAATTCGTGAAAAGTTTAGGGCTTAGCCGGGAATTGAACCCGGGACCTCTCGCACCCTAAGCGAGAATCATACCACTAGACCACCAAGCCAACTTTCTTAATGTGCATATACAATTTTAGTATTTAAAACCAATTTGATCAACTTTGAACATTTTTTAACGACACCTTAATATATGAAATATTCTTTTAACTGTTAAAAGTACTTTGGGAAAGGGACGTTAACTATTTTAATTTTTTTGACCTAAACTTTCCTTTCCGGAAAGGAAAGAATTACGTATCGCCATTATTCTGTCCACCCATCCTACCTCTTCATAACCATTTAGCATCAAGGCATCCGCGTCCTTGTATGACACATGTTCCTGATCCATTATGAGCCTTATGATAGTCTCAGGTATAAGAACATCATTCACAAATCGAAGTTTGAGGTCAGAAGAATAACTTAAAAATGGGATCCCAGGTTCATTAGAGCTCAATATAATGGATGGATGAGAATTGTATGAGGCTGGAAGAGGTCGCTTTCTTTTGAAACGATTATGTGTTGGGGCTGAAGCCTTTACAATAGACTGGGTGACTTCTGGTACAAACATTGCCCGCAAAATTCTAAATATGAGACCGAATTCGTTGAGGTCAAATGGACCACGACCAACATTTTCTGCCAAAAGTCGTCTTGATTTTCCACCTTCCACAAAATCGTTGTATCTCCAAGACAATTGCTCTTTGCCGATCGCAACTCGCTCCAAAATTGGCCGCAATTGTTGAACTCTCTCGCGAACCGATGGATCATCATAGTTTGGGTCTTCTTTTTCTTGCTCCCATTCCCCTAACTTTCGAATGAGGTAATAGCTCTGATTAGCATGGTACCTTAAAACTTTTTTTCAACTCGAAAATCATTGAGTCATAAACCTCGCATGTGGTAAATTCTGAATCCATTGAGGTGAAGAAATCTTTTCTTCCGCAAATTTTATGTGATTTGTCGCAGTATTCAATTTCGTATTTGTCCGGCTACCCGCATTAAAATATATTATATTGTGGCAGGAGAAATCAAGGCGTAATTTAGTCAAATAATAGGAATTACCTCAATAAAAGCTTCTATTCGTCCAGGATAATATTTAACGATTCTCCGATGAAGAGTGCTACGTACCAATACGAGTTCTCCGGGAATTTTCAAACTATATCGTCTCACGTATTCAGGATTAAGATTAGATGCAAAATCGAGAAAAAATCACGAAATCAGAAAAATTCCTCACGTATTATCCCTTTCGGATATGCCTATTCTGGGCTGACGCGAACGTATTATACTATCAAAAACAATCAGAAAGGTTTGATAGAAGAAATTCAAGGAGGTGGGAAACCTACCCGCGATCAAAAAAATTGCTATCCTTATCATGTTGATCAATTTTCACTGGAGAGATAGGACTCGCGCTACGGTCACCTGAGTTGGGAGAAGTTGGATAAATTTACTTAAGAATTAATATGCGAGCTAAAATTCAAACCTCGGTTGTTGCTGATTTTTGACGTCACGGGTTTTTTTAATTTTGTGACAATGGGCGTTGTGGGTACTTTTTGAATGGCCCAATCCTCATCAGGAAGCCCATCATTTTCCTGAGCATCTTTTTCGAGGGCAAGCTCCATCGCTTTAGCGAAAAGTCCTTGGAGATCAGAAATTTCCCCTGCTGCCCGAAAATCGGGTGCAAGTTCATGATTGAAAGGTAAAATCCATTCACTGGACGTGACTGGGACTTCAATAATGCTTCAAAAAATCCATTTATAGAAAATCAAAAATCACAATCAAAACCGGAAATACTTTATATATAATTAAACAAAGCTCACTTGGGAATAATTCTCCCAAATTTTTTCACGAGAAGTGGAAATTGTGATTTATCTTCACTAATAATCTAAGACAAAATAATTATTAATATAATGGACAAAAAGAACTAGAAAAGAAATTTTGTATTAACTTACTTCAGCGGGCCACCAACCTGCCCCTTCTTTTTCCTTTACCCAAACAACTGTTGGCAGGAGGCGAGGATCATCGTGGATATCATTTCTATCGAGGATTCGTGAAAAATTAATACCTAAATGGAATATTTGGAACTGACTATATAGATTGAAGCACACCCTCTTGTGTTTGTATTCTTATAAGACGAATCCATCAAATTTGGTTTAGTCATCCTATTCAATTTCCTTATGTTAATTTTTAAAGAGGATTCCTCAATTAAACCTGCGGGAATAGTTGAGGAATATGCTTCTCTCCCTTCTTCCTCATCCAATTTCATTTCCACCTTCACAAATTTAGCCCTTGATTTTCCCTTAATTCGTGCAGTATTCGTCTCTAATGTAACATTGAGTTCATCCTCCCCTGATTCGGTACTCATGGAAACCTTTATCTTTGTATTATGTTTGTGAGAATTTGTTGAAACCGCTCGGATGTTTTTAAATATTTTGGAATTGGTCGAAGACGAGAGCGATTCTAAAGCCGGTTCTTCAAGCCGAATTGGAACCTTGTTTTTGCAGGCTCTAGTCTCTTTGCGTGGAATTGACTTTTGTTCACTTGTGGTTAATACTTTCTCAGCTTGAATGCCCTGTGGGTTTTCCGTCAAATCTCTGCCAGCATACGTTTTTCTTCTCTTTTTTCTGGCTTCTTGAGTGGGTTCATGAAATTTTGAAGAAGTGGGTTTCGGAGCTTGTGACAAAGAAATGGCCAAGTCCACTGAATGTCTTGTTCGTTTCTCGCGTCTTTCGGCACTCATTATGGTAGAAGTGGTGTCAAATAAATTTTTTAAGGTAAAAACTAAATCTTTTCCGAGGAACCAGACTGGTCAATTGAAGAGAAAATATATATAGCACAAAAACCCGGAAATTCTAGAGCGAAGAAATTTAAAAGTGCGTGATTTCATATTGAAGTGCTAAGACGATTAAATACCTGTGAAAAGCCCAGATGTTTAAATTTCCAAGGTTGAATTCTTTATATGATGATAACTTGGGACATTTATGCCTTTCTTCTTCAATTGCCCTTTTTTAAAAAATAAATAGAACTGTTAACTAAATAATTATGAACTTTGTTTATGTAATAATAATAATAATAATAATTGTTGTTTTGGAAGATTTTTAAAAGTTCAAAATTGATTAAAGCTTGGTAAGTTAATAATAAAAAAATAGATTAATTTGGTTAAAAACTAATAAAATAATTTAAAAATAACACAAAATTTACATAAATAAAATATTTAATATTAATAAATTTACTTGATTTTTGTATTATTATTGTTGTTTTGAAATTATTATTTTTTTTTAAAAAATAAGACATTGGTTTTTTTGTTAATTAGTTTTTTATTTAAATAGTTTTTAACTATAAAAAATTTTTAAGAATAATAACCAAAATATTTTTAAATATTTAATAAATAAATTTACTAAATATTAATTTTAAATTTTAAAATCTGAAATTTTAATTATTATATATTTTTTTTAAATTAATATAAATTTTATTATTATAATTATTATTATTATTTTATGTTTATATTATAAATATAACCAAAATAAATAGTAATTAAATTGTATTTATATAATAATAATAATAAAATATAACTTTGTTTAAAATTATTTCTAAGTTAAATATTATATATAATCATAAATTATATTAAAAACAATATATACTTAACTATTTAAACTAATTAAAACTATTTTAAATTAAACAATAAAAACAAATTTTGTGTATTTTTTTTTTTTTAAACAACAATTTAAATAAAAAATATATTTTTAATAAATTTATTTAAATTAAATAAATTTTTTGTTATTTTTTTATAAAAAAACTTAAATATATATATTTAATAAAGATTCAAACACTATTTTATATTATATATTAAACTAAATAATTTAAACTAAACATAAATCATGTATTAAATACATAATCAGCTATTTAAACCAGTTAAAATAATATTAAGTCTCTATATAAACACTAATACTATTGCTAATACTAAAATAAAATAAATATATAACATATATATTAAAGCCAATATTTAATATTTTAATAATATTAAGCAATCTAATTATATTTTTTGATAATATATTTAAGAAACTACTAATAAAAAGAAATATTAAATTATTTAATAAAATTAAATTTCTTTTTTCTATAATTACTTAATATTTAGAATATATGTACTAAATATTGTTTCTGTATGTTAAGTTTAAACTATACACAAAGTTTACAATCTTATTAACTATTATTTTAGAGTTTTTAAAAACAGAAAAAAATTTTAAATACCAAATTCTAAAAACAAAACTTTTATATAAAGCAATATATATTATAATATTAAATAAACATAATAACAATAATATTTATTATACAAATGCTTATAAACAATTATAAACAACTAGTAATAAATAGTTTTTATGTAATAAAAGTAAATATTAGTGATAATTCAACTTATATATCTAATTACTATGTAAAAATTTAAGCACTATATTAATAAAAGCTATAAAATAAATTGTAAAAAACTTCTTTCTCTCTTACTTCCTAAAAATTCTCAAAAAAAGCGTATTTCAAAAGAAGTTTTTTCTGCTATTTCATACTGTCTTCCATCACTTTACAAGAAACAAATCTTTTTGTTATTGACCTGACTGCTCTCATAAGTGGTACTGGTGCTAAAAGAAAGTCATCCAGAGTTCCAATTTCTGGTTCAGTTAGTAGTAATTCAAGTTATAAGGTCAAGAAACCTCCTGGTGGTGCTAAGCTATCAAATAATGGTATGGTTCTCAAAGGTAGTGGATCTGGTCAAGTGGTCGAGCAGTTTAATAGCATGGATACTGATGGGAAGGCTTCCGAAGGTAAAGAAGTATCCAATTTCAAGATGAATACACCCCAAGCCAAGCGTTTCAATAATAGTGCAATTGTTGACTCCCCTCTTAGCTCTATTAATTTCGACATGGAGGAAAAAAAGGAGGTTTTTTTTCTCCCATGTAAGTCTTTTTCTTTGGATAAGGTGTGAATTGATCCCAAAATCATTAAAACTCAGGTGGAAGTGGCTGTAAAAAAATCTTTTGCTTTGGACATCAATCTTTCGGCTGTGGAAGGGAAATCGGCAACAGCCAAAACTCATGCCATAAGAAAATTATTTTCAAGAATCAATGGTTTTGGGGGGGCCACTACCTCTTCAAAATTTAAAGAGATCATCAGATCTATCTTTACCTCTAAAGCAAGCATAGAAAAGACCACCTTATTGGCCAGAGAAAATGACATCGTGGTAAACAGCGATCTTAAGAGACAAGAAATTTGTTCAGATCAGGCCATAGTCATCAAGGAAATTCTTATGGATACGCCAAAGAAAATAATCATCACCGCAATGTCCGAATTTGGTCAAGTGGTGTCAATCCGATTGCAACTCATTGGGCTGTAGTAGAAGGCTGTGGTGGAGTTTGCCGAATTGAGTCAGGCAGATCAGTTGGCAGCTAAGTGGTCATTCTTAATTGGGAAAGATTCTGTGCATGTGGCCAAAGCTGTGAAGAATCATGAGACGTGGGCATCTAGAGATCGGTATAGGGTGCTTTTGTTTACTTTGCCGGTAGGAACAACGACTTATGATCTTGGCGATCTTTTGGCAGGGGCTGGTGAGAAAACTTGTGTCATAAATCAATCCTTAAACACTGGTAATAAAGTTCATTGTGCTGTGGTTTGTTTTAAGAATGACAAGAATTTGGAGTCTGTGTTTCATACAGAGCCTGTTTTTGATGGGGTGAAACTTTTTTGGGCTAGATTGGACCTGGCTCAGTGTGAACGGTATGGGAAACTTGGTCATTCTGTTCTGGAGTGTGATGCTAAGATCTCACATTCTCTTAAACTTTCCAAGTCATTTAAAAAGATTGTCTTTAATGAGAACTGCCTCCAGTTGGCCAAGCTATATGCGAAAAAGAGTGTGCCTATTTCCAGACTAGCTGCATTCGGCGGCAAGTCATGGGCCCAGATTGTCTTTTTAGTATCTTCATCTAATGGTTCTCACTTTGGTTCTGGTCCTGGTTTTGGCTCTTCTCCTGGCACTTCAGATTTGGTTGGTCACTCGTCTCTTACAGGTCCTGTTAGTTCAATTTTGGAAACTCGTCTCGCTTCTTTGGAGTGCTCTTTGGAACTTCTCATGGATAAGGTGTCTGGTATTATTGACAAACTTGACAGTTTGAGCCTGGTGCCTTTGGCTCTCATCTTCTTTTCTTAGCCCTTAGTTGCTCCTGGTTTGGTTGATATGAAATTTGGTTCGGATATGGTTTTGGATGAATCTGATTCTGTGGTTATTCCTTCTTTTTCAGTTTCCTCTGGTGCCTCAAGTTTGGGTTCAAGTAGTTCAAAAATTTTGATTTCAAAAGTGGGCTGCTTGGAGTCAAAGTTGGTGGCTCTTGAAGCTTCGGTTTGTTTGGTATTGAAGAAGTTAGATCAGATGTGTGCTGGCTCGAGTTCTGCAGTCTCTTTTGTACCTCAATGAATGATTTGGTATGAAAAATAGCCATGTGTAATGTCAGGGGAATGAACAATTCAGCAAAGCAAGAGGACATTATACGTTGGCACAGAGATAGGAACAATTTAGTTTCAATTGTTACTGAGACAAAGTTAAAAAATAAGGTTCGGCCTTGGATTGCTAGCAAATTCGATGGTGTTCAGGTCTTCATTTCTGGTTTGAATTCTGGTCATCTTGGTTCTGGGGTGGTGATTGTTATAAACAATTCTCTGGCCAAGCATGTGTGCAAAGTTTCTGAGGTCCCTGGTCGTTTTATTTCTGTTAAGTTGCTTTTTAGAAATAAACTTTCAGTTTCTATTTTGGGTCTGTATGCTGGTGCATCAGCTTTGGTGCACTTTTCTTAGGCCAATGACATGAATGCTTTGATCACTAGTGCTGTGAATAAATCATTCTTTGTGGTCTTAGGTAGTGACTTCAATGAAAATAGTTTGCATAGAAGTGCCAGTTTCAGAAAGTGTGGTAGCTTGGGTCTGGTCAACTCTTTTGTCAGTAGTCTGTTTGTGAAAGTTTCAACATGGAGTAATTCCCAAAGTGTGACAAAAACAATTGATTATCTTTTTGTGTCTCCCAATTTGGTCAATGCTATTGTGGATCATGATGTTCTGGATGTGTCCGATTTCTTTGATACTGACCATCATGCCATCTCTGTGTTGATTGGTTTAGGTGGTCTCTTGGATACACATTTGTGTTCTGTTTGCAAGCAGGCCAATAGGGATCATTGGAAGTACAATTTTAAGGATGCTGGTGTTGCCTTGTGGTTGAGATTCAGAGAGACCATGGCAGTAAATGCTGCCATGTTCTCTGATGATTTCTTGGCCACCAGGAAACTGTTGGATTTGGATGTGATGTGGGATGCTGTTCGGAAAACAATGAGCTTTTCGGCGAGCGAAGTTTTCAGGAAAAAATGGTTTAAAAGTTATGACGGCATTTTCACTAAGCATTCGTCCAGGTTCCATAAGTTAGAACTTTTGGTGTCCAAGTTGGTCAAGGCTTCCCATTCAATTGATTGTGATGTGTTCGTATTGCTGCTTGATACTTGGGAATTGCTTGATTCTGCTGGTGCTACTGTAGTGAGATCTCTTTTTCTCTCAAGGTCTCCTTTTGACAACATTTGTTCAGCTCTGTTCAAAGCCAGGAAGTCTTATTGTGCCTCAAAGTTGTCGGAATCAAAATGTGCTAAAGATTCACAAATCAGATCTGCTATTGATAAGAAGATGGAGAGCTTTGAATCTAATAAGAATCATACTATTAGAAGTGTCTTGGAGAGGCCTTTCCACAAGATGGTTTTGGATCATTTGGTCATTGGTGATGAGCTGTATTTGGAACCTGATCTTGTTAAAAAAAAAGTGGATGAGATTATGAAGAGGTGGACTCGTAAATGTGGAGTGGTTCTTGATATTCCGGGAAATTGGTCTCGCTAATATTGGCCTTTGGATTACGTGTTTGACAGCGCTTTTTCAAATGTGATAAGCTGTGTTAGTTTTGATAAGATGTCTGGCATGGTCTCTGACCTATCTAACAAGAAGGCTGCTGGTCTCTCAGGCATCTCCAATGAATTTTGGAAGCACTGTGACAAATCTGTTCTTGATATGCTCTTGGTGCTTATTAATTCTTGTTTTTGTGGTAAGTCTGTGTCCGGTGCTTGGAAGGAAGCCTGGGTGTCGATGATTCCCAAACCTTATAAATGGGAGGACATGCTTACAAACACTTGTCCTATTGCTCTGATTGAAACAGCTCGAAAAATTCTTTCCAAAATTCTCTCTGATAGGATCTTTTTGGCATGTAGCAAGTTTGACATTTTTTGTGAGGACAATTTTTCAGTTCTTAAAGGCACTACAACTCAGTCTCCCATTTTTGCGATTGGTTCGGTGATCGAGGATGCTCTTGAAAAAAACCGGGAGTTCTGGCTGGTTTTACAAGACATGCAAAAAGCATATGACTCGGTCGGTTGGGTTCATCTTAAGAAAAGTTTGGTTAGAATAAAAATGTGCTGCAGATTTATTAGGTTTTTTGGAAATATTCATGGTGGTCGCACCAACTGGGTTATGACTGATTTTGGGTTGATGAATGGTTATCATGTACACAATGGCTTGAACCAAGGGGAAGTGTTTTCATCTCTTCTTTGGCATATATTTTACGATTCTCTCTTGTGCGAAGTTAAGAGGCAGGAAAGTGTGTGTGGTTACAGGTTAAACTCTCATTTCATTGCTAAGACGGGCCGTGTGGAGTCTCAGGCTGGTTTGTTGTCTTTTTTTGCTGCTGGTGCTTTTGTGGACAATACAATCTGAGTGGATAGCAGTCAGACTGCCACTCAACACATTCTTAATGTGACTAGTGAATTTTTCCGCATCAATGATATTTCTATTAATAATGATAAGACAGTGGCCATTCCAATTAATAGCTGTGCCAGTGCATCTTTTTTTTTCATCAGTGGGTCCCTTATTTTAATAGCTAAATCAGGCAAATTACATTGTTATCTGGGTATCTTTGTGTCATCTGAAGGACTGTCAAAGCCCAGCCTGGCAAAGACACATTCAGATGTTCGTTTTTTTATCAACTTGGTTCTAAGAAAAGCTGTATCGGACAAACAATTTCTATATTTAGTGTTAGCTGTCCTCCACCCCATCATCGGCTATAGGACTCAGTTTAGTTTTGTTCCTGTCAGTGTGTGTAATAAGTGGGATGCTTTGATTCACAAGAGCTTGAAATCCAAGTCCAGATTATCTCTTAATTTTTCTAGTGACATGATCCATCACCTTTTATTCTATGGGTTGAAATCTTTTACCCAGATTCAATCGGAGAGTAAAGTCGCCTCCCTTATTTGTTTTGCAAACTCAGTGGGAATTCTGGGTCGCCTATTCTCCCACAGGTCTCATGACTTACAAGTTTTGTGCTGGCATCCTGTTCATCCTTTGAGTGTTCCTGTTCATGTTCGAGTCAGCCCTTTAAATAACTTCTTAGTGGAGGTCATTTGTGTTCTCCTTGATTGCAATTTGTCTTTGAGTGGTTTTTTTGATAGTCCATTTTGGCTTTGTGGTGGAATACTCATGTTTACCGTTCTCGGTGAGTCTAGATTTGTCAGGTTCCTTCCTTCACTCTGGTAATATGACATTGCCTTTGTTGACCAACTCTGTGATCGTCATGGTGCTGTGTTTAACTGGTACAAATTCAAGTGGTGGAAGAGGTTGGACCTTCATGGCCTGACTCCTGAGTGGTTTATGCTTTCTGTCGAGTTCCTGTCTGGTATGTTTTCTCCTTGTGCCCCTTCTCCTGCTTTGGTTGATGTGGGTCTTCAGAGTATTCTCGCCTCTTCTGGCTTTGTGTTGGTTCGTGATCGGCTTTCCCAAGTTCTTTCTAGTAGCATTTCTGTTTATATGAATGGGTTTCTAACAAACCTTGGTACCGAGAATTGTGTGGCTGAGGCTGGAGTTTTTTTCAGTGACATTGATCTGGGTTTGAATGTTGGAGTTTTGGGTCTGTTGTCTTCTACTTTGGTGAAAATGCAAGCTATTGCACTGGCACTGGAGTGTGTCCTCCGTTCTAGTTTTGTTTGTCTGTTCTCTGATAGTCAAGCTGCTTTGAATGCCTGCAAGTCAAAATTGGGTCTGGTGCATCCAATTGTTGTTGGGTTGAATGCCAGCATATTGTAAATGTTATTCGTGGCAAAAATTTGATGGTTGAATGGCACAAAGTGAAAGGTCACTCTGGTGTGATTGGAAATGAACGTGCTGATGCTATAGCTGGGGCTTCTTCTCACTTAGGCTGGTTCTTTCCTTCTCAATTGCATGCGTGCTTTTTGTTGGCAAACGGTGGGGCTGTTTCTGGCAATTCTAGGCATTTTGTTTGCGATATTTTTTGTTCCGTCAGTCGTGTGCACTGGAAAGTTGGTTCTGGTTCTAAATTTCTGCCTGCCAGTTTGTTCGTGGACGTTGATTGGTCCTGCTTTTCACTGGTATGGCATCCTGATTCACACATGGCCACTGGCCACACTAGCAAGCCCACAGCAGATGTGCACAGTTTTTTCATGAAGACATTGCACCACCAGCTGCCTGTTGCTGTTTGTAAACGCCTATATAACAGAAGATACCCCAGTGTATTGTGCTTATATTGTGGTAAGGTAGAGACATCAGATCATGCTTTTTCTTGTAAGGTTGATGACTTTGCACAGCTTCAAATACTAGATACATGTTCGAAATCTTGGAGAGTGCTTTCTGACCTGTTTTTTTCTTCTTTCTGCGTGCTGCAATTGTTGTCTTTTTGTGCTTTTGATGTCTCTGTATTTATGGCTCTCTTTAAAGGATTTGTTTTTAGTGAATGACTTTGTGAAGCTGCCTCTGTTTTCAAATCTCACAAGGTTGCTAGTTCGAATATTGTTGAGTTTGTGCATTCTCTTAGTTTTGCTTTTAGGAATAATATTTGGTTGGTTTGGGTTAAGCATCGTGCATTCATAGAAAAAAATAATCTTATTCCACTTGATGGTTTAGTTCCTATCTCGGTCTCTGGCTCAGCTTCTAGGTTTTCAACTGGCGTCATTAGGCTACTTGGTGTGATTGAAGCTCTTGGTGTTTGTTTTGGCTTTCGTAAACAATGTTTTTTCTTTTCTGGTGTTGGTGATTCTGTTTTGGTACATATAGCTGCGTAGTGTTGTCCTGATCGATCTGAGTGACTGGTCGCATGTAGAAAAAGCATGATTCATACTTAGTTTATGTCATTTCTTTGATGTATAGCTCTAGGTAGTGTTTGGACCTCACTCATAAAACATAATAAAAAAAAATAAAATAAAAGCTAATCTAATTTACATCTTTAATTAAAAAAATATATATATATATTTTGTAATTAATAATTAAATAATTTAATATTTAATATTTAAAACAATATTAACAAATAAAATTTTTTATTAAATATAACTTTTTTTAATTATAATATTTAAATTTTTACAAAAGTTAAAAATAATAATTATATATTATAATTGTTAAACAAAATTAAAAAAATTGAAAATAAAACAGATATAATTAATTAATAATTAAAAACAATTATAATTATATTAAATAACTTAAAATAAACAATAATATATTGTCAAATATTAATAAATTTTAATATAATTTAAATATTTTATTAAAAACATTAAAAACATTTTTAATATTAACAATAATAATATTAAACATATTATATAAAATAACAATTGCAAAAAAAAAAACAACTTAAAAACTTGGTAATTTTAAAAGTAAAAAAATAAATAAAACTAGTAAATTTAATTAAAAAAACAGTATTTAATAAAATTTAAAAAATAAACTTTATATAAAAGATTTTATATTGTTTTTAAATACAAATTTTATATTAAAAAACTATATATAAACTAAAAAACAGTTTTAATATAAACTAATTTAATCTTAAAAAAATATTAAATACTAAAATAAAAACTATTTATTTAAAAAATTTTAACAACTAATTTTTTAAATATTATTAAAAACAATATTATCAAAAAACAGAAAAAAAGAAATAAATTTCATTTTTATTTGATTAACTTAATTTTTAAAATTAAATAATCTAATAAATTAATTAATTAAAATTATATATATAAAAACATAGTTTGTTTTGTTTTTAATATTAATAAAAAGTAATATAAATTTGAGAATAGCTTACCAGGAAAATTTATTAAACAATATAATTAAAAATAAATTTAAACCAATATTAATTAATATGTTTTTATTATTATTATTGTTATTATAAATAATTAAATAATATTTAAGATTTTAGATTCTCAAATAGTTATAAAATTCATAATAGTTTGGATCAAAGTAAAATGTTTTCTCTGCTCTTTTGAAAAAATTTTTATAATCCACTTTTGTGCAAAGTAAAAAGGCATGAGCATTTATGTAAATACAGAATTGATACTAGATTTGTGGCTAAGTCTAGTAAAGTTAAAGCTATTAGAGAGAAGACTTCCTTTTTTGCTTTTAATGTCTTTGTTAATAATACAATTTGGATTGGAAGTTTGTCAAACTTCTGTACAGTATATTTTAAATATTGCCAATGAGTTTTTTGTTGTCAATAATATTTCAATTTATAATAATAAGACAGTAGCTATTTCTATCAATCAAGATGTCAAGACTGCTTTACTTATAATTAATAGTTTGCCAATTTTAATTGCTAAGAAGAGTGAATTGTATAGATACTTGGGAATTTTTTTGTTTACTGAAAGTCTTTCCAATCTTAGTTTGGTTCAGGCTTATGTGGATGTTAAGTTTTTTTCTAATGTGGTGTTGAAAAAGATTATCACAGATAAACAGTTTTTTACTTGGTTTTAGCTGTCCTGCAGCTCATAGTTAGCTTTCAGATGCAGTTTAATTTTGTATCTACAAATGTGTGTCACAAGTAAAATATGATAATTAGAAAGGGTTTTAAGATTAAAATTGGCTTATCATATAACTTTCTTAGTAAAGTGTTGTACTATTTATCTTTGTATGATTTAAAACCTTGTAAGCAAGTTTAGTCTGAAGAAAAGTTGGCTTTGCTGGTCTTTTTTTTCAATGCTTGAAAGATTCTTGGGCATTTATTTGAACATAAGTTTTTGGATTTGCAGATTTTAAGATAGTTCTCTTTGAATTTTTTGCAATTTTCTGTCAAGTTACATGTTAGTCCAATGAATAATTTTTTGGCTGGTGTAATAAAAATATTTTTGGATAATGAATTGTTTTTAATAAACAATTTGTCTAGTGCTTTTTATAGGTCTGGTAGATTTTTAATGTCTGGTATCTTAGAACAGCTCTTGTTTTATAATTCTGTTTTTTCTTTAAAGCAGTTTGGTGTTGCATTTGGTAATAGACTTCTGAACAAAAAAAGAAATGTGATAAACTAAAAGATATTTTGACAGTAGAAAAAGTTGGATCTGAAAGGCTTTGTGCTTTACTGATTTGTATTGGCATCTAAGTTTATAAGCAATATTGTTTTTTTGGAGGTCAAATTTGCTATTAATCCCAAATTGCCTGTGTTAAATGTTTTGAATTCTAAGAGGTTCTCTGATGTATAGAATAATTTGTTAGAGGTTTGGTCAGATTGTATTAAAGTCTATACAAATGGGTCCTTGAAGAATACTGGTTTTGTCAAGATAATAAATGGAGCAGCTACTTATTTTTCAGCTGCAAATGTGAATATTGAGATTAAAGTGTTTGGACTTCTGTTTTCTACTTTAGCTGAGTTGCAAGCTGTTGCTTTGGCTTTGAAGTGTATTTTATTTTCTTGTGCTGTAATTTTTTATTTGGACAGCCAATTTGCAATTGATGCTTATATGTTTAAAGTTTTATTTGTTGTGTCTAACTTTTACAATCAATATTGAATTAAGAAATTACATATAGTCAATTTTATTAGAAATAAAAACATTTTGGTTAATTAGATGAAAATTAAAGGACATTCAAAAATTTTGGACAATATTAAAGCTAATGTGTTGATTGGTAAAGCCACTTCTTTTTCTTTGTCAATTGAGATTTAGAAATAGTTTTTGGTTGCTAAAAGTACTGTTGTGTTTAGTAATACTCATTATTTTGTTCATGATTTGTACTAGTTGATTTGCTGTGCTTATTGAAAAGCTGGTCCTAGTTATAATGTGGTTTTGAGTGCTATAATTAGAGAGATAGATTGAACTATTACTATAAAGATTTGGCAATCTGATTCACATATGCTGTCTGAATTTACTAGTAAGAAATCAGCTAATCTATGTATATATTTGATAAAAGTAGTACATAAACAACTGCTGATAGTAGTTAGAAAGAGATTGTATAACAAAAATTATTCTAGGATACTGTACTTGCTGTATAATAAGATGGAGTTGTCTGATTATGTTTTTATTTGTTATGGTAATATCAGTCTTCATAAAGACATATTGGCTGAAGCTGCTGTAAGATGGACATTTTTAATGGATTCTTTTTGCTTATCTGCTTTGGCTGTTTTGTATTTGCTTTCAATGTGTTCTTTGGATGTAGGTTTTTATGCTGTGATTTGCAAAGTTTTTGTGTTGAGAGATTGGCTTGCTAAGACTGTTTTGGTTTTTGAAAGAAAAAAAAGGACTGTTTTAGGTCTTGTCAAATATGTTAGGTTTGTGGTAGAATTACATTATGCCAAGGTTTGGCTTGTTAGATCTAAACATAAAGTGGATATAAAAAAGACTGGTCTGGTTAGTAATGATGGTTTGGTTTCAAGCTTGTCTTGTTGTGTAGTGTTTTTGTTGTCAAATAAGATGGTTTTTATGCTTAGTATTATAGAATCTTTTGCTATTAGTTTTGGTAAACACAAAATATGTCATTTTTTTTAGATTTAGGTAGTAATACATTTGTTGATATAAATATATAGTGTTGTTTTATCTGGTCTGAATGGCTAATCATATGTAATAAATATGTAAGCTGCATTTAGTTTGTTTTACTTAGTTTGATTCTATATACTAGATAACAGTTGGGCTTTACTTATTAATTTCGTAATAAAAAAAAGTATTTAAGATTATAAATTGGTGTTTTAAATTTATTAATTAATATAAAAGTTTTAGTAAATTGAGTTTTTTATATAATAAAAAAAATTTATTGTTAATAATTAATAATACTTGGTATTTATTTTTTTTAATATAATAACTAATTTATTTTAATATTTATTGGTTTTTTGATAAATAATTTAATAAATTAATTTTATATTTATTTTGTGTTTTTTATTAAATAATTTTTAATATTGTAATTTTAATACTTTTTTTAATTAATTATAACACAAAATAAAACACAATAAAAAATAATAATAATAATAATAAAAATTAATATTTTATTAATAATTATAATTAAAAATTATTGTTAAAAATATTTATTAACAATAAATAAATTTTAATAAAATGAATAATAATTTATAAAATTTAAATAATTTTTTTTTATTCATTTTATGAATGAGATCCAAATACTACTTAGCACAATATATTAAATTAAGTGATTTAAACTAAACATAAATCATGTACTTTTTACATATAATCAACTATTCAGACCAATTAGAACAATATTATGAATTTATTTTAACAGAAATTGCACAATTAATACCAAAAAAAAAATATAAAGCTTATATAATCTAAAACAAATATTATATGTTTTTGTAATTTTAAGTAATCTAACAATATTATCAAAAAGCAAAAATAATAAACCATAAATTATTGAGAATACAAAACCATTACATGTAATTAAACTATTCTTTTTTATAATTACTTTATACTTAAATTTCACCAATCACATCTTAGCACAATAAATTATTTCCAAGCTTTACACAAAGTTAATGATCTTCTTAACTGTAGTTTGAACATAACTAAAAATAAATATGGCTTTTAGATACTATATCTTAAACATAAAATCCTTATACAAAGTAGTGTAGACAACATTGTTAATTGTATATAAAAAAGTATTTGTAAAACACAAGACAATAATAAGCTTAAGTCTAATAAAAAACTTCATTAAACTAAATACATTCTTAACAACCCTTTATAAACATCAGAATTTATTTTGTATATAAAAAAGTAATTAGAAAGTTTTACTTTTTTACAATAAAAACATAACATATTAGAATATTTTTTATTATATAAGCACTTATAAACAACAATAAATAAACAATAATACAATACTTTTATAAAATACAAATACAAATCAACAGTGAGTTTGCTTGTAAAATCAGCAGTTATGTATAAGTTAGGATGTTAAACTAATAATATCTAAGCTCAATCTATATCTTTAATCATGCTTTTATTAACAATACCAGACTTAAGTCTAATTTCTTAATAAGTATAACTTTAAATATAAGACTATATCAGTCAGTTTATTAGTACATTTATTATCCAAAACATCCAAATAGCTTTTAATCTTAAATTAAAAAACACTGAGATTTTTATATTTAACAGAATTCACAATACAATGCTTTTTTAGCCAACAACAGTTGTAAAAGTTTGACAAAACCATATTTAATTCTGCAGTACAAGTATTTAAAACAGTTTAATTATTTAAATATATTACAATAATACTAGAAAAAAAAACACACTCTAAGATTAAAGCAATTGTTTGAAATTTTACCAATATAAAAGAAACCAAACTATTAATTTTAATATCTACACTCGGATTCAGATTAGCAAAAAATGCAACTGTATTATACTTTATATTACATGTATTCAAAACTTTCAAAAACTTATTTGTATAAATATTAATAATATCTAAATTGGCATTAAAAAAACTTTTTTTTATTACAGTAAAATTACTAAAATCAAAAACATTTAAAAATTGTAGACTATTAATAGGTGGCTGATTAATAAAATAAAAAACAATAACAATCAAATAATTATATATTAACTTAAGTTAAATAAGAACTGAATTCTTAGAATTAAGTTTTTTCCAATAATAAAAATTTTTCTAATTAAAAACTAATTTCTTTTTATTATACAGTTGTTTAATAAAAACAACATTAAACTTCTTAAGCAAGCAAAAAACATCATAAAAAACTAAATTGACTCGTAATTTAACAAAAAAACTGCAGTAAATAATTGGAAAACCAACCTAATACTTGCAAATTCAAAAACTTATAATTAAAAAATAACCAAAAATACTACTAGTATTTAAAAAACACAACACAGCAACCACTTTGTTTTTCACTTATACTTATTCAAATATTTTTAAATCATACAAAAATAGATAGTAAAAAATCTTGTTAGAAAAATTACTTAGCAAACCAGCTTTTATTTTTAAACTTTTTTTAATCAATGTATTTTATTTGTTATATATATTCTTAGAAACAAAATTAAATTAAATTTTGTAACTAACAATAAACTACAGTACAGCCAAGATTAAATAAAAGAACTGTTTATCTAAAGTAGTTTTTTCAAAATCATATTAGTAAAAAACTTAATATTTGAATGGATTTTTATTAAGTTAGATTTAAACAAATTTTTAAAAGACAAAAAAATGTTTAAATATCTATAAAACTTCTCTTTTTATGCAATAAAAATTGACAGACTACTTATTAATAATAAAACATTTTTAATTTTTTGATTAATAAAAATGGCCACTGTTTTCTTATTATTGATTAAAATTTTATTAACTTTAAAAAACTTACTTACAATATTTAAAATATACTAAGTAGCAGCTTAATTATTTTTTACCCAAATTGTATTATTTGCAAATATACCAGCTGTTAAATAAGAAGTTAATTTAGCTTGATTTTTAATTTTACTAATTTTGGCAATAAATTTAAAATTAATATAATAATCATACAAGTTCTTATGTCTTTTAATTTCACATAAAAAAAAATTGTAAAAAATTTTTTAAAGCAAAAAAAAAATTTTACTCTGATCTAAACTATTATATACTTAGTAATTATTAGTAAGTTTATAATTTAACATAACTCAATTAATTCTATTATTGTGAATATTACTAAAGAATTTAATAAACTACTTATATATTTTTATCTATATTAAATCACTTTTCAAATGATGTTAATCAACAAAATCATAAGTTTTATGCATATTTTATAAGATCAGCCAAAGTTTATAGTCTTTTTTTAACATATTTTTTATGATTAAGCTTACTACAAAGATAAAGATTGAATAGTAATATTCTTTAATACAGAAAAATTGTTACTATAAAAAATATTAAATTTGCTGCAGATCAATAAAATTTTATCACAAAGTATCTTAAAGAGAATTTTTTAAACAGTTTTAATTAAAATAATTAGTCTAGTATTAATTAAAGTATCTTTTCATTCATAAGATTTAGGAATTATTAACATTCAAGTTTTTTTTCAAGATTGAGACACAAATTTATATATCAAACAAGAATTTAAAAAATTCAAAAACATTTTGAGAACAAAATTGTTACAATATTTTTAAAGCTTATTAGTAATATCAAACAAACCAGTTGCTTTTTTATTAAACAAGTTTTTAATTACTTGTAATATGTTATCATAAGCAATAGCACTCATAATATCAGAAAAAATATTATTATTAATATAAATTAAAGATATATACTAATAATATTATACATTAAAACATTTTTTAATACTAATCTCTTTTTTGTTTAACTTTTTATTATTATATTAATCTTAGATTTAACTTTATTAGAATTCAAAACCAATTAATTATTAACAACTAAGTAATTTAAAACCATTTTTCAAAAAAAATATTCTAATATACTTCTAATTATATAATCTTTATTAACAGCAAAGCTTTCTATCTACTTAATAACAGCAAATCTAATATTTAACTTTTTTATCTTTAATAATTTGGCAAGCTTGGAAGTGTGATAAGATTTCCTTATATCAGATAAAACAGATCTTATATAATTAAAATTGACACCAAAATCCAAACAAACTTAAACACTTAAGGTTTTAATACTGTTTAAAAATATCTAATGGCTTATTAAAGAAACAAATTCAATATTGAATCTTATATACAAAAATTTAATAATTTTAGATACCAAAATTTGCAACTTTTAAAATTTAAAAAATTTTTTGATAAAAATACTATCAAAATTTTTAAATTATATCTTTTTAAATATCTTGTTGGCCAATAAACATATCATCTTATAAATAATATTTTACATAGCATTCAGATCTAAAAATATTTTAGATACAACAAATTTATCTAAAAATATTGCAATATTAGCCAATATAGTATTTTTAAACCTAAGCTACTTAATATTATTAGCACTTTTAAAATTAAACTTCCAATAATTTCTATTTGCTTGTTTATAAAAAAAATTTAAATACACATCTAGCAAATCATTTAAATTTACAAAGACAAAAAACAGCTTAATAATTAGTGTTAAAGTATTTATTTATATCTAAAATTTCATAATTTACTATCATATTAATCGGATTTTAAGAAACAAATATATAATTAATTGTTTTCTTAGCACTCTTAAAATTTTTTTATGTTGAAATTTTTGTAATTAAGCTTTTCACCAAAGAAATAACTAGCTTCAAATTATAGTATCTCTTAAAACTAGCACATTTATAAAAACTATTTTTATTAAAATTATTATTTAAGATTACAAAAAAAAATCCATTCACAGTTTTTACAATTAAAAAATTAATTTTTTCAGCTTAAACCAAGTGTATTATTAAAACAAAATCAACATACAGTTCTAAAATTAAACAGACAGCTTATTTTTAAAAAATAGCTTAATAGACAAAAGCTGATTAACAATCTTAAAAACTTTGTATATATATTTGGCCAATACAATACTTATAATAATTATAACATTAGAATTCAAGTAATCAAAGTTCAAACCAAAGATAAATACTTAAATATTATTAAACTTGTTAACAATTTATAAATATACCCTATTTTTTTGTTTTGTTTTAGTAATAATTAAGATAAAACTGTTTATTTTTTTGTATTAACAAATAATGTTCTCTTTTTTTAGTAGTATTATTTATATTTTTAATGCTACATATAACAATTTTTAAGACAAATTTAGTTATTAATAAGAAGAGTTTCTTATATTTGAACTAATATTATCTATTTTGGCCAAAAGACTTATTATTATAGTTAACAAACTTTTCAAGATATTCTTTAATTTAAAAATAATTAAAAGATTAAAAAACACTGCTTTTACAATAGTTCTATTACTGGTAGATACACTCAAACTCTTATTTATTATTATATTTGTCTTTTAATTTTATAATAAAAAAGTCATTAATGATTAACATTTAAAACTAGACTAGAAAATTATTGATTTAAATGTATTTAATTTCATAATTAGCTTATTAATCTGCTTTGCAAGATTAACAAAACTATATTTAAGAGTGGTAAACTTATTACTTATTTTTATAGTAATTAATAAGAGAGATTTATTTTTTAAGAATAAACTAACAATCATAAAATCTAATAATATTTCATAAAAAAAACACTATTAGCAATTTGCACTTATGTTTTATCACAAAAAAAAACTGACTAAACAATTAAAATCTGTTTTTTCTTATAAATATTTGTTAGTCAAACACAATTCTAAGAAATAATTAATTTTTTATTATAACCATCAAAATTTTTACCAGATATACATACAACAGAAACATAACTAAATTGTTTATAATAAGTATAGACAGCCAAAAACAAATCAGTCTAATGCAAATTTACATTTTTAAAAACCAGAATAGAACCAATAACAGTCTTTTTAAATATCTTATTAATAAAACAAATAATAATATACTTGTTATATATATAAATCTAGATTACAACCAATAAACCAAATTCTTTCATCATAAGAAACCAATAGATTAAAAAGATTATAAGCAGTAATACTAACTGGCAGTATATATAACAAAGTCTAATAATAATCTCTAAATATTAATATTTGTTTGTTATTAATGATCTTAACTACATAAACAGAATTTTTTTTTTATAAGAACTAACTATTTAACTGTAACCAAATTAATAATATCAACAGACTGAAATTTAATTAAAGTTTTTTACCAAAAACCAATAAGCTGTATTTTAATAGACACAATTTTATCAAACTTAAAAAAAACCAAATCTACAACCAATTTGGATAAATTAACTGAAATTTTTTTGATTATTATTTTTTAATTTATATAACTAATTATCTTTTTTACATTATTATTAACCAAAAATTTTTCACTAATTGTTATTTTTTTAGTCTTTTTTAAACTTATTTTAATGTAAAAATTGATTTAATAATATCAGAAAATTTTAAAAAAGTTAAAGTCATTTCAAAACCATTAACACAATAAAAAATTTTTTTATAGCTATTAATTTATCACCAAAAGTTTTTTCAGACACAGCAAAAAGCTTAATATCTAATACAAAAAATTTTGCTGAATTAAAACTCTGTTTTTTTAAAGCATGTGATTTAATTAATAACAAATATTTGAATTTAAAAAACTTAAAATTTGAAAGCATCAGAATATTATTATTGTTATTACTTGGATTATTAAAAAAAAATTTTTTTAACTAATTATTCAAAATATATGTTCTGGTATATGTCTTCTTAAATATAATATTGTTTATTGTATTGTTTATTTTTGAGACATTTAAATTTGCATAACTAGTCTTTTTTGCAATTGTATTTTTTATGTTTTCTATATTCAATATTTTACTAATACTGTTTGTTTTCTTACAATTTTATTACTTTAGGATTTAACAAACTTAATACTATTTATTTTCAAATTACTGAAACTAAAAAAACCAGCAAATAACTCAATTAAACTAGTTTTAATATTAGGTTTTTTAGCTTTTTGTAGAAAACACTATAAAAGTAAATATATTTTACTTTTTTTTTCTTTATGTTAAAGTAGATTTTTAACTTAGCAAAACCAAAATTCAATCCACTAGCAGAAAAGTTTACTGGTTCTATAATTATAAACAAAAATGTATTAAAAAAAATAACTATAAAACTAAAAGAAAAAAAAGGATAAAAAAATTATTTCTTAAGTATATCTTAGTTTTTATTGTGACTAAAAAATTAATAAGAGAAAGATTATAATTATTTATTTTAAATATTAAATTTTTAATTATTAAAATTACTTAATAAAAATTAAATTAAATTTTTTTTTCTGTTTTTAATATTATTAATATATATATATATTTTTATAATACAAGACTTTTGAAATTTCTAATGATTTTTATATTTTTCTTAAATTATTATTAAAATTCTTAATATTTTTAAATTTTTTTTTGGTATTTTTAAAAATTTTAATATTATATAGTTTAATAATTTTTATTATATTATTAATTAATTTATGCTATATTTAATTATTACTTATTTTTTTGAATTATTTTATAAATAATATTGTTTAAAATAGAAATTTTTTTCTATTTATAATTACAATAAAACTAATATTGGTAAAAAAAAACCAAACTTTATTTTTTACAAAAATAAAAATTGTTTTTAAAACATTAAAACTGGCATTAAAAATACCAAAAAATTGCTATTAGAGATAACAAAAATTTGAGAAAATCGCTTTTTGATATTTTGGTTTTTTTAACTATTTAAACAACAATAAAAAGAATAAAAAAAAAGTTAACTTGATTATTATCTTTTTATTAAATATTTTGAAGCTTTTAAAAAAAAACAAAAATCATATCAAAACTTTAAATAAGTTTTTTTAAAAAACTTTAAAAGAAAAAAAACTTTTAATCAAAGATAAAAAAGTGTTTTAAACTAACAGAAAGCTGGTTAACTACTAATTTATTTAAGAAAAGTGCTTTCATAGAGTGTTGTTAAGCAGTCTCTATAGCTGTAAGTGTTTTACTGGTAAAAATACTACTAGTTGTTTTAAAAAATTAAAAATATTGCAATTTTTACTTTTTGCTTTGGTTGTGGTCATAAAAATACAAAAGAAAAAGAGTTATTTATAATTAAAAAATATATACATATGGAAAATCAACATATAATAAAATTATATATTTTCATTTAATATTTAAACCCATTTATTTTTAAATAATAATTATAAAGTTTATAAATTGTTTGCCAATTAAATTATACATTAATATTTTAAAAGTGATAACTCTGTTTATGTCACACCATAAATACTTAATTGAATACTGGTTTAGATTTTACTATTCATTTAATTGTTTTTTCCGCGTCTTTTATTATTACTTTTTCTTATGAATCTCAGTTGAAAATCATTCAATATAATGTCATCTATGGAGGCACAGGTCAATAGTCAAGAAGAAAGCAGTAGCAGCAGTGGTGGAATTCCCACAGAAACAAATAGGGTACAAGTGGCGAAACTAGCTCCAAGAGCTGATTCAGACGCAGGTGAAGAAGCTGCAATCTCAACTATAGGAGAAGCGTCCGAAGGGGCAGCCATGGAAGACGTCAAGAATTTTCCAACGGTTAAACCAGAGAACAATGAGCCAATTAAACGTCGTGCCACGTCTGAACTTGGAAAATCCTCTCTTACAGCTAACCCCTCCGGCACAGGAAAAGCCAAAATCGTGGTAGATCGAGAAAAGGTGCAATTCAAGCATATTTTTTTGTGAAATATTTGGTCTGAATAAAAATTTTAATTATTTAATTTTGTTTTAGACATGTCCTTTTTTGCTTAGAATTTTTTGTCAGGAGGGTTCGCATCATGGGTAAGGATATTAATTGACTAATATATCATACTATTATTTTTAAATTATGGTTGTCTTTAAAAAGTTTTTCTGAATTTCTTTCTCAAAGCCTTGACAAATACACAATAGACGAACAGCCAACAAACCATGAAGTTCAAATATACACATGGTAGCACAATAATTATCTCTTTCATAACATGACTTGAACCCATTTGACCACTTATGTTATTTGACTATAGGAAAGACGCTACACTCAAAGAAATTGCAAACCTTATCAAACAAATAAAACCTGATGCGCAACGCCTAAATGCCCGAATTTCATTCAAATTAGTCTACCAAGACCAGTTACGGAATTGTTACATGTTTAAAGATCTAGGGATGGTAATGAATTCGCGCAATACTGTAGAGGAAGACAATAATCTGGACGATGCGCGTTTTGTGATCGGGGATTTTTTGGATGTGGCTGTATTTTATGGGATGCCTGCTTCACGTGGATTGATCGAACGTCGTTCGAGTAATACAATAAGAGATCAGCCACGAGATCGTGCAATAGGAAGAGATAGAGATTCTCCCAGAGTTTTTCGTAGTACGCTTGGACGCGATACTAGAGAACGTGGAGGCAGGGATCGGGATAGAGAAAGAGATCGTGACAGGAACGGAGTAAGGAATGTAGAAAGGGATCGGGATCGCGGGGGAAGAGATGGAAGATCTTTCAGGGAGAGAAGAAGATAAGGCTTTTGGACACTTTGCATAAATAGCTAATCAAGCTTACTTTTCCAACATATAAAATCTAAATTTATTGTAAGCACTGTTTGATATTGAACATTGTTATTGAATCCTCGAATTAAAATAAAAGGTTACCATTCTGATGTAAGAGAAAATAGATTAGTTGAGCTAGTTTCACTCGGGTTCTTAGGTAGAGGAAAGATATGTTTCGACAAAAACTCGAGAATAGATTGAGAGGTTATGAAACCTTAAAATGTTACCCAAAATTCCTTGCATACTTTTTTCAAGCAATTTGAGAAAAATCACTTACAATTTTATCCAAGGTAAAATTAATCTCGTTACAACGACATTTTTAATGGGGGAATTTCTATCACCCCAATGGCTATTGTAATTAACGTATTATCGCTATTCTTTGGGCCTTTTCAGCATGGATTCTTTATCTCTGGCACCGCGAAAATCATATTTGTCCTTGAGAACGAACGATTCAATTAACCTTGGTAAAAATAGCTTTTGAAGATCAATTTACCGTTTGTTCTACCTTACTTGAAATTCTACACCCAAGTATAGCAAGAAGCAAGGAATGACAACACCTAATCCAATCGCTGTCTTAACAGTTCGGCTTGTCCAACGAAAGTAAAATCTTGGGGTTTCATGTATTGCTAGGTACCAACGGTCAAGTGCCGGGTCCTTTAAGAGGGCTTAAGCCAGTTTAGATCAATTAATTTATTGAGAAAAGACGGGGGTGAATTGGGCTAACAAAAAGTTTGGATTCCAGGAAGCAATGTAAGTTTATAATAGTAGAAAAACTTGTATACATACTCTTTTTGTCACCTGCCATTGCGAGAATTTGAAGTCCTAATGGTTTAGCAAATATTAGCTTAATCATGCTTATAAATAAAATGCTTATCAGGTTCATAATCGCTAACTTCTCAAAGTCTAGTGGAACGATCTCGAACGACAAAAACAACAGCGATATCGGGTAAGGTATCAATTTTAAACGATCGTGGCTTCGACCCTATTGGAACGAACAAGCCGTGGAATGCTCTCGAGCACCTACCGTGATAGACTTTGCCGAATTGCCTTCAACCTCTTACAATATGTCTTTTTTATCCATTCGACGAGAAAACCTCGAACCTTCATCTGCAGAATGCAAGGACGGCAAGCAGCTAAATACCCAGAGCAAGTAAATAGTGTGAGACGAAAACCAGAATAACGGCAGCGCACAACAATTGACGACGCTCGGGAGAATTTGCCTTTAATATTGTAGTGGGGTGGGATAAATGTGTTAAAGCAAAAGGGCATTACGAAAAAGAAATGGCTGAAGCCTATGACGCTTCAACAAGGACGTCTCTTTTAAGAATGTTTCGGGTAAAAAAAGTTTTGTAGAGCTGCCGTCCGCTCTTAAGAGGTTGCTTAGGGCTAATATCATTGATGAAGCCCTTGGTCAGGCGCTGACAGCACGAGACGAAGGTGCGTAAGCACATCATTGTTGTGGAATCGTTTTTATGTCTTATACTTCACACTTTAATAGATGCCTAATGACATTGACACAAGATAAATGAGGATAAACGCATGCTATGACTTTACATTTCGAATTAATTGCGGAAACAATAAGTGGTCCTCCCCGCACAAAATTATATCTGGGAGGAAACTTGCATATTCTCGAATGGACATTTTCCTGGGTCTATGAGGCACAAAGCCAAGTCCGCCAAACCCAAGCGGATAGCTCCATCCATAAAGTCTCTTTTCATCTGGGCGTTCGCAAACCCTTCATTGGTATTCCTCCATTAAAGGCATAAGTAAAATAGGCACCAGTGACATTAGACAAATTGTTTGCCTGTGCAAGTGTGTGGGTGACCTCATTTCGGAAGAAATCAAACTTGCTGTCTACTTCAAAGCGTAAGAAATGCAAAGACCGGCGACTTGACAAAGCAGTCTCACACATATGACGAAGGATTGTGCGTCTGCAGAGAAATCCACAGAAGGGTAATTGGGTTCTTCACCCGCAAGTTTGACGCAATCGTTATCCCGTCGTTTGAGGTATCAGACATGAGAAAAATTACCCAAGGCCGAGTAGTTAAGAGTCTAAAATAAAATTTATACATCTAAGACTTATAGCTGTTGTGGTATCGTAAAAAGCATCGCTGTACCACTGCCGGAATTGCCGACAGATGAAAAAACATTCGGGGATCCTCCGGCCATTGTTTAATAGAGCCTTGATCCTCTCCTGAGGTACATGCAGGAAATAGTAGTCTTAGCAATGCCTCTAGCACTCCTATTGATGTGTTACAATCCCATCCACCAATTCGGATAAAAATTGTTCAGAGATTAAAAAAATAAATCGCTAAAAATTACGAATTATGTTAATATGTCTCCAGAAACTTGATCAATTACAACTGCCGGCTAAAAGCTAATTTAGAAAAAATTTCAAACTTTACAAGGCTAAGAGGAGTTAGATTAAGTTGATTGGATGGTTTTGGATAAAAAATATCATTGGCCAAGATGCCAGATTATTATTCTGCAAAATTTCGAAAGATTGTCCAAGTAGATTACCATGCAAACAAAATTTACAATTTCGTTTAAAGATACTTGCGAACCTAGGATAAAATATTCTATTAGAATCCCATCTTTCTTGATTTCTTTTTACGAGGCTTCGTTGAGCCTTCTATTTCACCAAGAGATTCTTTATGTTGCGAAAAGAATTCTGGATATTCTTTTGACTTTGGTTCCTCAACAGGCAAAGCCGATAAACGTTCTGTTCTTCGCTTCTCATTATTTGATGATGCTAAACTTTGTGTTTCTCGAGTGTTTTCGGAGCCATATGAAATATTTTGCTGCTCGGTGAATTCAAAGTTAGAGAACTGCTCTCCAGAATTTTTCCTAGAGGAAAAGGTTTCATCTATATCACGATGCTTTTTCTCATTACTTCCCTTTTGATTCTTCATCAATCTTTCACCGGGATCCATATAGATGTATTCATTCAAATCTTGATTTAAAGGCCATTCTTCGATCATTGCTTGTGCCATAATAGAGAGGTTAAATTGGGGCAAATCATCACTCAACTCCCAGTTAGATGTCATTGTGGAAATAAAAGCCTCAGCAGCAGCCGAATCTCCTTCCGTCTGAGCTGTGAAACGTAAAAGCGGTCCTTTCATTTCTTTCTGCTCATCACCCTTTTTTACATAGGCCTGTGAAGATAGCGTAAAATCGTACAATAGTTCATCAACTGCCTGTTGGCGGAGCCTCAACGCGTGTGTGTACGCTCTCGGAAAGTGATTTTCCACTGTCCAAGGAGATGGTAAATAGGCTTCATGGAGAGCTTGTTCAATCTTAGTCCAGTCCCAATTCTGTTCCTTCTCTTTTTCGTAAAAGGGGAAGCCATACGATCGTAGACAGTCAATGGATATGCATGAAGGTTCTAATATTTTTTTGGCATCCGCGAAAAATCTCTCATCCCCAAAAGTAGGCATAATCACATCTTGTTCAGCGCCATAAGAGCTAGATGGCATTATATTGTCATAAAACTGATCAACCTGTTTCTCGTCAGGAAATTTATCGTCCCTCAGATTGGGGACGTAAGAATGACGACCCAACTTTTTCGAAGTCTCTTGTCTGTTATTTCAAAGCTTAGTAAAGGATTATATGAAATGGAGATTTGTTAATGTTCAAATTGAAAATTCATAAAAAAAATAATAATTTAAAAAGATACAAAGTCAAAGGATGTGAAGAATCAAAAATCATGTCAAGGTGGAAATAGCCGAGGCAGTCTGGAGGTATACTTTGGTCTTCTTTCACTTCCAAATATTTGTCAAATATTGAACTATCATTATCCTCAAATGTTCGCATCAAAGTTGAAGAAAATCGGTAAACAACGTGATTATGATTTTCTAAAAGTTGTAAAATTACAATACGCCCAGAAGATTTTTGGTGAAAGAGCTTGACACCCCATGCACAAGTACGATCTTGATAGTCACAAGAGTATGATGTAGCACATATTTTTCCGGTGGTATCCTTAATTCGAAAGGTTTTGATGCAATTAAAACCATTTTCGAGCCCGTATTGATGAAAAAATTGATCAACACTCTCCCAATTTGAAAAAGAAACGCCGATCTTGATATCTTTATCTGATTTCATCTCGTATACAGGATGTAATAAAAATTCTCGAGCAATATCTTGAGGATGTAATGTGTAAGTCAAAGGTTTAAAAGGATGGTTGAAATAACAAAGTGACACTCACATTCCCAAAGTTTATCCACAAAGAATAGCGTAATCTTTTTATATTTGAGATCAGGTAAAGAGCCAATGAGATGTTCTTGCGCAGCACGCAGCTCTAAATCTTTGATAATTTGGGGAAAATTGAATATTTCTGGGTCAATCCGATTTCCAGATGCAAGTACTTTGGAAGAAAATTTGGTATCAGAGCTTAAATAAAACATCTGTGAGTATATGGCACCCGTATAACATAATTGAAGCCCACTAAAGAAAAAACCAGTTTCGGAAATATGCTGAATGTCTTTGTCAGATTCATGGTCTTGACTTTCAGTGTGCATATTACGTCTCTGAATGAATGTAATCTCATTTTCCATAAGCCTCAAGCTCATTAAGGGTGGCAATCTACGGTAAGGTTCGGTCAGCGCTTCGTAACGGATTTTTATTCTTGGTTTGTTGGTTGAATATTTATAAGGCTCAAAATGATATCTAGGATATCGTGAACGATGGTAGGCAGGATGAGAATAAAACGAGGGGAGTGAGACGGGCTGAGATTTGGACGTCACAGATCCAATAGCCGAGGTAGAAAAATGATAAGCGCTTAATTTTGGCTCATGCTTTGACCAGACAACCACCATAGTATCTAATGTAACATGTTATCGTAAAGTTAGAAAATAGATATATTAGCTTGGTATTAAGTTATAATAACGAAATATACCCCGAACCTTTATTCTTAGTCATCATTTGGATGCCACATGGAGGATCACGATTGTGATAATGATTCCAACTGAGCAAAGGTCTATTGGGAAATCGATGATCTAATAAAATAACCTTTGTTGCTAAAGCCAAAACGGATTGATAGCCATGAGGTGCCAAAGAACGCTGGAATGCATGTATTTTATCACCAGTTTCAACATTATATAAGTTAACAGGTTGTGAAGATTTCTGCGTAAAGTTAAAATTTCAGTTGATAATTTGCTTGGACATTTTGCTTAAGAGGCCGTGAGATATCTGAAATAAAAATACCCTGAGATCAAATAAATCAACTTTTAAATTTGACGCAACCATAAGCGATCTAGGATGTGCACCATACTGACAGTACATCGGAGTGGTGAAAGACCGGTCAGAAACTGTATCTGCTTCACGAATAGTCCTATAATCAAATCCCACAATAGACCTAAAAGCATATCAATTATTAGAAAGGAATAGAATTGAATAGTGATTTCAACTAACATTTTTCTTTTGTGTGCTCTGTTTATATTCCATATATGAATACCACCGTTTTCATTTACTATTGCTGCTTCACCATATATAGAAGGATTAAAAGTGAAATGACTTTGTTGATGCAATTGTCCTTTATCGTCTCTATTTGATATATTCGCCAGAGGGAGAGCCAGTAGCGGTAGGGAATCCCATTCTGCATCGTCTGGTGTTGTAGATCTTAAGTGTAAAAATGTAGTTCCACTGGCCGTGCGAACTGCAACTATAGCTTCAAATTGAAATATTTATTGTAGTTCTGGTGTAAGCTGGAAGCTGAATTTATAAGTATATTGCTAAATAAAATAAAGTGAATTGTATACAGGGATTTATGAACCCGGAACTCCAAGCGCCTGGATGTATCGTTTCCGCAAAGGAAGATTCGATTTGCAGAATTGGTGTTTTAAACTTTGTAATTGGTACACCCGTCGGTATAATTTTTTGAAGTTTCAAGTTGAAACGCTCATTGTGCTGTTTTTTCTCTGAGTCAATGATTGATATATCTGTCATAATGACCAATCATGTCATTTTTATGAAATAGTTTACAAATCGACGAGTATGGTACAAAAATATCATACTAAGTTCGTTCCCGATTACTCCCATAGGAAAGGCAATAAATTTGCATAAATCATCTTTCACAGGCTCAAATTCGCCGAAAGCAACTAAATTTCCGGTTAGGTGATCATTAGTCGCCGTGCGACTCTGGACGCGTAAACTTTCTGCGATACTTTGAGTCAATAATTCATCTGATATGCCGAATTCTGGGTAGAAATCTAACGAAGAATTTACCTAGCTGATGTTAGTCAAATATAAAAGACAGTTTTGAAGCAGAAAGGATTCCTGTGGAATTAGAGATTCTCCATGTACCATTTCTCTTATGTAGGCTTGTTCTGCTTTCAAATCACGAAGGTTTAAGGTGTCAGGTTCGTAGGGGCGTGTTCCTGGAAATATTTGAACTATAGGGGACAGTGTTATCAGCTTGGTGTCCGTTTTTACTAAATCGTAACATGATCAAAAAAATTTTATTAATAAGGCTTCTAAACCTTGATAAAAAAAAATATGAAATTTCATACAGGTGGAAACATTGTTCATTAAGTTATAAGTGAGCTCCCTTTCATCGTATGACACTCCAGCAAAATTCCCAAAATTTAAAATTTTCAAAGTATTGTTAATTTGAGGCCAAGTGTAGGCAGGAGCTAAGTCAGACTTGAAGTGTTGCATTTTTTTCAACAACTGAGCCCCAGAATTTGTGAATAAATAGTCTTCGAATTCTTTGCAGATCACGCGCGTATCTTAAGAAAAGTTGTGGCACGAAGATCATGAGCATCTTCAATTTAAGCATTTTTTTCTCTACAAACTGATTCTTATATTAACATCAACATTTAGTACTTAATATAAAATTAATAGCTTTTTACTTAACAATTGAATGGTTCAATCTTCAACATTTCTTTAGCTATTTTCAGGTTCAAATATCAGACTGTTACAATAATTTTAATTGCCATCCCACCCATTTAAATCAAATTTTAGGATAATAACGGTTGGAGGTTGAGATTGGAACAAGTTTAGAATGTTGGGAAAAGAGTACTCAAAAGTACGTTCGGTTTCAAGGCTCCTTTTTAGAAATGCAGGCCAAATGATAAATGCTAGAACTAGCAATATTTATTTCTATGATATGTAAAGTTATTGATGTCCGCGAAGGTATTGGACCAACAAGAACAATTGGTGAAATGAATAAAGGATATATTTCGAATTTCACTGCTCACACGAAATGTTTAAAAACTTAAAGCTCAGGTTATATTTTCCAAAATTATCCTAGGTCGAAGAGGTATGTCTATCAGAATTGTCGAGAACGGTGCTGCTACTAGAAAAAGCGCTTCGCAAAGAACTAATTAAAGTATTGACCAATGAGTTGACACTGCTGCTACCATCGTCAACACGATCTATCGAATCAGAGCTTGATTCTAATGATTCGGGCTCACTATCAGGTTCTTGTGGAAGTTCTTCATTAATTTCCAGTATTTTAGTGTTATATCCGTCACAATGCTGGCATTTATGATAAATAAAATCATATTTTGTGGTACTTTTTCTCTCGCAATCATTGCATAGAATGGTGGATACGAAATGCTCATATTCCGGCGGCATCCTTTGTGTTGAGAGAATAGTATCGATTCGTTCGTAATATGATTGCATATCACGAAGTGATTTCCAGCATATAGGACACTGATAGGCATCAAAAGTATATTCGATGTAACAATTTTGATGTATGGCATGCCCACATGGCTAAAATTAATGATAAAAAAAACAAAAGCTCTGATTTGGGTTAAAATATTGGGTATAATTACTACCAAGACAACATACCATAGTGAAAGCGCTGGTTGTCGAGGTGAACAAATATTCCCCACAAATTGGGCAATCATGTCCCAGCTTGTTCTCTTTGCATTTATGTGTTGATGAAGCCAATGGTAGGCAGTAATTACAAATTTCGCAATGGAAAAAATCAATCCCCAAGCCCAATCCGATGCGACATATTCCACAGCCATCGCAATGATAGATGGATTTATTGGGGTCATCATCCCAAAATTTGCAATCATCACAATAATAGCATGCTAAAACACGCTGACAATTTATGCATTCTTTTGCCGGAATCTGAATACATTTGCAATACATACATAGCATTTTCTTGGTCTCGTGTCTAAATTCGGAAGTAAAAAAAGGTCAGTTCTTGTTTGGGGAGGATTAACTGCATGAAAAAAGGAGATGTTTACCGGGGAATTTGATGATCAGATGCTTCATCGTGGCACACTCTACAAGTAAACCATTCTCCACAACAGTTCGCTTGCAGTCTAGCACCACGTCGATAATGCTGGCATCCTAGAATCTCCAACCTTTCGTTCTAATAGCCTTTATTTGTTAGTTTTATTGAACGGAAAGAGACTCACTTGCTTTTTTTTTGCTTACATGATATGTTTTTTCCAAATCTTGAGAAGTAGGTTTTTTGGATGAAGATTTTGAAATCGCCTTAAAGTTTTTCGTAAGTTCTTTCCAGTTTAAACTTATTAAATCCTCGAAATGATGAAGCAAAATTTCATTGTAGCCATTTTCAAATCAAACGTTTTTGAAAATTAAATGATATTTTTAAATGTACTTTATTTGCTTTTACGGCATCTGATGTGTTTGGATCTTTAGAAGTTGCAAGAATTTCGGATTTCAACTGGCTTTGAATCTCGTCAGCAGCAATTTGGTTAGAGTTCTCATTTTCAGAAGAATTCTTTTCTATATTTTCTTCCTTAATATCAGTGATGACTTTAGAATCATCGATTGAAGCCATAATAAGATTTGGCTTTTATTTTGTATCTATAGTGTCAAATTAAACGGTACTTTTCAAAAATAAAGTTTTTTGTAACATAAGAATGGAGATACTAACAAGTTTTATCTAGTAAGATCGCGATGTTACTAGTGATTCTAACCGGTTAAAATTTTTGTAACCGGTTAACTGATTAAATTAAATGGTTAAAACTGGTTAACCGATTTGATTAATTTCCCTATATAGAAATTAATTGTAAATGGCTAAATAGTAAATATATGATTTATAATAATATAAAACATAATATTTTAATTTTATTTGCATTTTTCAGAAGGAACAGAACTTGCTGGGATTGGAAAAGTATTAGCATGTGTTTTTCACCATGCAATTGGACGATTTTTTTCGAAAGGAATAAATCAGGAACATTAAGGTAAAGATCTAATTCAGTATAAGAAGATTCAAATAAAAAATCGAACATTTCAAAAGAACTATCATTATTCAAAACAGATATTGGTTCAGGTTGTATATATATATGTAAAAAAAAAAAACTCTTTGTTTCCTTAATTTCATGACTACGATTAGAGCAAAGAGTAAAAAGGCTGCACCTTATATCTCTTCTAAGATATTTAATAAAGTTTCAACCAGAAAAGTTTTTTCTGTTATGAAAGCAGTTAGACAGAATGTTTTAGAAGCTTTCTTCTTAATAATAGTAATGAAAGACTGTCTTTGGTAGTCGTTAAAACATCTTTCTCATCTTTGGCTGGTTTTTTACCAGTCAAAATTCTTTTAAAAAGACACACTTGGATTAGTTTTAGTGTTGTTTTTGCTCCACTAAAAGCCTAAAAGTTTTTAATAGTAGGCTTGTTAACAAGCTAATTTTTCCAACTATTGTTATTACACCTGGTGTTATTAGTATTACTTTTTTGAAAATACTCAGAAAGGCCAAGATTCCAAAAAGCAGGAGCAGTTGCTTGCTTCTGCTATTGTTATACTGAACTTTTTTGTGATTTTAAATAAGATTTTAGATGAGATTTCTATTATATTATCCAACATATTGTCTAAAATAGGCCAAAATTAATTACTGGTTATATTGTCAAATATAATATCTTTTAATAAATTCTTATTGGTTTTAAAAACAAAGCAATAATCTTTTATTAGATCATTTGTTTTTAAGAACTGAACTGAACAAATAAAAACTGATTTATTATTACTTCTTTTAGTTTCTGATGCTGTTGCTAATAACACTTGGAAAACTATTACTGATTGTTAAAGATTTGCTAAATGATGGCCTTTATTCTGGTGTTTAATACAACTTTTAAGATCAAATTGGCTTATATTAAGGCTGTTTTTCAATTTGTATATAGTTTTTTAAATGTAAAGTCAGTTGTAAAAAACAATATAAAACTCTTTTGTATGGAGTTTGTTTTTTAATGGTTTTTAAAAGCTGCTTTTTTGGTTAAGCTTATAAGTTTTATTTACTTGGTTATTCTTAAAATTGCCAAGTTTTTGGTGTTTTTTAAGATTAATTTCTTTTTTGCTGTTATTATGTGTCTTTAGATATGTTTGTTACTAATATTAAGACAGCACTTAATAAGTTTGATAAAATTATCTATGTTATACTAAAGCCTATTAAGTGTTTAACAATATATTATTGTTTATTTCAAAGAGCTAAATACTGCTGTATCTGTTTTAAATTATTAGTTAATATTGATAAATAAAAATAATATTAAGATTTTTCTTTTGGTAAATTAAAATAAGACTATTTTGTCTTATAATAAGTTTAAAACCAAGTTAATTAATCTTTTTTTTGGTTGTATTGCTTTTAAAATTAATAATATAATCTTTCAGATTGGTAATCAAACATGTTTTATTCTTTGTTTTTTTAATTTTGGTTATTGTTTTTAGTTTGCTTTTATATTTAAATTTTAAGCTAATTTGGATATAATAGTAGTTAAAGCTAATACACTAAGAAAGTATTATATCTGATGAAAAATTTCTGGTTGTTAATACTGTTTTAAGTGTTAAAAAATAAACTATTTAATTGTAGATTATAAAGTGTTTTTACTTTTTTCTTTTAAAATTTCCAAAGTATTTATATCATATTTTGTAAATACTAAGTTTTATGTTAAAATTTCTGTTTTTTTAAGCTCTTCTGAATTTTTATTTCTGATAATTCTTGCTCTTTTTTCTATAATTGTTAATAATTTTTTGGTTTTTTTGTAGTTGATTTTTTTGAAAGCTGATTTGGCCAAATTGACTATATTAATTAAATTTATTATTGAATTTGTTAGTTTTTTGGTTATTGTTTTTAAACAATTTATTAAAGAAAATTTTATTTTGAATAGTATTCTTAGTCTTAAGATCAATAAGTTTCTGGTATATATTAAAGTTTTTAATAAAACTGTTGGTAAGTTAAAACAAGAAATGATTACATTAAAAGTTAAGTATAACTATAATAAAATTGACATATTTGGTTCTTATATAAATTTTTTTGTTGTTGATAATAATATGTTTTTTAATTTGCTATTGTTTTAGAAACATGAATTTGCTAATATTAAGATTAATGTCTTAAAAACAGCTAATTTGTTAATTAAATTGGTTTTTAATAATAATATTTTGTTTAAAATTACAATATAATATAACTTAAACTGGTTTAAGTAGCTGATTATATGTAAAAAATATGTAAATTATATTTAGTACTACAATTTTTAGTTTGTTTTTAATTTTAGATAATAGTTAAACTTTATTCATTAAACACATAAAAAAAAAATTGTTTAATAAAAGATTTTAATAAAAATAAAATTTTTTTTTAATATAAAAGCTAATAATTTGAATCTTAAATTTAATAAAGAAGCTAAAAGTTCTAATTTTATAGATTTAAGAATTGTATTACAAATTTGTTAAATTGTTGATTTATTAAATATATATAAAAAAACATATTAAAAATAAATAAAAAATTTTTTAATTATTGGATAAAATAAAATAAAATATGTATTATTACTTAAAAATCTTGTTATTTTAAATAAATATAAATAAATAAATAGTTTAATTTTTTTTATTCATTTAAATTCAAAAATAAAGTAGCCAATTTGTTATTATCTTAATAAATATGTTAATTATTTTTATATTATATTGCTTTATATAATGCTTTAATTAAATATTTCAAATTAATAAGTTTTTTCAAAACTTTTAAAGTTGAATTTTATTAAGTAATAATATTTTAAATTAATACAAAAAGTTTAACAATAATTAAAAATACTAAAAACTTCTTTCTCTCTTACCTCCAAAAAATTCTCAAAAAGCATGTTTTCTAAAAAAAAAGTTTTTCTATTTTTTTCTTGTTAGTTTATATCATCATTTTTTTAAATAATAACCCTTTTGTCATGGATTTAAAGACTGTTTCTGGCAGTAATATGTCTAAAAAGAAGGCACTCAAAGGTGCTTTTCATAATTCTGCTGGTGGTTTCTTTGCTCAAAAGAAAAAAGTGGTTCTTGAAAATGTTAAACACTCTGATAATGAGAAAGATATCTCCTTGAGTAAATCTAGTCCTGGTAATAGTGTGTATTCTAATATGAATAGTCTGTCTGGTAATGATAAGGATGTTGGCATGACTGGTGTGAATAGTAGATCTCATTTAGACTTGGCTGTTACTACTCTCAAGACAAAACATGTTAATATTGGTGTTGGTTTTGGCTCCTCACTTAACTCTCCCAATTTTTACATGGAAGATGATGAGGTTGTTCTTACTCTTTGCTTACCCATTTCTCTGGACAAAAAGTAGATAGACCCAAAAATTATCAAAACTCCTGTGGAGGTGTTGGTTAGAAAATCATTTGCTTTGAACATTAATCTTTCAGCAGTATTACAGATGATTATTTGGGATCTCAAATCAAATAACAAACCTGTAACTTGGTGCTTGGTTGATATGTGGTGTTAATATCTGAAAGTGTGTTTTCTGAAGGTTTTGTTGTGGAGTTTTTTGTATAATAAACAGAGACTTAATTGATGGTTTTATCCGTAGCTTCTCGAAACCGCAGTTTTGTCAAATTTCTTTCTCAACATGATGGCCAGTAATTCTTCTGGTAAGCTATTCTCAAATTTATGAGTGTTCTACCCTTGTTTTATGAGTTTTTTACCAGTCCCTATGACATCTGTAACTTAGTGCTTTAATCTTTAATCAATTTAGTCAAATAAAAGAAATACAAAGAAAATTAAAAGAAAAATAAACAAAAGCAATTGCAAGTTAGTATCCCATTAATAGCCATGATCAAAAGCTATTGTTCTAGTGTGGTTAAATATCAATTACTATCAACATGAAATGTTGATAGTGGAAAATAGATTGAGATAGTAAATAATTATTTATTGATGATGTGGAAGGTTGCTTAGATCAAATTTAAACTGAGAGGTTTGTCTTTTCTACTTTTAATGCTACCACTATATATACATAATTTGGGTTCTACAAGATTGCTTACATTCTTGAGCAATGTGCTATAATTTCTCAAGCACTGCTCATATTGCTGAGTAATGTGCCATGATTTCTGACATTGTTCCATATTGCTAAGCAATGTGCTCATGTGCTAACTACTACTCTCTTATTGGTCTGCTATTTTTCTATATCTGTTTTCTTTTTATGAGTAACATTATCTCCTCTTTTTTAATATTGAGCTCCATCGAAATCTTCATTTTGAATTAATTCTAGTACTTCATTTTCAAGTATTGTTTATTTGACTCTGTTTCTTATGTCTTCTACTTGTGTATTGTTCATTCTTTCCCATTGGTTAATGGTTATGGTTTCCATGTCAGAGTGTAACAGTATTTCTGGATAGTTCTCAAATATGTTGTGTAATTGGTACATTGTTTTAACATGTAGTGTTGAATTTATTTTCTTTCCAATAAATTCTTCAATTTGTTGTATTATGTTTTGGTTGAATATTCTCTTGGATTTGTTGATATACAACTCCTGAATATTCAACTTTTGACCTAACTAGTAGTAGCAATATGATATTAGAAGTTGTTTTGTCTATTGTTTCTAATTTTTTTTTGTAAGCTCTTCTGTTGATACCATAATAGGTATTTTCCCAAAAGTGTTTTTTACTTTTTCTATTAAGTTATCTGTCCAGTTTTTATTATTCTTTGGTGGCTGCTAATATGGTGTATTTTTTGTCTTTCTTTGGGTGTTTTGATAGCAAATTATTTGGTTGTTAATAACAATTTCCATGTCTAACTGTTGTTGACTTAAGGCCTGGAACAATTGTTGCGCTATGATGTAAATATGATCTGGTATTTCCATTTTTTTTGGTTGCTTTTGTCATGTGTATTGTGTCTTTATATACTCTTTTGGTTGTTTAATTTGATGTGTTTGGTTCAATAACTATAATTGGTTCCAAATTTTGTAGAATTTTATCTGGTTGAACTAGTATTCTTTGTACTCCCAGTTGTGGAATGTTATTGGTGGATGATGATGCTATCTGGTAATATGGTTTCAGTCAATTACCATGTGCTGCTTTGGCTAAGATTTTGTTGTCCCATCTTAATTTATAAGCTCTATTTTCTAGAATTTCTTCTATGTGAAATGGTCCGTCCCATTTGGGGTCAAATTTTCTACTCCATTGTTTTTCCACTTTAGTATAATGTAATAATACTTTGTTTCCAATCTTAAATTCAACTGGTTTATCTGGTAATTGGTTATTATGTCATTCTTTTTGCTTTTCTTGTAACTTTTGAATGTTATCAGCTACTTTCTGTTATCTGTTTTCTAGTGTTTCTATTAAGTCATATGTTCTTTTCAACAATGTTTTTTGGAAATTTTCTTTTGTTATTGGTTTAGTCGGATATGTATTGATCTCTATCTCTACTGGTAATGTTGCTGTTTTACCATATACCAATTCAAAAGATGTTGTTTGTGTGGTATCTTGCTTCATTGTCCGATAAGCAAATAATACTGATAGTATAAACAAATTCCATTTGTCCTGGTTTTCTTGGCAAATTTTGGCTATTGCTTTACACAGTGTTCTGTTGAACCTTTCAACTAACCCATTTGTTTGTGGATGATATGAAGATAATAGTGATTTTTTTATTCCAAATCTTTGGCTTAATTCTGCTAATGTTTTATTCACAAAATAAGTTCTTTGATCTAATAATAATTCTTTTGGACATCCATATCAACAGATCAGATCTTGATGAACAAATTCAGCAATAGATTCTGCATCTGCTCTTTGAATGACTTTTGCTTCTGGCCATTTTGTGAGATAATTTATAGCTACTGCAATATATCTGTTGCCTTTACTAGTAATTGTTAATGGTCTGACTAAGTCAATTTTAATGTGATCAAATAGTTGTTCTACTTTGATTGGTCTCAATGGTTCACTAAGTTTTGTTCTTCCTCTTCTCTGACAAGCATCACAGTTTTGAACATATTAAATGATGTCTGGATACATTGATGGCCAATAGTATCTTTTTCTGGTTCTTTCCATAGTTGCTTTTTTATGAAAATGTTCTGTTGTTGGATCTAAGTGCATGTTGAATAATATTGTCTCTTTCTTTGATTCTGTAATTACTCTGGTTGGTTAATCTGGATTTCTTCTGTTCTTCTGGTAAAGTATATTTTGATGGTTAATAAAATATTTTGATTGTTGTTTTATGTTTCTTTGTTCCTTTTGAGATAATTTTTCTTTAAACAATTGGGTATTTATATAATGTTGGAGTTGTTGGTATTTTTGTATATTCATTTTTTGTTATATTTTTGGGTTAAAATGTTTTTAGATTTGTCTCATTCGCAACAGACCATCAGCATTTCCGTTTTCTTTTTCTTTTTTGTAATGTACTATATAATTAAATGGTGATAATTTTATTTTTCATCTGGCATAGCAATCATCAGCAAATTTTTGTTTCTGGATTGAAGTCAATCCTTTATGATCTGTGTAAACATCAAACTTTTGACTCAAGTATTCTTTCTATTTCATGACTGCCCAATAGATTGTTAAGTGTTCTAGTGTTGGAGTTTCATAGTTCTTTTCGGCTGGACTTAAGCTTCTACTGATATAAGCTACTGGATACTCTCTTCCATCTGGTCTTCTTTGCAATAGTACTGCTCCCAATGCTTGACCAGATGCATCAGTTGTAATTATAAATGGCTTGCTATGATCCAGATAGATTAGTACTAGGACTTGAATAAGCTTTTTTCTTAATGTATTAAAAGCTTCTTGCTGGGTTTCTGTTTATTCATATTTGGTGTTTTTTGTTTGGAGCTGGTGTAATGGTTGAGCTATTTTGGAAAAGTCTTTGATAAAGTGGCAGTAGTATCTAGCAAATCTCAAAAATGCTCTCAATTCTGTGAGATTATTTGGTACTGGAAAGTTTTTAACAATTTCAATTTTGTTTGGATCTGTTTTGATTCTGTCTTTGCTCACAACATGTCCCAAAAACTTGAGTTCAGTTTTCCCAAAGAAGCACTTGTTCGCATTCAACTTCAGTCTTACTCATATTAGTCTTTTGAATACTTGTTGAAGATGATGAAGATGATCATCAAATGTTTTGGAAAACACATTTGTATTGTCTAAGTAAACAACTACTGATTTCCATAGTAGTCTAGTATAAACAATTTCCATGAGCTGTTGGAATGTTGCTGGAGCATTCATCAAGCTGAATGGCATAACTTTAAATTCAAAATTCTCTTTTCTTGTTGTGAAAGCTGTTTTCTTCTTATCTTCTGGTTTCATGGCTACTTGCCAATAACCACCATCTAAATCTAATGTTGAGAACCATTTCTTCCCACTGAAAGCATTGAATAATTTTTGGATCTTTAAAGTTGGATAGTTATTACCTTTAGTCATTCCATTCAGTTTCCAGTAATCCACACAAAAGTGGATTTTTTTATTCTTCTTATAAACCAGTACCACTGGTGATGACCATGGGCTTATTAATGGTTGAATTAATCTGTTGTCAAGCATCTGGTTGATTTCTTGACAAATGATCTCATGGCTGGCTGGTGGTACTCTGTATGCTCGTTGTTTAATTGACATTGCATTTTCAGTCTTGATTTGATGCTGGATTATATCAGTTCTGCCAAATTTATTTTTACTGGCAAAGATGTCATTGAAGTAGTTGAGTAACATCTTAAGTTGCATATGTTGCAGTGGATCTAAGTTCCCTATATTCATCTGTTCTAACTGTTCTGGTTGGAGCAGATAACATTTTTCTCATCTGTATATGGTTTGTAATATAATATCCACATATCCGCATAGTTGTGAAAAATCTGGAATAGTGTTTGGCTGTTGGTCTTCGATTTCAGTAATTAAGTATCTAATGGTAGTCTTTTTTGGTATCTCTACAACATTTCCCATGTTGTTGTAGATGGGAATTTTGATGTGATTATGGTTCTTAACTGGTATGTGAAGATTGATAAGTCCAATCTCTCCTGATTCACATAGTGTTACTTCTGCCTCAAAAATTTGGCTCTGATCTTTCACTTTCCTTTCTATAACTACCATATATTGGTCATATAGTGGAATAGAAATTGGTTGACAAGTGGAGATAATTTCTCCCTTGTCAATAATTTCTTTTTCTGTCATATTAACTGGTACATCTATTCTATCTGTTGATCCAAATCCTGGTATTTCTCTAGCCATAATCCCTAATTCTTCTCTGTTTTCTGCTAACACTAACTGAGCTACTTTCACCAGAGGCAGGAATATTGCCTGTACTATCTTTTCATTTGGCTCTATAGTATAGGCCTTTTCTGAGTCATTTTGTAGTATAGCAATAATATTTCTTACATACCCTGTATTAATTATTCCTTCTCTGATATTGATCCCCTTTTTTGCCAAACTACTTTTAGATGCTAATTGAACCATGGTGGTCACTGGAATTTCCAGTGCTATTTTAAGATTAATACAGGTGTGCAAATGTGGTTCCAATTTGATGGGATTTTTTTCTGGATATCTCAAATTAAACTCTGCATCAGTATCATGTGCGCATTTAAGCATGATATCTTCGTTATTATTGCTGAACTATTTCAGTTCCTGTTCCTTAGTGAGATTAGGGAGTGCAATATATGTTTCGGGATTGGAATCAGAGTTCAAATCATTATATTTTTCATTGCCACATTGAGTAGAGCTGGAACCATTATTTTTGTTATTGTTATTATTGGAGTTTGAATTGGGATTGAAAGTTGATTCCAATTCTGATGTACAGCTGTTGATTGGTTTTTTTTCTTCTGGAATTGTGTAGATCATGCATGGTAGTGGATTGTAAATAAGATCACACTTATTATAATATTGGAAGTCACATGGAATCAAACAGTAATCACATAGTCGAGTGTTGATTTCTTTCAAGCGTTGTTTCTGCTCTTCTCTTATAAGTGCTAGCTCTTGATAGTGTTTGTGAAATTGTTCTGAGTTCAAGAGATTTATAACTGGTTCTGAATTCCAGTCAAGTTCTATGGATTCTGGGGGGTTGTCCTTGATTTCTCTGATTTCTTCAGGTAATGCTCCTTCTATTTTGGTGATTGCTATTCTCCATATCTTATCATTATCATGTGGACAACTGTCTAATTGCTGTACAGCTCTTTTCCAGGCAGCTTCTATTGGTGTCTCTTTCCTAATCCAGTTGTTAATAAAGATTATGTACTGGCATGAAGTGTTACATGTTTCTTTTTAACCAAGAATGTTGTTCCATATCTCTTAGTTAAGTAATGTTTCTCCACAAGCCAAGCATAGCTCATTATCCTATTTTCCCACTCATTTTGGTCTTTCGAAACATTCTATAATACATAAGTGACAGTAGAACTTAGTTGTCATCTGGTATTCCTCATTGTTGCCACAGCAAGCACCCATTGATAACAATTTCTTGCCACAATCAATGCATACCAGTTTTGGGCGGCGATAAGCAGATTGCTGTGGTATAGTGTAAGAATTATAAGTAGTGGTGCTGGTAGATATTAATCTTTTTTCTTTTCCCTTTCTTTTTTCTTTTGTTTTTTTTTCCTATTCCCAATCTATTAGCTCTTCTTGGTTGTCATTGGTTCTCCAGGCTTGGTTGGAATTCCAGGTAGGTTCTTCTTTTTTTTTTTCTTTTCCATTGTTGTTCCACAAAAGTACTGGTGGTAACTCATTGTGGTTTTTATCGGCCCACAAGACTTGGTACACTTCCCAGGTAGATTTCTTCTCTTCTTTCTCAAACTCAATAAGAGGTGCTGGCATGTTGGGTGTTTTGAAATGACCACATATGGCTGGTATCTATGTGTGTCAACCGTTTTGGCTGAGTTGGAGCTCTTGTGTGTTCCAATCAAGCATTGTGTTGGTTTTAGACAGCCAGTCATTGCCAATGAGTGCTTAATATTAAGTGACTTTTATAACTAATACTTTGATTAGCACAATAATGCCATTGACTTCTATAGGGAAGTCATCAATCTCACCAATCAGAGTTTTGGTTGCTCCATCAGCCATGATGATTTGTGTACTGGCAGCTTGATCAACTTGGCAACCTAACTGGTCTATGAGTTGTCTTGTAATGATGCTGCCGGCTGATCTACTGTCTAAAATTAGTTTGATTGAGTGGTTATCAACTTTGTCATTGGTGTACATGGCAGTAATAGGTTTTTTTTCAAGAGTGGCTCCATTAAATAATGGCGTGGCTGACAGTTCCTCGAGTTCAAATGGAAAAATGACATCTAATGATTTGTTTTTGGTAATAATAGCTGGTGAAATATTACTGGTAAGTGTTAATTGTTGGTTGGTTTCTGGATTATTGGGTTGGGCATTTTCTGGAATAACTAGGAAACTTAAATAGTTCTGGGAACTCGGGTTTTGAGTATATCTGGTTCTTGAACTCCACTGTCATGATTCTGATGGCTGGTTAAATGAACTGGAGATTGGTTGGTGAACAACTATCACTAATTTCCAGTTTTGGGTGACTCTTGATTTGAAGTTTCCTGATGTCATTTGAGCTGGGTAAGATGGCTGTGTTTGAACTGTGGGTGTCTGATAAATTATTTGTGGCTGTGGTGGTTGATATATTACTGGTGGTTGCAGTTGATAAACTGAAGATTGATATATGGATGGTTGATATATTGGCTGTTGTGTCATTGGCAAGTAAGTTGATTGATATGGTGCTAGTTGGATTGGTAATTCGGGAGTTGAAAACTGGCAATTGGGGTTTTGATATTGATTTCCTGATCGTTGGTTATCTATCCTTAATCTATAGTCAACTCTTAAATGCTTTTGTTTATCACAGTAGTGGCAAACATGCATCTTCTGCTGTCACTGTTGATTGGTTGAAAATGATAGACATGACTGATTCTGGAAATAATTCACATTTTCTTGATTATTGCATTGTTGTGGAGATTAATAGATTGCCTGATTGTTAGCTAAGTATTCCTCTAATTTTTGGTTAATGGAATTACTGAATTGTTTCAACTTAGAATCCAATTCAGATGATCTATTCATTACTAGATTGACAGCTTGGGTATGGTTAGCTTTGAGTTCAGCTGCTTCAAAATCTTTGGCATTTGTCACAGTGGCTTGAAGATCTGCTGGATGCATTAGACATATGTATTGAAGGATGCTACTGCGCAATCCACAAATGAACTGGTTTAGAATCTGAGGTGCTGTAAAATAATCAGCTTGAATTGCTTGAATTTGGTGCAAATTTCTGTGGAAGCATCCCAAGTAAATGGTAACTGCTTCAGTTTCTCTTTGTTTAATTGTGGTAAAGATTTTGGCTAAGTAATTAATACTGTTATTATTACTGAAATATTTCAAGAATGCAACTTTGAATTCCTAGAATGTCTGAGGTTTGGTAACTAAACTTTGATACCATGAGTTGGCAGTATCCTGTAAAAAATAGGGAATGGCTTGGAGTGCTCTTGTGTCATTCCATCTATTGGCCATGATGGCCTTTTCAATGTCATTAAGCCATATTTGGACATCTTCTTCTTCACTGGTAAATTTCTCAAGTTTTGCTATTGGAATGTAGGCTATTGGATTCAAGTTTGGTTGTTGAACTTGTTGTTGTGGCTGTTGAAGTGGCTGTTGTGGTTGTTGAGATAGTTGAAGTGGCTGCTGTTGAATTGGTTCAATAATTGGTTCGATTGGTGGTTGATTGATAACGATTGCTGGAGGTAAGTTTTGTTGATTAATTGTTTTGGGTTTGTATTGTTCAGATTTTGAGGAGTTCGAAAGTTCAGAGTTTCAATTTCCAAATTTTCTAAATTTGGATTTTGCTAAGTCTGAAAGTTTGGGATTTCAATGTTCAGGTTTTCTGGAATTGGGTTCTAGTAAGTAAATTCCTAATCTTTGGTTTTTTCTTCCTCCTTTTCTAATTTCATTATCTTTTAGGGACTCGCGTTTCTGAAATCAGGTTTAACTGATGGTGATTGGAATTCTGATAGCATTGTTATGGGTAAACTTGGTGGGTAATGGAACTGGTAACGTTTGGTGCTCTCAATTATTGGGGATGTGTTTTCTGCGTAATTCTGTTGGCTTAGTCTTGGTTATTAGTCTCTAAAGGTCTATTCCTAGATGTGAATTTATCTGTTGAGTTTTTTGGTAAGGCACAGTTTGTTTTTCATTGATTGCAATGTTTTCCATAAATGTGAGCTTTTTTTTTCGAGCTAATAAGCACAGTTGTTAGGGTCTGGCATTGTCTTTTCATCCTTCTGGTAAGCTATTAAGATAATATTAATATCCAAAACCTAGGGAAAGCCTCCCTTTTTTACCAGGCTATTACAAAGTCTATTTCCAGACAGTCAATTTTTCTATGTTGCCACTCCACAAGAAAAAAAAAGAAAAAAAAAAAAGAAAATAAAAGAAAATAAAAGAAAATAAAGAAAATAAAGAAAATAAAAATAAGAAATAAGTGTCTTGTCAATAGTCATAATTAAGAGCTATTGTGCCAGCAGGTTAAGTAGTGGATAATAACATGGATTTGAAGAATTAAAGGGATATTTTATTGATATAATTCCATTTCAGTTGATAACAACTATCTTTGAAAGGAGAAGTATTTAATAATTATAATTTGCAAGTCTAATTGACTCTGAAAGTTTAATTGACTTCTGAAAGTCTAATTTTCTCTCTAAATATCTTTCTAACTTCTACAGCTACTCATTTTATACATTCTTTTTGTTCTACAAGATTACTTCTGATTGTTCTGTTATTGCTAACTATTGCTTTGCTATTTCTGTAATTGCTTTGTTTTTCTATGTTATTACTAGTTATCCTATGTTATAATATGTTATCTGGTGTTATTATATGTTATTCTGTGTTATTCTATATTATAACACATTATTTTGTGTTATTCTAAGTTATAACGTGTTATTCAATGTTATTGTGCACTATTCTGTATTATGTCATATTTTGGTCATGTTTCTTCATAACTTTGGATTAGTTTTTCTACTCGGATAACAGCATTGGTGATCACAATTTAAATTTTTCAAAATAATTACTATAGGTTTCTAGTAATTCTGCTTTCTTTTGTTTACTTTAAAATAGGAGTTGTCCAAATGTTGATGTCATGTGTAATGTGGACGCGTCTGTTGATGAAATATTAATGGCACTTCCGGGTGTATAATAGTATAATGAGTTTTTTGGTGATTCAACTCTGGTTTTCTTCCAAGTGAGTGGTTGTATTTGTTTTGATGTTACTGCTGGTGTTTGCAACCTTCCTTTGCCTTTGTCTGCATAGGTGATGGGGAATTGTTGTTGTGTGTATCTTTCAATGGTTTGATTAATTTCCCTAATAATTGGTGTAAAACTGTAGTTTCTTGATAAGCTAGTATGTTGAAATAATTCTGTATAGAAGTTTTCTCTTGCGGATTCAATGTTAACTGTTCCTCTTAAACAGTCTGTAATTTTATCATTAATGTAGAAGTTGAAGGCAGATTCTGCTGGGAAGTAGTTATTGTTTAGTTCTAATTGTTGGCTGTACTGTTGGAACAAGAATTTGGCAAATCCTAAGTGGTTTGCTCTTATGATCTCTGATTCTGCTACCTTTGGATGATTGTTATTGGTACTGGTTTTCTATAAGATTATATCTCACAGGGAGCACCAAATGTTACAGGTGATTATTTGGAATTTCAAATCAAATAACAAACTCGTAACTTGGTGCTTAGTTGATATGTGGTGTTAATATTTAAAAGTGTGTTTTCTGAAGGTTTTGTTGTGGAGTTTTTTGTATAATAGACAGAGACTTAATTGATGGTTTTATCTATAGCTTCCTGAAACTGCGGTTTTGTCAAATTTTTTTCTCAACATGGTGGCCAGTAATTCTTCTGGTAAGCTATCCTCAAATCTATGAGTATTCTACTCTTGTTTTACAGGTCTTTTACCAGTCCCTATGATGTCTGTAACTTAGCACTTTAATCCTTAATTAATTTAGTCAAATAAAAAAAATACAAAGAAAATTAAAAGAAAAATAAACAAAAGCAATTGTAAGTTAGTATCCTGTCAATAGCTGTAATTAAGAGCTATTGTTCCAGTATGGTTAAGTATCAATTAATATCAACATTTTATGTTGATAGTGGGGAATAGATTAAGATAGTGAATAATTATTTATTGGTGATATAGAAGGTTGTTTAGATTAAATCTAAACTGAAAGGTCTGTTTTTTCTACTTTTAATACTACCACTATATATACATAATTTGGGTTCTACAAGATCACTCACATTTTCAAGCAATGTACTATAATTTTTCAAGTACTGTTTACATTGCTGAGCAATGTGTTCATGTGCTAACTACTACTCTCTTATTGGTCTGCTATTTTTCTATATCTGTTTTGTTTTTATGAGTAACAGTAGTAGAAAGCAAATTTGTTACAGCTAAGACTCAAGTCATCAGGAAAATTTTTTCATTAGTCAATGGTTTTGGAGGGGTCACTACTTCCTCAAAATTTGAAGGGATTATCCGATTGACATTTACTTCAGAAAAAAGCTTGGAAATGGCTGCATCATTGGCCAGGGAAAAAAAGATCGACATAAACAGCGATCTTAAGAGACAAAGAATAAGGTCAGATCAGGCTGTGGTGATTAAAAAAATTCCTATAAACACACTTAAAGATATAATTGTTGCTATAGTATCTGAATTTGAGGAAATTAAGTCAATCAAAATTCAACTGATTGAAATGTGGCAGAAAGCTGTGGTGAAGTTTGCTGAATTGGACCAAGCTAATTTGTTAGCCTCTAAGTAGTCATTCTTAATTGGTAAGAATTCTGTGCACATAACCAAAGCAGTGAGAGATCATGAGACTTGGACATCAAGAAATCAGTTCAAAGTGCTTTTGTTTACTTTGCTGGTGGGAACAACAGCACATAATCTTAGGACTCTTTTGGAAAGAGCTGGTGAGAAAACTTGTGTCATAAACAGATTTCTGGAAACTGGCAATAGGATTTGCTGTGCTGTAGTTGGTTTTAAATTTGATGATAATCTGGAATTTGCTTTTCACATAGAGCCAATTCTTGGTAGTGTTAAACTTTCTTGGGCAAAAATGGATCTGGTTCAGTATGAGAAATGCAGAAAGTTTGGTCATTCTGCTTTGGAATGTGATGCACCTGTTGCATCCTTTTCTAAGTCTTCAAAAACATTTAAAAAGGTCACATCCGATGGGTGTCGTTTTCAGTTGGCAAAGTTGTATGAAAAAAAAAGTGTTCCAATATCTCACTCTGCTGCCTTTGGTGGTAAATCTTGGGCCCAAGTGGTCTCACTTGCTGGTTCTTCTGATGGTTTTTACTTCACTGCTGGTTCTGGTTTCCCTCTCTCTGGCTTCTCAGGCTTGAATGATAGTCCCCCTCCTGTCTTGGTTGATGACTTGTCTTTGAATGCTCACATGAATTCTTTGGAATAGTCCTTAGAGCTATTAACTGACCAAGTTTCTGGTCTTGTGTGCAAGCTTAGTAATATGGAATTAGTGCCACAAGCTCTATCTTCCTCTTTTAAAGCTTTGGCTACTGTTGTTGTCGCCAAAAAAGATTTGGCTTTAGATATAATTGTGGATAGTTCTGAATTGGTACTTTAACCCCTCTTGTCTGACTCCTCTGGCATGTCAATCTTGGGTCTGAGTAGCTCAAAAGTCTTGATGACCAAAGTTGGTAGTTTGGAATTTAAGCTGGTGGCTTTGGAGACTTCTGTTGGTTCAGTTTTGGTAAAGTTAGATCATTTGTGTGCTGGCTTGGGTCTATTATTATTCTCTTCATCCCAATGAGTAGTTTAATCTGGAAGATAGCTACATGCAATGTTCAGGACATCAACATGCCTGCTAAACAGAAAGATATTGTGTGCTAGCACAAGGACTCTGAAAATATGATTTCAGTAATTACAGAAACAAAGCTGAGATCTAACATTAGGCCTTAGATCATGGACAAGTTTAATGGTATATGGATTTTCACTTTTGGTTTGGATAAGGGTTTTTTTTGGTGCTGGGGTAGCTGTTGTTATAAACAATTTTTTGGCATGTCACATTTCTAAGGTGAAGGAAATTCCTGGTCATGTTGTTTCAATTTGTCTTCTCTTCAAAGATAAGATTTCAGTTTTGATTGTCAGGTTATATGCTGGCATCTCTCCTGGTACTAGGTTTGGTCTGGCCTCAGAGGTTAATTTTTTTATAGCCTGGGTTGTTAATTCTAGTACTTTTGTTGTCTTGGGTGGTAATTTTAATGAAGATAGATCTAAGAAAAGTACAAGTCTTGGGTTTTGTTCAGATTTGAGCTTGGTCGATTCCTTTGGTGGTCATTCTTTGGCCAGTACATCTATATAGAACAATTCAAAGGGTGTTGATAGAGTTATTGACTACATTTTTGTTAGTGAAAGCCTTATTTTAGCAGTGGCTGGTCATGAAGTTGGTTCTGTTGCTGAGTTTTTTGATACTGATCACAATGCTGTTTCCATCTCTGTGAACTTGGGAGGTCTTTTGGATGTTCACTTAAATCACATCCACAAGCAAGTTAATAAGAATCGTTGGAAGTTCAAATTAAAAGAAATAGATAATGGCTGATGGGAGTGTTTTAGAGGGTGTTCTTCAGGAAAATTTTTGGTAAAAGCTGGAGAGTTTCTTAACATAGAATACAGTGGTAATTTAGATACAATGTGACAGATTCTCAAAGAGGTGGTGGTTAATTCTACTGATGCTATCTTTTCTTGGCTCTGGTTTAATAAGTTCAATTGTGCCAGGAACAAGTTATCTTCAAAATTTTTCAGAATGGAGAAGCTGCTGTCCAAGCTAGTCAAAAGTTTAAGTTCAGGACTGGGTTTGGCAGCTGACTGTTTAGTTAGCACTTGGTTGACCATTGATAAAGTGAAAGTATTCAAGGTTCGTCTCATAATTAGTAACAGGATTTGAGTTGATATTATTCTATATCACATTTCAAGTGTCAAGAAAAGTTATCACAAATCTAAATATTATGAATCCAGAATAGTCAGGGATAATTCCATCAAGAAGACTGTTGAAAAATACATAGAAAATTTCTGTTCAGATAAGAGGAGAATGATTAAAAGCATTTTAGATTGACTATTTAGAAAGATGGTTCTTGATCATTTGATTATTAACAACAATCTTATCTTTGAACCACAAATGGTTAAGTCTTTAATTAACACAATAATGAAGGATTGGACAAAAAAGCGTTTGGCTTCAGATGCTCTTCCTGATCATTGGCATAAACAATATGTCCCTTTGGATTATGTTAATGATAAAGTGTTCTCAAAGGTTATGAGTGATATCAATATGTGTAAGCTGATGTGTATTGTTAAGAATCTGTCTGATGGAAAAGCTGCTGGACTTTCTGGCATTTCTAATGAGCTATGGAAACATGGTAATGCTTCTGTTTTTAATGGTCTTTTATCTATTTTCAATAGTTGTTTAAGATATGGGAAGGTTCTCATGCAGTGGAAGAGATCCTGGGTGTCCATAATTCCTAAATCTTATGATTGAAAAGGCATTTTCACCAATATCCATCCAATCGCATTGATTGAAACTGCTCAAAAAATTTTGTTCAAGGTTTTTTTAGACAGGATTTCTCTGGCTTGCAGCAGATTCAACGTTTTGTGTGACAACAATTTCTCAGTTTTAAAGGGTACTTCTACATAAAGTCTGATCTTCACCATTGGTTCAATTATTGGACAGAAAGGTGTGGCTTGTTCTTTAGGATATGCACAAGATCTACAATTCTGTCAAGTAGTTTCATTTGCTTAATAGCCTGGTCAGGATCAAAATGTGTCCCTGTTTTATAACTTTCTTTGGCAGTATACACAATAATAGGATTAATCGGGTAATAATGGATTTTGGCTTAACTGATAATTATGTTGTTCATGATGGCCTTGATTAGGGAGAGGTGTTTTTGCCTCTACTATGGAGAATATTTTATGATCTACTTCTCTGTGAAGTCAAAAAGCATGAACATTTGTTTGACTACAGGATGTGCTCAAAGTTCTTTACAAAAACTGAAAAGCTTAATCCAAGAAACAGCTTGATTTCTTTCTTTGCTGTCAGTGCCTTTGTTGATAACACAATCTGGATTGGCAACTGTTTGACAGCTACACAAAATATTTTAAACATAGCCAGTGAGTTTTTTGTCATCAATAACATTTCGATAAACACAGATAAAATGGTTGCCATACCTATTAATCAAGGTGCCTGAAATGCTATTTTGTCTATTAGTGAATCTAAAATTTTAGTGGTGAGAAAAGATGAGTCTCATAGGTACTTGGGTATTTTTTTGTCAACTGATGGCTTGTTCAAGCCTAGTCTAACCAAGATGTATGTTGATGTCAAGTTTTTTTCAAATGTGGTTCTGAGAAAAGCCATTACCAAGAAACAATTCTTGTACTTAGTTTCAACTGTTTTACAGCCTATAGTTAGTTACAGACTGCAATTTAGCTTTGTCTCTAAGAGTGTATGTGAGAAATGGGACAGATTATTGAAAAAAAGGCTTAAGCTCAAAGTTAATCTGCCTAAGGACTTTCCTAGTAAGGTGTTACATCATCCTGAGTTTTATGGACTAAAGACTTTCGAGCAATTGCTGACAGAAAATTTGTTGACTAACTTGGTTAATTTTGCCAACACCAGTGGAATTCTTGGGAAATTTTTTGATTATAAGGCAATAGATCTATAGGCAGCAAGTTGGACACTTCAGCATCCTCTACATTTTCCAATCACATTATCTATTAATTCTCTGAATTGTTTTTTAGTTGGAGCTACTTATGCTCTCACTTTGTGCAATCTTTTCTTGGGTGGTACAATTCTTAATGTGTTTCAAGCCAAGTCTAATGTATTCATTTTGGACATGCTGGGCTTGGGTGTTTTCATAAGTGTGGTCAAGTTTTTTAAAAGGTATGGCTTTGTTTTTGCTAATCAAATTCTGAATTGGCATGGCAAGTACTTTACTTGGAAAACTTTTTGCAAATAGAAAAAGCTGGACTCTAAAGGTCCAATTCTTGTCTGGTTTGTGTTTCTGTCTGAATTTGTTGGGAATGATGGTTTGGGTGGCAGCTTGGCTCTGGCATTTTGTCCCATTTGTAATGACATGTCTTGTGATGTTGGTTTTGTTTCTAAATGCATACTTGCCTCTGGATGTAGTCCCATTGAGGTTTACACGGACAGTTCTGTCAGAGATTTGGGGATCATTGGTGTTTGTAGTGGTGTTGCTGCCTACTTTTTTACAACCAACATAAGTGTTGGAGTAAGAGTTCATGGTTTGTTGTCCTCAACATTGGTGAAGCTACAAGTTATTGCTTTAGCTTTGGAGTGTGTGCCTGCTTCCAGTGCTGTTACTTTGTTTATGAACAGTCAAGTATCACTGGATATGTGCAAGTTTGGTGTAAGTGTGCCTGGTCCTGACTTTCACAGAAAGTGTTGGTTAAAGAAGAAACATATTTGTCAGTCTATTTCAAAGAAGAATCTTTTGGTCACATGGAGGAAAGTTAAAGAACATTCAGGTGTTGTTGGGAATGAGCAAGCTGATTTTTTTGCTAATATGGCAGTTGCTTCCAAGTCTATGCTTTCTCTCAATGTGCCATACCACTTTTTTAGTGTTGAAAACTGGCTTGTTTTAGGAAATGTGCATTACTTTGTTAAAGGTTTGTTCGATGCTATTTATTTTGTCAATTGGGAATTCAAGTGTGCTTTCTACATTGTGAATAAGAATTTTGCTTGTATAGTTAATATGAGCAGGTCTTTCAATATTTGGCATCCAAATGGTAAGATCCGATCGGGTTACACCAGTTCATTTTCAGCTTCTCTGTAATTGTATCTTGTGAAATCACTTCACCACCATTTGCCAGTCGCCATAAGGAAGAGGTTGTACAATCCCAAATATCCTAATGTATTGTGTATTAGGTATGGTTTGGTTGAGGATTTGGATCACTCATTTTTGTGTGAACAAGACAAAGATACCAGAAAAGATTTGTTGTTGGCCACTCAAGTAAAATGGTGTAAGATGGTTGGTTGTTTAGTCATGGAAGATTTGGTAGTCAAATTTTTTCATAAAGCTGGATCTGCTGGTGGCTTATACATGATGTTGGCCAAAGAGTTTGTTTTAAAAAGCTGGGTGACTGATGCTGCCTGCTATTTTGGCTCTTAGTCTGGTAGTGATTTGGTCATTGGGTTGGTTTGCAGTATTGCCAAGTGTTACAGATCCAACATTTGGTTACTTGCTGCTAGTTTAAGATCCTTTTATGAGAAACATAATTTGTTGCTGTGTGATGGCTTTGCTGTCTCTTTGGTTGTTGGTTTGTCATTTGTTAGGCCTGCTGGGATTATCCACAGTTTTGGTGTTAGACTAGGCATTCATATATGCTTTGGTTTGCATTCTTGTCTGTCCAATGTAAACTTTGGTTACTTAAGTTGTGTCCCTGTAGTAAATCCTGTTAGCATATAGTGCTGTTTTAACTGGGCTGAATGTCCAGTCACATGTAGAAAGAGCATGAGCCATACTTAATTTAGAATCCTGTTTGATTTTATGTATTTAGGTAGTGGTTGGACTGTACTCACAAAATGGTAATAAAAAAAAATACAAAAAGTTTTTTTGTTGAATTTAAAGCTATTTAATTTTAAAAAAAATAAGTTTAGTATTTATTATAATAAAAAAAAATAAATTAAGGATTTTTATACAAGTAAAAAAATTTTAAAATTCGAACAATTTTTTAAATTATTTAAAACTACAAGATAAATAATATATATAAAACAAAAAATAAATTTAATATTTATATATTTTTTTTATTTATTTATTTATTAACGAATGCAGCCCAACCAAAGTCTAGAATAAGTTACAAAGAAAAGTAGCCAATTAAACATGGTTCACGCATTTGCTATATGTGACCGGCCACTCAAGCCAATCAAGGCAACACTACACACTTATCAAAACACTAACCCTATGAACAGCACCAGACAAAAACAAGAACCTACCCCTAAAACCGAAACCAACATCAAGAGAATCTAGCACACCAATAAGGTGGACCATGCCAGCTGAGAAAGGCAGAGCACCCACACCAAGAGCACTGGCCACAACAACATCATCACCAATCAAACCACTTCTCTCCATGTCAGACTTAAACTTAGTCCTAAAGAGCCAGAGGTTCGTCCTATGACTCTCAGCCAAATGACAGATGAAATCCACCACCATAATGGCCGCTTTCTTCTTGTCACCAAGAGAAGCAGTGGCCTTATCCATCCAACTCTTGAGAACAAATCCCTTGCAAAAAACCGAATACAATCCAATATCAGACACCCCCAGAGAGAGATCTTGTAGTACAAAAGACGGCAACAGTAGATTAGGACCCATCAGAGCCCTCCACAAACCACCAAAATCACCCAAAATATCTGACTGCACAGAATCATCCTTAACACAAGTAAAACCATAATCAGGGAGTTCCACATCACCACAAAACAGACAAGACACACTAGAGTAATCCTTATTATACAACCTCTTTCAAACAGCAACAGGCAACCTGAAATGAACAGCTTTTATGAAATATGTATGAAAAGCAGCAGTGGCTCGACATGTACTTCCAGAGAGCATATGAGAGTCAGGGTGCCAAACTAGAGTGGTACTATTCCAATTGACAATCAGACCAAACAAACAAGACACAACCCCTTGGCCGGAACCCATCTTCCACTGAAACTTACAAATAGAATGAAAAATGTCACGTACAAAATGGCAGGCATTACCGGAAACTGGCCTGTCATCAGCAACTATATATCTACAATTAATCCTGGCAGGGAGAGAGACCCCAGAGTGCGCAGCCTGTTCAGCAAGAACGTCAGCCAAAACATTACCAGCAATGCCAGCATAACCTTTGACTTTGATCCAGCGGACAGTCAGATCTTTGGATTCAATCAAATTAACCACATGGCACCTTTCTATCCAGCAACTATTGCGACAATCCGGCTGTAACAGACCCAATTCAGCCACACATGCATCAATAGCCGCTTGATTATTCATGTACAAAGCCACTGAAACAGAGGCGGGAACGCACTCCAGAACCAGGACAACAGCCTGTAATTCAGCCAGAGTCAAAGACAGCACACCATGTACCTCCGCTCCTAAACCTTTGTTCAAGCCAGGAAAATAAACAGCAGCACCACACACCACCTAAAACATACCCAAACTTCTAAGAAAACCATCAGTATAAACATCAATCTCATCAGTCCACAATCCATAAATCTCTTCACGAATGTCGGCAAAAGATGTCGAATCCAAAACACTAGCACAGACAGAAGCTAAACTCACAGGAGGGGGAGCATGCAAACAATTACTCAAGTAAGCAAAGGCCTTCAAAAACCATAAAGGCACAGGGCCTCTAGAGCCAAGTCTTTTCTATCGGCGAAATGTATGCCAACTAACAATAGAACTATTTTTGTTCAGAAGTTGGTCACCATATGCCACACCAGCAATTTTTAAGGAGCAAACCACATTGAAATACAAAAGATCACCCAATACTAATGACATTGGAAAATGGCCAGAAGAGTGAAAGGCACAGGGAAGCCTGTTATCCAAAGACAGCTTGTTGTCAAGAAATATACAAACCACATCCACTAGAAAATTGTTTGAAGTGTTCACTCTTAGCTTAACAAGATATTGTAGAGGATTCAATAGAGCCCAGCACAAAACCTGCAAATCCAAAATTCGATGTTTGAACAGTCGGCCAAGAATTCTAGAAGAATTCGCAAACTGCACAACGGAAGCTGTCTTGCATTCAGCTTGCAACTGTTCAAAAGATTTCAGCCCATAAAGAGAGGGGTGGTGCAACACCTCATTGGGAAAGTCTCTCGACAAATTGGCTTTCGACCTAAGACCCCTTCTAATTAGAATGTCCCATTTTAGACAAACAGCTTTGGAAACAAAACTAAACTGCATTCGATAACTGACTATGGATTGCAAAACAGCTGAAACCAGATAAAAGAATTGTTTATCAGAGACAGCCTTCCAGAGAACCATATTTAAGAAGAACTTAATATCTGAATTGGCTTTGGCAAAATTTGGCTTAGACAAACAATCAATGGACAAGAAAATACCCAAATATCAATGACTCACACCAGGATTGGCAACAGTGATAGCCTGGCTGTTGATAGATAAAACAGGAACCCCCACTCTTTTGTTGATAAAAATGGCAATCGTCTTTTCGTTGTTTATGTTAATGTTATTAATGAGGAAAAACTCGCTGGCCACATTAAAAATGTGCTGCATAGAGGCTTGTCCATTTCCCACCCAAATAGTGTCATCAACAAAGGCACCAGCTGCGAAAAAAAAGGTCATACCTCCACTAGTCTCAATCCTTTCAGTTTTTGACACAAAGTTTGAATTGATCTGATAACCACACAAATAATTTTGTCTCGCAACTTCACATAACAAAGGGTCATAAAAAATTCTCCATAGAAGAGGTGAGAAAACTTCACCCTGATCCAAACCATCAAGAACTTTGTATCCATCAGAAAGGCCAAAATCCATTATGACTTTGTTGAAGTGACTGTTGTGAATGTTGCCAAAAAACTTAATAAACTTGCTGCACATTTTGATATGGTGTTATCGGAGGTTTTTGGTCTCTTTTCTTGAATGTTGTTAATGTTAATTTTGTTGTGAATTCATGTTTCCAGAAAGTAGTTGAACCTCCAGTAACTGAATTTTATCTTCAAATTATCTCCTATAATTTGAACTGCTGGACTTATAAGTGGAATGGCCAATTCCTTGCCAGTTACTTTATGTAGTTACATTGTAATAAATGTCAACTCTTTCCCAGGAATTGCTTGTCTGGAAGCTCACTAAAAATATGTGTAGTTACTTTGCTGTGAAAGTCAATTTTTTTACAGGAATCTTGTCTGTAGGCTACCTTAATGATTGTAATAAGAAAAGAAAAATAAAAATAAAAGAAATGTAAAAGAAATAGGATTTTATCAAGAGAAACGTTTTCGATCCAGGCCTGGAGTCACTAACAGTTTATTGAAATTGGTAGCTAATCAATTTCAAAACATTAGTTGAGTTTTGGGAATTTTCCAAGTGTAATAATTAAAGAATTTGGTTTTTTGAATTATTTGATATTTATTTCTTTTGTGTGTGTAGGAATGGTTCTAAGTAATAAATCTAAAGTAAGATATATTTTCTTGAAGAGAAAAGCTCTTCTTTTATACAACTTGTTGTAACACTATTCTATGAACTTGAACTTTGCTATTTTCTACAATTTCGCTGAACTAAAAATATATTTCAGCGAACTACAAGTTATTTCAGCGAACTATTAGATATTTCAGTAAACTATCAATTATTTTGGTGAATTTCTATAAATTTCAGTGAACTTTTGAATGTTACATAGTTTGGGATATTACATGATTGATCATCGCAATTAGGTTACATTTGTGTTGTGTACAATTTGGGTTATTAATTAAATGATAATTTCAGACATTTTTGCTAATGTAATGAGTGATAATTTGAAATAATAATATATGCTAATTAATGATAAGAATTATAAGATAGTTTCATGCTAAATGATATCTCTAATTTTGTCTGGTAACAATGGTGTAAATTAGCTTCTAAATGAGGCCAACCAACAGAGTCATATGCTTTGCACATGTCTTGAAGAACTAGTCAAAGTTTGCGGCCTTTTTCCAAAGCATTCTCCACAATTGAACCCACAGCTGAAATTGGTGACTAAGTGGAAGTGCCTTTGAGGACAGAAAAGTTGTTACCACAGAGGACATCAAACCTACTACAAGCAAGAAAAATTCTGTCTGAGAGAACTTTTGACAGAATCTTTCTGGCCGTCTCAATCAATGCAATAAGTCATGTATTCGACAAGACGCCATCCCAATCATAAGACTTAGGGATCATGGACACCCAGGTCTCTTTCCAATGGACCAGAACATTACCAAAACGCAAACAAGAGTTCAGCAAAGACAACAAACACTCCAAAACCAAACAGCCAGTGTGTTTCCAAAGTTCATTGGTTATATCAGACAAACCAGCAGCTTTGCCATCAGAAAGATTGCTTATAACTGAAGACATTTCACACATGGTAATATCACACATAACCAGACTGAAGGTGCTATCATTAACATAAGCCAAAGGGGCATATTGTTGTGCCCAGGGACCAGACAAGGCTGGAAGAGCATTCCGCTTTCTGGTCCAATTAACCATGATGTCATCAACTTTGAGCTTTACTTCGTCAGATTCTAAAATAAAAGAATCACCAACAACCAAATGGTCCAGAATGACTTTGCGAAAGGGCCACTTCAAGATGCTCTGAATCATCCCACCTTTGTCCATTTCGAACTTTTCTATATGCTTATCAATTGCATTTTTGATAGCAGATCTTTTGGCCACCTCAAATTCACAATATTTGGATTTTTTATATTGCTTCCTAATCTTTGAAAGATGACTTATCAAGCCAGCAGAACCCACACCATCCCCGACCATACCAAAAACTTTGGAAGCTTCGGAAGGGTCAACCTTAAACCAAGTGTCAGCCAAATGATCAAAGCCCAAAGTATCATTCTGTCTCAGCACTTTCAATAACTTGGCAACCAAAAGCTCCAACCTGGAAAATTTAGAAGAGAGTCTATTCTTAGCACAATCAAATTCACTATACCAATGTCTTGAAAAAAATTTTTCAGCAGAAGCAGTCATGGTGTCAGCTAGCATCCCCCACATTCCATCCAAGTCGCTACCATCCTCAGCTATCTTGAACCTATCCAGAGAACCCAAAAGCACACACTCAGAAAGGTCCTTAAAATGCGCCCACTTTTTCTCATCAGCATCCTTAATCTTAAACTTCCAGCAATCCTTATTAATGTGTTTGCGGATACTGTTCAAACAAGCATCCAGAAGACCACCCAACCCAATAGACATTGACACAACCAAGTGATCCGTGTCAAAAAATTCCAAGACAGAACTAACATTATGATCCACAACCACTGAAATCAAAGAGTCACTAACTAGAATGTAATCCAAAACCTTGCTAACACCTCTTAAATTGTTCTAAGTAGGAATCCTAGTTAGAGAGTGACCACCAAAAACATTAACTAAACCCAAACCTAAACATTTCCTAAGACTTGCTCCTTTGACTGAATTATCTTCATTAAAGTCCCCACCCAAAACAACAAAAAAACTCTTGTTGACAGTATCAGCAATGAATGAATTAATAATAGAAGCCTGAGCAAAATGGTCACCACCAGATGCACAGGCATAAAGCCCAATGACAGACACAGAAAGCTTGTTCTTAAACAAAAGGCGAATTGAAAGAACCCTGCCCTTCACCTCCTTGAATTTGGAAACATGACGAACCAGAGAATTGTTCACAAACATAGCCACACCAGCCCCATGAAACCCAACATCCAGACCAGATGTAAAAACCTAGACACCCTTAAACCTTTTTATGATCCATGATTGTGAACCGGAACAAAACTTGGTTTCTGTAACAATCGAGATCGAACTACCAGATTTCTTATGCCAGCGATAAATGTCCTCCTGCTTTGCAGGATTGTTCATTCCCCTAACATTACACATGGCAATTTTCCAAATAAAACTGGTCATTGTGATGAAAAGATAACCGAAGAACCCAAGCCAGCACATAACTGATTCAACTTAGCCAAAATCAAACCAACGGAGATGTCAAGGGCAACCAGCTTCAATTCCAGACCACCAACTTTGGAAGTCAGAACTTTGGAACTACTCAGACCCAATAGCGAACCGGTAACACCTGGAGAGAAAGAAGTAGGCTGGACAAAATGATCATCAACTGCCATGTCAAAATCCAAATTGGAGTTTGCAACCACAAGAGGAACAGAGGTTGGGGACTAAAGAACTACCACAGAAGGAGCCAATTGAGAAGAAGGTGCCAAGGGTGCCAAACTAATATTGTCAAGACAAGAAAGAATGTTCGAAATTTGTTCAAATAGAAGCTCTACAGAGCGTTCCAAAAGCACTAAGTGAGCACTCAAAGGAAAATTGACCACAAGTAGAGGGGGGAGTACCCCACCCAAACTCAAATCACTGGAAGGCAGAGAACCGGAACCAGAACCAGCACGAAAACCATGAGAGACTGAAGCAACTGAGACCACTTGAGCCCAAGATTTGCCACCAAAGGCAACAGAGCAAGAGATCGGCACATTCTTTTTCGCATACAATTTGGCCAGCTAGAGACAAGTATTAGGATTGGTAGGCCTTATAAAAAACTTTGAAGATTTGAAAGCTAATGCAACCTTAGTATCACATTCCAAGGCAGAATGACCAAACTTCCCACACCATTTACAGCGAACCAAATCCAGCCTAGCCCATAAGAGTTTCACACTACCAAGGATCAGTTCTGTGCAAAAAGCTGACTCCAAAACCTCATCAGAATCAAAACACACAACAGCACAGTAGACCCTATTACCAGTCTCCAATGACTGATTTATGACACAAGTTTTTCTACCAGCTCTTTCAAGAAGATCCCCAAGATCATGAACAATAGTTCCCACTGGCAAAGTAAACAAAAGTGCCCTGAACTGGTCCCTAGATGCCCAAGTTTCATGATCGCCCACCACTATAGTCACACAAACCGAGTCTTTACCAATCAGAAAGAACCACCTAGCAGCCAAAGACACAGCCTGTTCCAATTCGGCGAATTCCACCACAGCCTTTTGCCATAAACCAATCAACTAGATTTTGATTGACTTAATTTCTCCAAACTCAGATATTGTGGCAACGATCATTTCCTTTGGCGTGTCCATGGGAATTTCCTTAATTACTATGGCCCGATTTGAGTATATTCCTTGTCTCTTAAGATTGCTGTTTACCACGATGTTATTTTCCCTGGCCAATAAGATGGCCTTTTCCATGCTTTCTAACAAAGTGAACATCGATCTAATGATCTCTTCAAATTTTGAGGGGGTAGTGGCCCCCCAAAACCATTGATTTGTGAAAACAATTTCCTTATGACCTGAGTTTTAGACATCGCCGATTTCCCTCCCACAGCCAAAAGATTGATGTCCAAAGCAAAAGATTTCTTAACCGTTACTTCTACTTGAGACTTAATAATTTTAGGGTCTAATCAAATCCTGTCCAAAGAGATACCAAGAGGAGGAGAGAGGGGACCACCATCATTATTGTCCATGTTATAATTCAAGAAACCAAGAGGGGAACCACAATCCAAATTATTCTTAACCCTCTTTGTCTTAGGAGTCATTGCAGCCGAGCCGAGAAGAGAACCATCACCACCACCAGCCAATATGTCACCAGCAACACTGTCACCAGAATTACTTTCCATATCTAAGTATTAACTTTCTTTAGAATGAGGTTTGGCCAAAGCAGTTTTATGTTTATCACCAGACTGAATCATATGGCAAAAGGAAACCCTTTTCTTTTGAAAAAAGGGGCCACCAGTAGAACCAGAAAAAGCACCAACAGGAGCTTTCTTATTCAACATACCACTGCCGGGAGCAGCTTCCAGGTCCACAACAAATAGATTATTTGTAAGAAAAATAGTGAAATATAGCAAGTAGAAAAAACAAAAAAACTTCTTTCAAAAACGTGTTTTTTGGGGAATTTGGAATGTAGGAGAGAAAGAAGTTTTTTTTTTTTTATTATATTTCATTTATATTTTAAAGTATTTTTCAGATTTTTGTATTATTATTTATAATTTTGCTAATAATTTTATTATACAATTTATTTTTTATTTATTAAATATATTTAAAAGTTTTGTAGCAATATTTTTTTAAATAATTATATAGTATTTTATTAATTATTTTTATTATTATTGCTTAATGAGTGAGGTCCAAACACAACCTAGCACTATACATCAAGGAATTGATCTAAACCAGGCGTAAATCATGCACTTTCTACACGTGACCAGCCACTCAGGCCGATCAAAACAACACTACGCAGCTATATGAACTGACACTGATTCACCTATATCTGAAAAGAACAAGCAAGCCTTGCGAAAACCAAAATGAACACCTAAAGCACTAGTAATACCAAGTAACCTAACCACCCCTGTAGAGAACCTCGAAGCCAAACCATGAACCGAGACAACGGCTGAACCATCTAGTGGGATCAGTCCATTCTTCTCCATATATGCACGATGCTTAGCATGAATCAACCAGACATCCTTCCTGAAAGCAAGACCAAGAGAGCGCACAAACTTGACAATCTCCAAAACAGCAATCTTGGGGTCATGAAAGATGGAAACAGCCTCGCTAAACCATCCATTGAAAACAAAGCCCTTAAAAAGAGCCATAGACACAGAGGAATCAAAAACACTGGATGACAACAGCTGCAATATATCCGAGGAGGAGTGAGATGAGCCAGAAAGTGCCTTCCAGGACCCTACATGAGAATTCAGCAACTGGCGCCGAACAGATTCGTCAACCTTGTAAGAGAACACATGATCCGACACCTCCATCTCACCACAATACAAGCACAACACGCTAGGATAATGTTTATCATAGAGGCGCTTCCGAACAGCAACTGGCAGCCAATGGTGCAAAGACTTCATAAAATAAGTACGCATACTGGACGAATACCTGCTGGTGAATCCTGCAGCCATGTGCAAATCAGGATGTCACACCATTAATGAACGGGGCCAATCAACCTCAGAAGACAAGCTGCCAACCAAAACCCCAGAACTGGAACCAACCTTCCATCACACACGACAAATAGAACGATAAATATCACGAACAAAATGCCTCAAATTTCCAGAAACAACATCACCATCAGCTGCCAAGAAGTGTTCACTTAAGTGAGGGGGAAGATACCAATTGGAAAGAAAAGTGGCACCAGCAATCGCATCAGCACGCTTGTTTCCTAAAACACCAGAATGACCCTTCACCTTGCGAAAGCTAACCCTTAACTTCTTACTGCGAATTACATTGACAATATGATGACGTTTGACCCAACACTGATTACGAAAATCGGGACACACCAGATCTAACTCCGACCTGCATTAATTATAAATAAGATTTTATATAATTAAAAATTTTTGGTTAATTAATAAATTATAATATTAATATATAATTAATGAAATTTAAAAGATTAATAATAAAACTGGTTTTTTTTATAATATTATTAAGTAATTTAACTGGTTGTTGTTTTGTAAATTTAATATTTTATTCAATAAATAATTTTATTATTGTATTATAAAGTAATTTATAATTAAATATAATAAACAACAAAATAGTTTAATTTTTATATTTTTTAATAAAATAAACAATTATAAGTTATTTATAATAAATTTAAATAATTAAAAATTAATATATTTTTGTTTTATTACAAAAAAAGACTTAATATTATTTTATAATTATTATAATTTTATCTATTAAAATAGTTATAAATACAATTTAGTTTTTAATTAAAAAAATTTTATAATTAAGTATGCTTTTATAAAATAATATTAAAGTATTAAGAAAATAAAATTAATAATATTACATATTTTAATTCTTTTATTTTTATTGTGTTTAAATTAATATCAAATTTAACTAATATTAATTTTTGTTTTTTTTGTAATTTATATTAATTAACAATATAAAAACTAATAATTATAATAAAAAGTAATTGTTTATATACAATATTTGTTTTTATATTAATATTTTGTTTTTTTACTTTAAATATTATTATTATTAAGATTTTTTTATGTAAATTAAATATTATGTATTTTTATAAGTTTAGTAATATTAAATAATATAAACAAAAAAATAAGAATAAATTATAATAAGTAGTTAAATAAAATTTTAAAAATATTTTTAATTCTTAAAAAAGTTAAACAAATAATTTATATTTTAAAAAAAAATATTTTAAACAAATAATTATTTATTATTAGATAATAATAATAAAAAAACTTTTTTTTCTCTTCTACCTTTAAAAAATCCCAATGAGCACTTTTCTGAGAAAAGAAGTTTTTTGTTTTTCTTGTTAATAATATATTAACATTTCTTTAACTAATAACTCTTTCATCATGGATTTGGAGGCTGTCTCTAGTGGCAGCATGTTTAGTAAGAAGGCTCCTAAGGGCATGTTTCACAGTCCTGTTGGTGGTTCCTTTTCACAAAAAAAGAAGACTTCTCTTGAAAATATTAAACACTCTGATGATGAAAAAGATATTTCTTTGAAGTCTGGTTCTGGTGCTAGTGTATATTCTAATATGGAGAGCCTATCTGGTAATGATGAAAATGTTAGTATGTCTGGTGGTTTTGATGGTTCTCTCTTAGACTCGGCTGTTAACACTCCCAAGGCTAAATGAGTGAATGCTGGTGCAAATTTTGGTTCTCTTATTGGTTCTCCTGACTTTGAAATGGATGAAAAAGTAAAGCCCCTTCCGCTCCCCCTTAGGAAAAAAATTCCTTTGGATAAGATTTGGATTGATCCCAAGATCATCAAAACTCCTGTAGAGGTGTCGGTTAAGAAATCATTTGCTTTAGACATCAATCTTTTGGCTGTGAAAAAGAAATTGGCTATGCAAAAAACTCAGTTCATCAGAAAAATTTTTTCAAAAATCAATGGTTTTGGAGGAGCCACTACCCCCTCAAAATTTGAAGGGATTATTAGATCAATGTTTACATCAGAGAAAAGCATGAAGAAGACCATTTTATTGGTTAGTAAAAATAGAATCAGCATAAACAATAATCTTAGAAAACAAGAATTTCGTTCAGATCAGACCGTAGTGATTAAGAAAATTCCCATGAACATGCCTAGGGATATGATCATTGCCACAGTCTCCGAGTTTAGGCAAATTAAGTCGATCAAAATTCAGTTAATTGGAATGTGGCAAAAAGCTATGATGGGGTTTTCCGAATTGAGTTAAGCTGATCTGTTGGTCTCAAAATGGTCATTCCTGATCGGAAAGGATTTAGTACATATTGCCAAAGCAGCAGGAGATTGCAATATCTGGGCATCAAAAGATCAGTTCAGGGTGCTGTTGTTTACTTTGCCAGTGGGAACAACTGCACATAATCTTGGTACTCTTTTGGAAAAAGCTGGCGAAAAAACTTGTATCATCAATTGTTCATTGGAAACTGGCAATAGATTTTGTTGTGCTGTGGTTGGCTTTGAATCTAATAAGGAGTTGGAATCTGCTTTTCTTACTAAGCCTATTTTCAGTAGGGTGCGTCTCTCATGAGCTAGGTTAGATTTGGTTCGGTGTGGAAAGTGTGGGCATTTTGGCCATTCTACTCTAGAATGTGATGTATTAGTTAAGTCATCTTCTGGTCTCCCAAATTTGTTTAAGAAGTCTGCTTCTGGTTTTAATCATCTTCAGTTAGCCAGGTTGTATGCGAAAAAAAATATTCCTATCTCTCGCTCTGTTGCTTTTGGCAGAAAATTGTGGGCTCAAGTGGTGTCTCTTGCCTCCCCTTCTGGTGGCTTCTCTTCTGGTTCTGGTTTGCTTTCTGGTGGTATGTCTCTCTCTTTTGGTTTTTCTGATCCTCAGGTCAATGGTTTGGGTGATTGTTTGGTGGTTTTAGAGCATTCTTTGGAAATTTTTTTGGATCAGGTTTCTGTTATTCTTAAGAAATTGAGTTTTGTTGATCTGATGTCTTTGGCATCCACTTCTCATGCTTCTTCTATGGCTGGTTTAGTGTCTTCAGCTCTGGTTGTGGATTTAGATATGGCTCTGGATGATATGTTGGCTCTGTCCATTTTTTTTTTTTCTGGTAGTAATGAGCCTACTGCTGGTCTTAGTTCAAATGGTTCTAAGGTTCTTATCTCCAAGGTTGGCAGTTTAGAATCCAAATTGTTTGCTCTAGAAGCTTTATTTGGTTTGATTCTAGTAAGATTGGATCTCTTGTGTTCTGGTTCGGGCTTGTTTTTACCCCCTTCATCCCAATAAGTGATTTAGTCTGGAAATTAGCTATGTGCAACATTCGGGATATTAATGTCCCTGCAAAACAGGCAAACATAGTTCATTGGCATATGAGTTCTGGAAATATGGTTTTCTTTGTTGCTGAGACAAAATTAAGGTTCTCTTCTGGATCATAAATCAGGAACAAATTTGATGGGGTTCGGATTTTTACTTCTGGTTTGGATATTGGTTATCTTGGTGCTGGCATTGCTGTAATTATGAACAACTCTTTGGCTCGCCATGTTGCTAGGGTTGAGGAGGTTCCTAGGTGTTTGATTTCGATTCAGCTTTTGTTTAAAGACAAGCTTTTGGTTACAATTCTGGGTTTGTATGCTGGTGCTTCTCCTGGAACTAGGTTTGCTTAGGCTTCTGCAGTAAATTCTCTTATTGCTAAGGCTGTTAACTCCAGCACTTTTGTCATTTTGGGTGGTGATTTCAACGAGAATAATTCTGAAAGGAGTGGGAGTTTTAAGTTCTGTTTGGGTTTGGGTTTAGTCAATTCTTTTGCTGGACACTCTTTGGTCAAAACGGCTATATGGAGCAATTCTAGGGGGGTGGAGAAAACAATTGATTTTATTTTTGTTAGTGGGACTCTATCTTTTGCTGTTGTGAAACATTGTGTCAATTCTGTTTCTGATTTCTTCAATACGGATCACAAATCTGTCATGATATTAGTTGGCCTGGGTGGGCTCTTAGATGTTCAGCTGAATGGTTTGCATAAGCAGGCCAACAAGGACCATTGGAAGTTTAGGATCAAGAATGCTGATGGTGCTGGGTGGTCCTGTTTTAAGAAATGTTCCTCTGCTAAGATGTTGGAGGTAAAGGAAAAGTTTCTTGGCACTGCTGCTGGTCTTGATTTGGATGTTATGTGGTCTTTGCTGGAAAAAGTGGTGGTGGATTCTGCAGATGAAATATTTTCCAGACATTGGTTCTGTGATTTTTAGTGCTCAAAAAATAAATATTTTTCTAGATTCCTGGGTTTGGAGTTGCTGATTGCCAAGATAGTCAAATGCATGATCTCTGCTGATACTTCTGGTTTCGATCAATTTGTGAAAAAATGGTTAGCTCTGAATGCCAGTAAAGCTCTCATTCTAGAAAACATGGTTTGTGGTGGCCAAAAAGTAGAGAACCTTCTTAGTTATTTGTCACTCATCAGAAAGGGGTACAGAAAATCCAAGATGTTTGAATCAAAGTTGCTGCAAGAGGCTACTATCAGAAAGACTATTAAGAGGTGTATAGAACAATTTTGCTCAGACAAAAGAAGTATGATTAGGAGTGTTTTGGATCGGCCATTTCAAAAGGTGGTGTTGGATCACTTGGTGGTTAATGATAAGTTGATATTGAAGCCAGAGAAGGTCAGGTCAAGTGTTAACAGAATTATGGAGGGTTGGACACGGAAGCATGTGATGCCTATGGTGCTGTCTGATCTCTGGGCTTGTTAGTATGCACCTTTGAACTATGTTAGAGATGATGCCTTTTCTAACGTAATAAATGTGATTAGCATAGGTGAATTGCTTTTGGTTATTAATAGTCTGCCTGATAACAAAGCTGCTGGCTTGTCTGGCATTCCCAATGAACTCTGAAAACATGATTGTGGTGAGGTGTTAGAATGTCTTTTGGTGTTGCTGAATGTGTGCTTGTCTGTTGGCATGGTGCCTGCTTTGTGGAAGAAAGCGTGGGTCTCAATAATCTCTAAGTCTTATGATTGGGATAGAGTTCTTACTAATACTCAACCTATTGCTTTAATTGAGACTGCTAGAAAGATTTTGTCTAAAATTTTGTCTGATCGCATCTTTTTGGCTTGTAGTAAGTTTGGTGTTTTCTGGGGTGATAATTTTTCGGTGTTCCATGGTACTTCTATGCAATTTCCAGTGTTTGCAGTTGGTTTAGTTGTGGAGAATGTTCTTGAAAAGAATAGGAAAATTTGGTTGGTTTTGCAGAATATGCGGAAGGCATATGATTCTGTTGGTTGGTCTCACTTGAAAGCTAGTCTGTGGCATATCAAAATGTGTGAGAGATTTATTGGGTTTTTTGGGAATATTCACAAGGATAGGGTTAACAAGGTGATGACTGATTTCGGCTTGTCAGATGGCTATAGTATACATGATGGATTGGATCAGGGTGAAGTTTTTTCGCTTTTCTTATGGAGAATTTTCTATGATCCACTCTTATGTAAAGTGAAATGACACAAGCATTTGTGTGGATACCATGTTGATTCTAAGTTTGTTGCGAAGACAGGCAGAGTTGAGGATGTGAGTGAGATGACATCTTACTTGGCAGCTGGTGCATTTGTCAATGATACGATTTGGATTGGAAATTGTCAAGCCTCCACTCAGTATGCTCTGAACATTGCCAGTGAGTTCTTCAAAATCAATAATATTTCTATTAATAATGATAAGATGGTGGCTATTCCCATTAACCAGGGTGTTAGAGTTGCCTCTCTGAATATTTGTGATCAGCCAATCTTGATTGCTAAAAAGAGTGAAGCTCATTGTTATCTGAGTATCTTCTTGTTAATGGAGGGCTTGTCTAAACCTAATGTATCCAAAGCTCATTTTGATGTTTGTTTTTTTGTCAATGTTATGCTCAAGAAGGCTATCACAGATAAGCAGTTCTTATATTTGGTCTCGACTGTCTTGCAGCCTATTGTTAGTTATCAGACTCAGTTTAGTTTTGTTTTATCTGATGTTTGTCACAAATGGAATGTTATGGTTAGGAAGGGTCTTAAGTCCAAAGCTGGTTTGCCTCGTGATTTTTCGGATGCTGCCTTATATCACCCTTCTTTGTATGGCTTGAAGACTTTTGAACAAGTGCAATCTGAAGAGAAAATTGCTGCTTTGGTGTCTTTTTCTAATGCCTCTGGGATCCTTGGGTGTTTGTTCAATCATAGGTTTTTAGACTTGCAGATTCTTGGCTGGGCTTTTCTGGATCCTTTGCAGTTTCTTTTCAAGTTGTGTGTTAGTCTAGTCAACAACTTTTTGGCTGAAATTGTGAAGATTTTTTTGAGTAATGAGTTTTCTTTGGCTAACAACCTTCTCAATGCCATTTGCAGTCCAGGTCATTTTTTACTTTCATTAATTCTAGGTAGTTCTGAATATTTTAATTCTGTTTACTCTCTGAAGCGTTTTGGGGTTGCTTTTGGTGATTGGATTTTGAATAAGAAAGGCTGTGTGCTAGATTGGAAGACCTTTCGTTGTTAAAAAAGGTTGAACCCACAGGACCCCATGCTTTACTGGTTCTCAATTGTGTCCAAGTTTATGTTGGTTCAGGGCTTTTCTGCTTCCAGTTCTGCTGGTTTTGCTTAGTCTGTTGATATAAACATTTTAGATTCTGAAGTGTTTTCTCTGGTGAAAGATGGATTGCATGATATCTGGTCTAGTTGCTTTAAGGTGTATACTAATGGATCTTTGAAAAATGCTGGCTCGGTTGATGCTACTTGTGGTGCTGCTGTGTATTTTCTGGTTTTGGATAAAAGTGTTGGTGTTGTGGTTGGTGGTCTACTGTCCTCTATTTTGGCTGAGTTGCAGGCTGTTGTGTTGGCTTTTGAGTGTGTATTTTCCTCTTGTCGAGTGATTTTGCATACTGATAGCCAAGCTGTTATTGATGCCTGCTTGTCAGAGTTGTCTTGTGCCATGCCTGATTTTTGTAATCGGTGCTGGTTAGAGAGACACCATATTTTCAATTTGGTTAGGGAAAAAGATCTTGAAGTGGTTTGAGTTAAGGTTAAGAGCTATTCTGGTATTTTGGGTAATATCAAGGCTGATTTGGCAGCTGGGGATGCTGCTCAATCTTCCTTCTTTTTGTCGGCTGGAATTCATGAACATTATTTGGTGGCTGAAAACACGGTGATTTTTGGCAATGTCCGCTACTTTGTAAGGGACATTTTTTGATCTATTAATCATGCTTACTGGGAGGCTGGGCCTGGTGTGAGTGTGATACCTGTTGACCTTGTTGGATGTGTAGACTGGATTTCTACTGTGAAAATTTGGCATTCAGATTCTCATATGCTCGCTGAGTTCACTGGTCGGAAAACTTCAAATTTGCACTTATATTTGATGAAAGCTGTACACAAGCGCCTTCCAGTAGCTGTTCGGAAAAGACTGTATGATAGAGGTTATCCTGGCGTATTGTGCCTGCTGTGTGGTAGAGTGGAATTTTCTGACCATGCCTTCACATGCCCTCGGGATGTTGTTATTTGTGATGAGGTTCTGGTTGAGGCTTTTGCTCATTGGGTTTTGGTGACGGGTCTTTGTAACTTATTGTCTTCAGCTGTTTTGTGGATATTGTCTGCCTGTTTTCTGGATGTAGGTTTGTATTCTATTGTGTGTAAAGGCTTCGTGCTGGATGAATGATGTAAGAAAGCTTGGGGTGTATTTGAAGATAAGAAGCAGGTCATTGGTAAGGTTGTCAGTTTTGTTAGATTTGTAGCTAATTTACATTGTGTGAAGGCATGGTTGGTGAGATCTGAGCACAGAGTGCAGATGAAAAAGACTGGTTTGGTTGCTGATGGTGGGGTTGTTTCTGGTCTGTCTCATGATGTTTCTTCTTTTATATTGTTAGGTGGAATGGTTAGAATGCTTGGTGTGGTTGAATTATTTGCTGTTAGCTTTGGTCGTCATTTGCCGTGCTGTTTTTTTTTTGGTCTAGGTGGTGTTATTAGTGTCAATATAGGTGTGTAGTGTTGCTTTGACTGACCTGAGTGGCTAGCTATATGTAGTAAGTACGTAAATTGCATTTAGTTTGGGTTACTTAATTTGGCTCTATGTACTAGATAGCAGTTGGACTTTACTCAATAAAAGCAGAAAAAAAAACAATAATAATAAAAAATAAAGTTTTTAACTAAAAAAAAATATTATAATTTTCAATATAAAAGAAAAATTTTGTTTTTAAACTATTCTATTAATTATATTATTATTGATATTTTATTTAAATCTTTTATTATGTAATTTATAGCTTAAAAACTTTAAAAACTAGTTGTTTTTTTGGTAAATATTTTTTTAAAACATTATTTATATAAAAAAAATCCATAAATAATTATAATAAATAATAAATAATTTATTTTAAAATATAATAAGCATTATTTAACTATATTAATTATTTTAAAAAAATTTTAACTGATTAAAAACTTTTTAAATAATTAATTAAGTTTTGTATTTTAATATTTTAATTTAAAATTAAGCTTAAAAATTGGTTTTTTTAAATGTTAAATTTTTTTTATAAAACCAATATTTTTTTATTGCAAATATAATTTGTTTAATTAAAAAACTTAAATAATAAATACTTATATTTTTATTTAAATTAAAAAATTTATTTTTTATAATTAATTATATATTTTTAATAAAATTTAAGTAATATAATATTTCTTTTAAATTGTTTTTTATACATGTTTTTTATTATTAATTAAATATAATGTGTTCTACTTAGGGTGGTTCTATGTACTAAATAGCAATTAGGCTTCACTCATTAATTGCTTAATAAAAATAAATAAATATAATTTAACTATTATTTATTATTATATAATAAAAAATATTACATATTATAAAAACAGCTGTTTGTTTTTTACATATGTTTTTATTTTATTTAAATGCTTATTTATTAAATTTTTAATATAAACATATTTATTTATTCAAGTTTTAATTATTTTTATAATATTAATTATTTTTTTATAATATAATTAACTTGTTAATATTATAAATATTTATTATTTAATTTTAAATTGTATTAATTACTTGTATTATAATTATTTAAATAATTTTTTCAGTAGGGCTTTACTTGTTAAACATTTAATAATAATAAAAATTTTTTTTGGTTGTTATATTAATTTTATTAAAAATTTAAAAAAAAATGTAATTTTAATTAAGATTAAAACATAAAAAAAAATGTTTTTATTAATTGTTTAATTAAAAACTTTGATTTTGCTATTAATAAACATTTAAAAAAAAGATTTAAAAATTGCAAATAACTAAAATATATTTAATATTTGTAATATTAATTATATTAAATAAAAAGTTAAATTTAAAATTAGATACACTAATATTTTTTGATTAAAAATATAAATTAAAAAAAATAACTTTAATATAATATTTAAGTTAATATTTTAAACTTATTTTATTAATAAATTTTAATTAATTATATATAAATTATAAAAATTATTATCAAAAAATTGTTTATTATAATTAAAAAACGATATAATTTATATTTAATATAATATGATAAAAAATTTCAATTATTTATTTATATGTACAAAAAATTTAAATATTATAAAAATAAACAACATTTTTTTTAATTATAAAAAAAACAAAAAGTTTTTAAAAATAATAATTATTTTTTTAGTAATTATATAAGCAATAAATTCTTTAATTATAAAAAACCATATAATTTAGATAATAAATACAATAAAAACATATTCAATATTTTTTTTTATATTGCTTAAACCTTTTTTTAATTTTCAAGTATTTAAATATTTATAAATAAAAATTCACTTGTTAATATTTATATATTTTATTTTATTTTATTTTATATTATTAATTAAAAAACATAATAATATTTGTGATTAATTTTAAAAATTATCAAATAAGACATAAAATAATAAAAATAATATTATTTTGTTAATAATTACAAACTATTTTTTTATTTTTAAATTTTTCAGAAAAAATTAAGCAATTATAATTTTAAAACTAATTATATATTAAATTCTTATTAATTAAATTTTTTAATTAAATTTTTTTATTTTTATTTTTATTATTTTTAATAATCTTTTTTTTGTTATTTGTTAAATTAAAACTCAAATTTATAATAATATATTACAGATTTTTGTTTAATATTTACAATATTACCAAAAACACTTAAAATATTTTTAATTTTATTAAAAAAAATAGTAAAAAAAACATTATACAAAGTTACAATAAAAAAACAAAAACAGATATTATAAAAAATTATATAATCTTGAAAATAATAATAAAAAAATTAAAAAACTTAATTTAGATAATTAAGAAAACTTAAATACAAATTTTATACAAAAAAACTTATTATTGTTTTTAATAATTAATTTAAAAAAAAAACAAATTTATAATTTAATTTAATTTAATAGTTTTATTAAACAATAAACCAAAAATTATTTATTTTTAATAATTTGTAATAGTTTTTTAATTATTACGAAAAATAGTATTTCTAAAAAACAAAAAAAAATTGTTTTAATTTTTATTTAATCAGTTTAATTTTTAAGATTAAATAACTTAATAAGTTAATTAATTAAAGTTATATGTAAAAATATAATTTGTTTTATTTTTAAATCAATAAAAATTAATTAAAAATTAATATATTAAACAATTTAATTATGTATTAATTAAAATTAAATTTAGCAAATATGTTATTATTGTTATTATTTAAATAGAAAAAAAAATTGTTTACAAATAAATTCAAATTAAATATTATAATTAATATAACTATTATAAAATTAATATAAATATTAAAAAATCAGATAAAATAATATTTTATTTCTTATAAAAAAAATACGAATTTTAAAATAAAAATAATATTAAGAAAAATAATTTTTTGATTTTTTAAAAAAAAATAATAATAATAATAATAAAATTGTTTTTTGTTTTCTGATATTACTTATAAAAAATAATAATAATTAATATATAACATAAATTAGCTAATTATATATTAAGATTTAAATAACATAATATTAAAGATTTTAAAAATATTAAAAATGCCAAAAATTTCAAAAATACCAAAAATATTAGTAATAATTCAAAAAAATATAAAAATAATTAAAAATACCAAAATATCTTATATAATAAAAATTATGTATATGTATAATATTATTATTAAAAAAATATATTTAACTTTAAATTAGACATCTAATAATTAAAATTAAATTTTTTTGAATAAATTACATTATTTATTTACAATAAAACATTTATTAAAATTATTAAATATATAAATTACCAATTATTTTGTTAAAATAACTTATTTTAAATACTCTGTTTATTAAAATAACTAATATTAATAATATATTTAAAAAATTTAATATACTAAAACAATAGCTTTTAATTATAATTATTAATAAAATACTAACTTTTAATTTAATTTAATTTATTTTTGTTTTGTTTTGTTTTGTTTTATATTAAATTAATTAATTAAAAAATAAGTATTAAAATTACAATATTATAAATAATTTGATAAAAACACAAAAATAAGTATAGAATAACTTATTAATAATTGGATTACTTATTAAAAAAATAAAAATTATTAGAATAAACTAGTTATTATACTAAAAAAATAAAATACCAAGTATTATTAATTATTACAAGTTAAATTTTTGTTTTTTATATAAATTATATTACCAAGTTATAATACTAACTTACAAACTATTAGATTTTTTTAGATTTAATTCTCTGTTTATTGTTGTTAAAATATTTAAATTGTAATATAGATTGATTTTTAATAAAGTAAATCAAGATAATTAATACAACTTTATTTGGTTTTTTTTTAAATTCGAATTTATATTTATTTTTTGTAATAAGTAATAATATGTTAAGAGCATAATGTTTTAAATATTATTGGTCATTACAAAACATAATCTATTTTTTATACAATTAAATATTTATTTGTTTTAATTATTAAATTTAAGTTTTTTTAAAAAAATAAACATAATTAAATATTAGATAATAAAATTTAACTTTATTTTTATAATTAAATCTAATAAGTTTTAAAGTATATTTAATGTATTTGGCTTTTTTTATTTGCCAAATATTTTTTTGAGTTTTTTTATTAATTAAAATTATTGCTAATTTGTAAATTATTTTAATATTGTAAATGTAATAATATAATTTATTAAGAATATTATTATATATTACTTAAATAAAAATTTTTTCTTTATTTTTTCTGAAATAAATAAAACATATTAACAAGTTTAATTACAAACTTTTTTTTTTATTGAAATATTAATTCAATTATATTTTTTTAGTAATAATTATTTATAAATAAAACATAATTTATTGTTTTATTTTTTACTTTATTTTAAACAGCTAAATTATTTTTTATAATTAGTTTTATAATAATAATAGATATAATTCTTGCATTTTTTTTTAAAATATACAAATTTTTAGAAATAAAAGTTTTTTGTTATAATTTTTGTATATAAGTTATTTTTTTTTGGTTTTTATTTAAATAAAAAACATATTAACTATTAATTTAAGTTTTGTATTAAAAAGATGTTAATTGTAGTTTAAATATGTTATTTTGTTTTTTTAACTCAATCAAATTATGAATTAAGTTTTATATAAGTTTTAATAATAAGTTTTTTTTTTCTTTTTTTAAATTTAAATATTAAAATCTTGTTTAATTATTTATTAAAAGTATTATAAATAACAAATACTCTGATAAATTGTTTTTAATATAAAATTTTCAATTTTTAAGTTTTTTAATTTAAGTTTATATTGGCTTAAAAAAACCAATTATTTTTAATAAAAACTTAATATTAAGAAATATTTATAAATAAAACTTTGATTAAAATAATAATTTTATTAATAATAATAAAAAGATTATTGATTTTTTCTATTAAAGTTTTTTTTATATTATTAGCTATAACAATTATTATTTGAATTAATTTGTTAATAATTTATTTACACTTTTATATTAACTAATAAATAATAATATTTTTAATTTATTATTTAAAATTAATTTGAATTAACTTTTTTTTTAATTTTAATTTTAATATATATTGTTGTAATTGCTTTTTGTTCTAAAACAACTATATTATTAAGTAGAAATAATAATTTTTTGACTTTAAATTTAAAAAAATAAATATTAAATAGATTGATATTTTTAGCTATTTTTATTAATAAAATTATAGTATTATATAAAATATTTGTAATGATATTGTAGTTTTATTTTTAAAAAGTATATTTGATTAAAATTTTGGTCTTTAACCATTATAAAATAATTAAGTTGAGTATAAAAGTATCTTAATTATTAATTATTATTTTATAAAACCAATTAACTATTTTTGTTATTTGTTAATTAAAAATAATTTTGTGGTAAGAATTGGTTAAATTAAATTAATTTTTTTGTTAAAAATTGATAATTTTATATTAAAAATAGTTAATAATATTGTTGTTATTAAATTAATAGTAAAACAGATTAATAATAATTAAGATCTTAAAAAATAATAAATAATAAAATTGTTATGGTTAAAAAAAATAATATTGATTATTTTGTTTTTGGTTTTTTGTCTTTTTTGACAATTGTATTTCTAGTATTTTAAAATTTTATAATAATGACAATTTAAGTTTTAAAATTAATTATTAAATATTAATAATAAAAAATTATCTTAATTTTATTATTAGAGTAATTAATATTTTTATTGTTAATTAGTAAAATAGTTTTTGATTTTTTTGGTAAATTGGTTGATTTTTTTTTAATTATTAAACTAGTTTTTTTTATAATCAGATTTATTAATTTGGTTTAATTGGCTTTTTTTATAGTTGTTTTATAAGTTTTAACATATTAAATAACAAAAACCAAATTTTATAAAGTATATAATTAGATTTTCTTAATAAGTTTATTTTTTAATTCAGCAATAATTAATCTAAAATTTGGATATTAAAATAGTATTTATTTGTTTTCAATTAACTGATTTTTTATAAAAATTTGTTAAATTTTTTAAGATAAATTATAATAAATTTAGCTAATTTTTACTTAATATTTTAAAAATAGTTTTAAAAAATAATAAAAAGTTTTTTGGTCTTAAAAAACAAGTTAATAGTAAATTGAATTTTTAAATAATAAAAAGTTTTTTGGTCTTAAAAAACAAGTTAATAGTAAATTAAATATTTAAGTTTAAGCAAATAAAACTGAAAAAGTGTGATTAAAAATAATAATTTAATATTGGTTTTATGTTTAAATATTTGTAAATATTAAGCAATAATTTTTAATATGTTGTAAATTATTTGGTTAAATTTAAACGTTTTTTTTTGTTGTTAATTTTTGATTCAAATTTTAAGTTAAAAAAAAATTAAAAATAAACTAAATATTGTTTTTTACAAAACTTAATATTATTGTAATTAAGTTTTTAAAAATAAATTAAGTAAATATTAATATTAATAATTTTTGTTTTTATATTTAAATAATAAATTAAATTTTTAAACAAATTTTGTTTGATTTTTATAATATTATAATTTTTAATATATTGAAAAAACATTTTTTTATAACTGTAATTTTGTCTTAAATTTTAAATTTTTGTTTATTTTTTTTTTATTTGCTTAACAAGTGAGATTCAAACATTACCTAGTGCTATACATCAAAAAAAAAATTTAAACTAGACATGAATCATGCATTTTTCACATGTGACTAGCCACTCGGACCAATCAAAACAACACTACATAGCTATATGAACAGAAACTAGGTTACCTATACCAGAAAAAAACAAACAAAATTTGTAAAAGCCAAAACAAACACCAACAGCATCAGTTATACCAAGTAATTTAATTACACTAACAGAAACCTTAAAGCCAAACCAAGAACCGAGATGACAGCCAAACTATCAAGTGGAATCAATTTGTTCTTCTCCATATAAGCACAATGCTTAGCACGAACTGACCAGATACCAGTTCTGAAAGCAAGACCAAGAAAATGCACAAATTTGACAATCTCTGAACTGGCAACCTTGAGATTGTAGAAGATGGAAACAGCCTCGCAAAACCAATCATCAAAAACAAAATCTTTATGAAAAGCTGTGAACACAGAAAAATCAGAAACATAGGATGACAACAGCTGTAATACATCCAAAGAGGAATGAGAAAGACCAGAAACCACCTTCTAGGAATTCACATGAGACTTCAACAAATAACGCTGAGCAGATTCATTAATCTTACAAGAGAACACATGATTTAACACCTCCATCTCACCACAATATAAGCACAACACACTAGAGTACAATTTATTATAAAGACACTTCTGAACAGCAATCAGCAGCCAGTAATGCAAAGCTTTTATGAAATATGTGTGTGCATCAGCCAAGGGTTTGCTGATAAAACTGGTAGCCATGTTCAAGTCAGGATGTTACACCAATGATAAGTGAAACCAATTAACCTCTGATAACAAACTGCCAGCCAAAAACTTAGAACCAGAACCAACCTCCCAATGTGTATGGCAAACTGAATGATAAACATCACGAACAAAATGTCTGGAATTGCCAAAAACAATATTACTATCAGTGGTCAAAAAGTGTTTATCCAGATGAGGAGGAAGACACCAATCAGAGAAAGAAGCTGTACTGGTAATTGCATCAGTGCACTTATTCTCTGAAATGCCAAAATGACTCTTTACTTTGTGCCAGCTAATTTTCAAATTCTTACTGCAAATAACATTGACTATATGATGATGTTCAACCCAACACTGATTATGAAAGTCAGAACTCACCAGACTCAATTCTGACTTACAAGCATTTAAAGCAGATTGACTATCTGAAAACAATTGAACAAAGCTTGATGAAAGAACACATTCAAAAGCTAGTGCAATAGCCTGCAACTTCGCCAAAGTAGATGACATCAAATCCAACACACTAACACCCAGACCCAAACCAATGTTCTCAAAATATGTGACAGCACCAGCTCTACAGCTGGCTGTGCCCAAATTACTAAGGGACCCATCTGTGTATACTGACAAGCTGCCAGTACCAGCCTGCAAAAGATGATCACAAACAGACACAAAATTGCTAGATTCAAGAATGTTCAAAAGACCAACACCATGCAAAACTGAAGAGATAGCAGAAAAGAGACTCATATCATCAAGAAATACAACAGAAAGCTTGAACCACTTAGGAACAGGGCCATGAGGATCCAACCTCTTCTAATGTTTGAATGTATACCAATTAAATACAGCACTATGATGATCATGAAATTGGTCAACAAAGACAACACTGTGCTGCTTAAGAAAAAAAAGAAATCTGAGAAACTTTGACTCACCCAGAACAGTAGACATTGGAACTCCATTGTAAAATCGAAAGGAAATGGCCAAAGATCCACCCAGAGACAGGTTGCAGTCAAAAAGAACACAAATCATGTCTGCCAAAAAATTATTAGAAATACTAACACAAATACGAACAGAAAAACTCAATGAATAAACAGGGCACCAACACAAAACTTGCAGGTCATAAGATCTGTAAGAAAACAAATGTCCTACTACACCACCAGAGTTTGCAAAACTAATAAGAGAGACAACTTTGCTCTCAGACTAAACCTGAAAAAAAGATTTCAAACCATAAAAGAAAAGATGGTGAATCGTATCACTGGAAAAATTGAGTGGTAGACCAGATTTAAGCTTTAAGCTTCTACAAATAAAAGCATCCCATCTGTTACACACTTCAACAGAAACAAAGCTAAACTGTGTTCTATAGCTAACTATAGAATGGAGAACTGCCAATACCAAATACAAGAGCTGTTTATCTGAGACAGCCTTTCGCAAAACCAGATTGGTAAAAAACCAAATGTCCAAATTCACTTTAACCAAACTAGGCTTCGAGAGACCCTCAGTTAAAAAAAAAATACTTAAATACCAATGAAGTTCACTCTTTTTGGTGATAAAGATTAGTAAACTATTGATAGACAGAAAAGAATTGCTGACTCTGCTATTGATGAGAATGACCACTGTCTTGTCATTATTAATAAAAATATCATTTATCCGAAAAAATTCATCAGCAACATCAAAAATATGTTAAGTGGCACTCTGACTGCTACCAACCCAAATAGTATCATCAACAAAAGTGCTAGCAGCAAAGAAAGAAGAAAGTTCAGCCCGAGATTCAGCATGCCCATTTTTGGAAACAAAATAAGAATTCAATCTACAGTGAACTTTTTTTATAATCACACCTTTTGGTCAGCACATTTGTGGTGACTATAGAGAAATGAGACTATAAAAAATGATTAATATCTTATCACATAATCTATATATTACATGTATAATATAATAATCAATTATATATATTTTATTTAAAAAAGCTATCTATTTGCAACTGTTTTTTTTCTTCTTGAACTTTGAGAACAGTATTACGAATTAATGTTCTCAAAGTTTTAAAAAAGTCTGAATCAACTTTTTTACTATACTGCTCTTTACAATAGCACAATGTATTTTCAAGTGCAGTTTTATCTTGATGTATAGATAGCAAAGGCAAAGGTTCATTTTCATCTTCACTTTCTAAATCTTTATTTGCATTAGAATTTTCATTATACTTGTTGTTAATAAGATCCACAATTTCATCCTCTGAGATATAAGTAAATAATGGTTCAAACTTGTCAATATTAATGAAGTCTATTGCCAATAGCTTGTTAATATTAACATGCTTAATAAGAACTTGTACTTCTTGTAGAAGTTTTTGTTCAATATCTAATAAATGGGTTGACATTTGACTATTATTTAGAACTACAATTTGAAAAAACTTGACCACTTTATTTGTGTTCTGATTGACACATTTGCCATTAAAGTAGCAATAACCTATCTAATTTATTGTCCCAGAATCTTTTGCATTAGCCACCTTTTAATATAATTTGACAGCTTGATTCATGTTTTGATTGACGTATTTGCCATTAAAGTAGCAATGTCCTAATCGAATCATTGCTTTAGAATTCTCTGCATTACTTGCCTTTTGATACAATTTAACAGCTTGATTTATGTCCTAATTGACACCTTTACCATATTGATAGCAACAACCTAATTGAGTTATTGCTTCAGAATTTCCTGCATTAACAGCCTTTTGATATAATTTGATCCTTTGACTTTTGTTCTAATTGATACATTCATCATGCTGATAGCAATAACCTAAATTGTTCATTGTAGCAGAATTTTCTATATTACTTGTCTTTTGATATAATTTGACAGCTTGACCTGTGTCTTGATTAACACCTTTGTCATGAAAGTAGCAATTTCCTTATTTATTCATTGCTGCAAAGTTTCCAGTATTTAAACAAAATAGATGGTAAAAATTTAATTTAAGATTTTTACATTTTTAAAAAATACCTCCAAACAGTCACAACAATTAGCATGGCAATAATAATTCAGTTTACTTACCTCTCAATAGCCTTAACAATTGATGTGACAATGATAATTTAGTCATTTATCTCCTAATGACTTCAACAATCAACACAACAATAATAATCAGATTTACTTACTTTTGAATGGTCTTAGTAATTAACACAACAATAGTAATTCATTTACTTTTAAACAGCTATGACAATCGACATGAATATATTAATCAAATTTGCTTACCTCTAAATGGTTATGATAATCAATGTAACAATGATAATCAGATTCACTTATCTTTAGATAGCCTTGACAATCAATGTAACAATAATAATTTACTTCACTTACCTTTGGATAGTTATAACAATTATCACAGCAATGCTAAATAAATTTACTTAGTAACTTGGACAATTATTCAATATTTGCCACCAAAACAAAACAGAGCATGCTATTTTACACCAATTTGCTTATTATAACTTTTAAATTATACCAATAAAATAATAAATTAATGAATAAAGCAAACAATGATAGATTAATATAAGTCTTATTATTGTAATACTTAAATGCAAAATAGGGTTGACATTTTAAAATAATATTTGGAGCACCTTTTATAATCTGAGGTATCTTACATGTCTGATTAAATATGAGATAATATCTAATGTTTATATCTAATATCATATAATTATAGTGTGACAATAGAGAGTAGAAATTACTTATATTCTGCTATCTTATTTGTGAGGATAGAGACTATAAGGAGATATATATAGTAAAAGTGACTATAAGGAGATAATATTATATATAAATGGTTTTGGTTTTTAAAAAAATGTGATTATAAAAAAATAGTGACTATAACCAAAGGGACTATAGAGAAAGTTTACTGTATATCCACACATATTTTCCTGATGCTTGATTTCACATAACAGTGGATTATAAAATATGTGCCACAGAAGAAGAGAAAATACCTTACACTGGTCCAAACCATTATGTATCCAATAACCATCTATTAAACCAAAATCTGTCATAATGTAATTGGTATGATCTTTGTAAATATCACTGAAAAAACAAATGAATTTGCTGCACATCTTAATCTTAACTAAACTCTTTTCGAGATGCTCTCAGCCAACCGAATTGTATGTTTTTCTCATATCCTGTAAAATCATCCAAAGTTCCCGATTCTTCTCTAAGACATTGTTACCAGAAGATTTTCACACTTTTCAATGCAAAAATTACAATACATACAATAGAAATTAATGTCAAAATCATGCAAAAAAAGCCTATATCATTGCACTTAATCAACAAATCAGCCGGCAATCTGAAAATAAATGATCAGCAATTAATCTAATTACAAAAAAAAAATATGGTACAATCTAACAATTTAACTAAGTTGGATACAAAAAAATCTTGGCAAACTAAGAAACACCAATGGAAATAAATGATTGATGCATGTAATCAGATAACAACAGACTTTGTTATGCTCCAAAATCCTCATATGCTCTTATTAGAACAATTTAACATTCTAGATCTGTGATTAATGGTTAAAAGTAATTATCAAGAAATGTAATCAATTGATCTACTTTTGATTATGTTGATCATAATCACAATTGGTATCATTGATTTATAATCAATGTTCTAGATCCAGCCATCTAAATCTGATCATCTAAAAATCACTAGCTCTTGGATAAATAACAAGCTGAGTAAGCTCATTATAAATTGATTAATTAAATATATATAAATAATTGATGTATTTTAAATAGTTCTAATATAGTATGTAGATCTGATGTAATTTAGCTATATATACAGCCCTTCTGTCAGTTCAGGAAAGCATCAGTTCAATACTAAGCCAACTTTTTGCTATAATTTTATAGTGAGCAATTAGTCTTTTTCTCTATTTCTTACACTTTTTCTCCCCTTTTCTATGCTCTAAATACTTGTTATTACAATCTCAAGTATGTTTTCCCATATTCCTTATCACCATTTAGAATTACATTGTTTATAATCTTTTACTTACTTGTTATCATCATTTCAAGTTGTTCTATTACTTTCAATCTTTCAAATCATGTGTTATTACTATTTCACATTAAGTCTTGTTTTACCAAACAAGTTGTTAAATATAAAAATAAGTAATAAAGTATCACATTGTTAGAGAGTGGTCTCAACAATAAAAAGTTTAAGCAAAATCTATTTCAGTTATGTTTAACTTTTATAATTCCTTTTATAATTCCTATAACTTCATTTTCAAAGCAGAGATTTAAATACCACACCCTTTCAACGACTAATTGAAAGAATTTTGGTTACATATTTCTTTGAGTAGTTGGTTTTACTTCTTGTTGCTGGTTGCACTTCTGATACATATAAAAAGATGTGACTTTTTTTTCTTTTTTTAAATACCTAAGACTGGTTCTTGCCCAAAAACAAATAATAATGACAATACTTTCTTTCATTTTTAATGACTTTATCATGTACCCTCTTTCACTCTCCCACCTATTGAAATAGTCCATACACTCATAATATGCTATAGTCAATAGCATAATCATGGTAATATGTGTTACCAGTTGAGCTAAGAAATGTTCTCTAATATCAACAAAAACTACTAGTAACATATGGTGTCTCTTGTTGTTAATATGGAGACAATTATGAACATTTTAATGACTTTTAGATATCTCAGAGAACTTTGATCTTCTCTAGAAAGGAAGAAAAATTTAACAATTTGCAGAAGCTCATTTTTTAAAGATGGAAAAAATGTTACTAGAAGATTTTTACACTTTTTAATGCAAAAATTACAATACATACAATAGAAATTAACATCAAAATCATGCGAAAAAGGCCTATATTATTGCACTTAATTAACAAATCAGCTGGCAATCTGAAAATAAATGATCAGTAATCAATTCAATTACAACAAAAAAATATAGCACAATCCAACAGTTTAACTAAATTGGATACAAAAAAATCTTGGCAAACTAAGAAACATCAATGGAAATGAATGATTGATGCATGTAATCAAATAACAACAGGCTTTGTTATGCTCCAAAATTCTCATATGTCCTTATTAGAATAATCTAACATTCCAGATCTGTGATTAATAGTTAAAAGTAGTTATCAAGAAATGTAATCAATTGATCTACTTCTGATTATGTTAATCATAATCACAATTGATATCATTGATTTACAATCAATGTTCTAGATCCAGCCATCTAAATCTGATTATCTAAAAATCACTAGCTCTTGGATAAATAACAAGTTGAGTAAGCTCATCATGAATTGATTAATTAAATATATATAAATAATTGATGTATTTTAAATAGTTTTAATATAGTATATAGATCTGATGTAATTTAGCTATATATACAGCCTCTCTGTCAATTCAAAAAAGCATCAGTTCAATACTGAGCCAACTCTTTGCTATAGTTTTATAGTCCTTTCCTCTACTTTTTATACTTTCTCTATCCTTTTCTATGCTCTAAATACTTGTCATCACAATCTCAAGTATGTTTTTCTATATTCCTTATTACTATTTGGAATTATGTTGTTTATAATCTTTTACTTACTTGTTATCATCATTTCAAGTTGTTCTATTATTTCTGATCTTTCAAATCATGTGTTATTACTATTTTACATTAAGTCTTGTTTTACCAAACAAGTTGTTAAATATAAAAATAAGTAATAAAGTATCACATTGTTAGAGAGTAGTCTCAACAATAAAAAGTTTAAGCAAAATCTATTTCAGTTATGTTTAACTTTTATAATTCCTTTTATAATTTCTATAACTTCATTTTCAAAGCAGGCATTTGAACATCACACCCTTTTGACAACTAATTGAAAGAATTTTGGTTACATATTTCTTTGAGTAGTTGGTTTTACTTCTTGTTGCTGGTTGCACTTCTGATACATATAAAGAGATGTGACTTTTTTTTCCTTTTTTAAATACCTAAGACTGGTTCTTGCCCAAAAACAAATAATAATTACAATACTTTCTTTTGCTTTTAATGACTTTATCATGTACCCTCTTTCATTCTCCCATCTACTGAAATAGTTTATACACCCATAATATGCTATAGTTAGTAGTATAATCATGATAATGTGTGTTATCAGTTGAGCTAAAAAATGTTTTCTAATACTAACAAAAACCACTGATAACATATGGTGCCTCTTGTTGTTAGTATGGAGACAACTATAAACATTTTAATGACTTTTAGATATCTCAAAGGACTTTGATCTTCCCTAGAGAAGAAGAAAAATTTAACAATTTACAGGAGCTTATTTTTCAAAGATGGAGAAAATATTACCAGAAGATTTTTACACTTTTCAATACAAAAATTACAATACATACAATGGAAATTAACATCAAAATCATGCGAAAAAAGCCTATATTATCACACTTAATCAACAAATTAGCTGGCAATCTGAAAATAAATAATCAGCAATCAATCTAATTACAACAAAAAAATATGGCACAATCCAACAGTTTAACTAAGTTGGATATAAAGAAATCTTAGCAAACTAAGAAACATCAATGGAAATAAATGATTGATGTATGTAATTAAATAACAACAGACTTTGTTATGCTCCAAAATTCTTATATGCTCTTATTAGAACAATCTAACATTCCAGATCTGCGATTAATGATTAAAAGTAGTTATTAAGAAATGTAATCAATTAATCTACTTCTGATTATGTTGATCATAATCACAATTGGTATTGTTACAGATTGGAGTAACAAGCTAACAGATAGCAAAAAAGAACAAGATTGTAGAGTGATAAAAGAAATCAAAGGGAATTCAACTTCAAAGAGCAAATTAAATAAGTATGGATTCAATGTGTGAGATCAGTCTCATAAAATATCTCAGTTACTATACTTTTCAAAGATAACTGGGGAATCTGAAGGTAAAAGAATAGTCTGTACTGTCAACAAATAATTACACTTGGTATAATTCTATGCTTTACGTCAGCACTCTTAGAATTTAATATCAAGTATCAGATGTGCTCTTCAGTCACGTTTTATTTAATAATCTTTAAATGTTACAATTACATGTTTCAGGAAAAGAATAAGTAAATGCCAACAAGTAGTTTTTTATCTTTAAGATGTTCAGATACTTGAAGGTAGAAAAAGAGAAATTAGTGATAAAAGAAGTATTGAGATGAAGTTGTTATTTTATTTCTTTATTTTTTTTATTCTTATATGCTTTTCTATAGCTAAGAGATTCATCACTTATATAACTGTTAAAAGTGGTCAATGATCAGATCAATGACTAAGTTAATGATTAGGTTAATGGTTAGGTCATTGATCAGATCAATGATTACTTACTAAAAATAGAGTGGCTAATTTATGTGACATCAGTGGCTAATACATGTAATTTTTAATAAGAAGTATAAGTTTCAACTATAACATCATCCTCTCCAAAGAGATTGAGCTCCAGCAAAATCAAGCTATTTATGGTGTAATCTATTGGAAGGGTTTTATCTAACTCAAAGCTAACTAGTTTGTTGAAGTCTTTTGTGGATAAGGTATATAACACTTGAGGTGAAATGAGTTTTGTATCCAAGAGACTAAATCTTTATATTAGAGTTTTGGCTCTTTTAGCAATAGTTAAAACTCTTTGGACATCTAACTATATAATGCCCAAAATTTCTGCCTGTATCTCTGAAGTTGTTTTCTTCATGAGTTTCATATTCTCTATAATTTTACCAAGGTGACCATAGAGTTTTAATTGCCTTCCATATGACAAGTTTTTGTCTATGAGTAAGATTTCTTAAAGTGTTTTTCCAATTGTGTTGAAAGGTGGAAGTATAGCTGCTGTTATACTTTCCAACAGATATTTATCCATTTTGCTACCAATTCTTTCTCTTTTGGTAGTAGTTTTCTTTGGTCTAATAACAGTATATGTTCCACTGTTATCAGTTATGGTTGTTTGTTTTCTGATGGTCAAAGTAGCATTTGGATAGTTTTTGATCTAATTCTTATGGAGAGTATAGAAAGCGTTTTGAATGTTTTGATCCAGAAAATAATTGTTCATGTTGATTGAAGATATCTCTGTTTTGGGAATAGTACATTTATTTATACTTGATTTTTATTGATCAATTGAGTTGGTATTATCACAACAGGCAGCCAATCAAGTTGTTTATGATATTTCTTAAGTCATATATCATGAACAGGACGATCATTGAAGATTGTTCTAAATTGATCTTGAAGAATATAAGAACCATTGTTTAAGACTTTGTTGACTATAAAGGGTCCTTTCCACCAGCTAGAAAATTTATTACCATAAACATTGTTTCTGTTAGAATGATATTCTAGTACCAAGTCACCAACACTTAAAGAAAGTGTTTTATAGGTTTTTTTTTTCTTAAGCTTTTTTTGAAACTGTTTTATCTTTTTAAAAGCAATTATTTGTGCTTTTACCAAGGAGTCAAGAATAGTACCAAGTCTTCTTTGCAAAATGTCTTTATAATTTCCTATTGTGATCTCTTTAAAGAGTATTGTTTCAATGTTAGTTTCTATTGGTAGTATTGTTATGCATTCATAGAGCAAATAAAAAGGTTCATAACTTGTTATGTCATGATTCACAGTTCTATAAGCAAACAAAGCTGAAAACAGTACTTTGTCCCATAAGTTTGTTTCTTTACTGGTTTTGGCTAGGGTTTCACATAATGTTCTATTGAAATGTTTCACTAGGCCATTTGTTTGGGGGTAATAAGAAGAGAAAAGTTTATGACATATTCCCATTTTTTTACAAAGTTCTTCAACCAGTGTATTGAGAAAAGCTCTTCCTCTATTAGATAAAAGTTCTTTGGGGCAGTCATAATGGCAAATGATATCTTTATAAATGAAATTGGCTATTGAGACTGCTGTTTAGTCTGAGGTGGCTCTTGCTTCTACCCACTTTGTAAAATAGTTGGTAGCTGTGATAATATATTTGTTGCCATCAGGAATGATTGTTAAAGGTCCAACAACATCCCAATTTTGTCAAATGATTGACCAACAGAGATTGGATGGATATCTTCTTTGCAATTGGATTTGCCTTTTCTTTGGCAGATATCACAAGTTTTAATGTATTCAGCAATGTCTTTTCTCAAGGTAGGCCAATAATAGTGATGTTACTCATAGAATATAGGAAATATAGTATTATTAGTCAGTAAATATTAGCCAATTAGAGGTAGACATAGTAAATGTGGAATTCCAGAATTCCTCTTAGAGGAATTGCAGGATTCCAGAAATTTCAGAATTCCCCAGTGAGGAATTGCAGAATTGCAGAATTCCAGGATTTCTTTCATCAGGAATTGCAGGATTCCTGTCACAAAGAATTGAGGAATTGAGGAATCTCAATTATGTATATATAGCAGTAGGATTAGAAGCTGAAAAGACAGATCTCTTAGTTTAAATTTAATCTAAGCAACATTCTAGTTCCCAATCATCAAATAAATAATTATTTTATATCTCAACCCACTCTCTACTATCAACGCTTTATGTTAATAGTAATTGATACTTAACCATGCTGGAACAATAGCTCTTGATCACGGCTATTAATAAGATACTAACAAATTGTCTTGGCTTATTTTTTCTATTTTCTTTATTTTTATTTTCTTTATTTTATTTTCTTTCTTTCTTTGATTTTGTTGTTGTATACTAATTGATTAAAAAGATTAAGCACTGTGTTATTAACGTCAAGAATAGCCTGGTAAAAGACCCAAAAATAAAGATAGGATTTTATATATTATTGGATAGCTTACCAGAAGAGCACGACTGTCAGACTAAATCTGGCCACCACACTGAAAAAGAAATTGGGAAAACTTTTGGAAAGATACATCTACTATCGACCCTATTGAATCTTTGTTCATTATATAAAGAACTCCATCAAAATCTTCAGATACAACACTTGCAGAATCTTATCCATGGAAGTAGCTTTTGAGCACCAAGTTATGGGTTTGTTATTTAATTCAACAGCAGAAATAATCACCTGTAACATTTGGTGCTCCCTGTGAGGTATAATTCTACAGAGAACTAGCACCGACAACACCAAACCAAAAGTGGCAGAATCAGAAAATATAGGAGCAAACTATTTAGGATTCGCAAAATCCTTATTTCAACACTATTGTCAATACTTGGGATTAAACCACAATCATATATCTGCCAAATCAGCCTTCAATTTCTACGTCAATGAAAAGATTTCCTTTTTATTAGGAACACCAGTGAATACTAAATCAGCAAGAAAAACTTTCTATAAGGAGTTAATTCAAAACACCAATCTATCAACAAATCATAATTTCACATCTATTATTACTAAGATTAACAAAGAAATTGAACACCACACTCAACAAAGATATCTAATTACATATGCTAGTAAAGGCAAGGGAAAACTACAAACACCAGCAGTAACATCCAGAAAAATACAGCCACCTACTTGGAAGAAAAACAGAATTGAATCCCCAAGCAACCCATCCTATCACTATATATCTGGAAGCGCCATCAACATATCATCAGCAGACACATTCCCATTAACTGCAACATCAGCATTTGGACGATTCCCATTCTAAAGTAGACAAAGGAAAACAAAATTATTAGGACCATACGGCAAATACTTTGAGGGATTTAATTCATAATCATCAATCCCATCAGGACTTCGATTACTACTGCCTCCACCAGATTTTGGAATCTCTGATCTATGGGAAGCAGCAGAATCAGAAAAAGAAGAAGAAGAATCAGAGGATTAAGAATTCACTTACCAGCACCTGATCACTGAAAACCCAGAAGTTGAAACCCCAAATTTTCAAACTCAACAAAATCTAAATCTAAAAAATTTGGAAATCGAAACTCCGAATCATCAAAGATAGAACAATCCAAACCCCAAATTAATTAATCAGCAAAACTTACCTCCGGTAATTGTCATCAATCAACCGCCAATTAATCTTATAGTCAAACCTATATGACAGCCACTTCAACTACCACCCCAACAACTAGTACAACAACAACTGTTTCAACAGCCACCACAACCACCTAACTTAGATCCAATGGCCTATGCACCAATTGCAAAACTTGACAATTTTACTGGCAAAAAGGATGATGCTCAAGTATGGCTGAATAATGTAGAAAAGGCCATTACAACCAATGGATGGAATGACGCCTAAGCAATGCAAGCCATTCCCTACTTTCTCAAGAATACTGCCAATTCATGATATTAGAGCTTGGTTAATAAACCACAAGATTTCAATGTCTTCAAAGCAGAATTCCTAAGATATTTCAGCAACAATAACAGCATCAATTGCCTAGTCAATACATTCACCACCATGAAACAAGGAGAAACTGAAGCAGTTACCACTTACCTGGGATGCTTCCATCAAAATCTGTGCCAAATTCAAACAATTAATGCCAACTATTTCACAGCCCCACAGATACTCAACCAGTTTATCCATGGCCTGTGCAGCAGCATCTTGCAACATGTACGTCCATTGCATCCAGGCACCCTTCAAGACGCAGTCACATATGCCAGAGATTTTGAATCTGCTGAGTCAGAGGCTAACCACGTCCAAGCTGTTAATCTAGTAATGAACGAATTATCTGAATTGGATTCCAAATTAGAGAAGTTCAGTAAATCAATTAATAAGAGATTGGAAGGATACTTAGCTGACAATCACACCATTTATCAGCCTCCACAATAACACAATAATCAAGAAAACTTTAATCATGCCCAAAATCAGCCACATTTATCTTCATTAACCAATCAACAATGGCAACAGGAAATGTGTATCTGCCACTATTGTGGTAAACAAGGACATATCCAAATTGACTGTTACCAGTGTTTAAATAACCAATAATTGGGAAACCAATATCGAAACCCCAATCACTGGTTCCAAACTCTGAATCAATACCCAAATTAAAACCAACCTGCTTACCTACTAGTGATACAGTTATCAGTCTATCAATCTCTGGTGTATCAAGCTCCAATCTATCAACTGCAGCCACAAGTAATTTATCAACAACCACAGCCACAAATAATCTATTAACCTCAACAAATTCAAACACCACTCCAAAGCTTACCACCCAATAGAACCCAAAGACCAAGAATGATTCAACAGAGCTGGAGATCGGCAATAGTAGTCTATCAACCAATTCCCAGTTCTTTACAGCAATTATCTGGATTATGCCAGAGAAATTTGGGTGCCAGTCAACCCCAGTACCCGAATTCTCAGAATTATTTAAGTTTTCTGGTTACCCCAGAAGATGTCCCAATCAATAACCTAGTATTTGCCCAAAAACAACCACTCATTAGTAATATCCCACTTGCTACCATCACCAAAGACAAGTCTTTGGCTGTTATATTCCCATTCAAATTTGAGGAAACAACTGCAATGTCATTATTTAGTGAAGCCACTCTTGAAGCCAAACCAATCACCATGATATACACTGACACCAAAGTTGAGAGACAATTCCTCAAATTGATTCTTGACAGTGGTTCAGCAGGCAGCATCATCACACGACAACTCATGGATCAATTAGGTCACCAAGTTGATTGAGCTGCCAGCACCAGAATTATCACAGCCAATGGAGCGACCAAAACTCCAATCGGCGAAATTGACGACTTCCCTTTCAAAGTCAATGGCATACTTCTATTAAAGTTCTAGTAATGGAAGCCACTCAATACCAAGCTCTCATTGGTAATGACTGGCTATTCAAAGTCAATGTGACGTTAGACTGGAACACCCAGGAATTTCAGCTAACATATCAGGGCTGACACATACGTGTACTGGCCACGTGTGGCCATTTCAAGACTCCTCCAAGAGAAAAACTATTGATCGAACTGGAAGAGGAGAAAAAGAAACCTATCTGGGAAGCTTATCAAGTTTTCTGGGCCAATGCTGACCACAACGAACTACCACCAATACTCTCATGGAACGACAACCCTAAGGGAAAGCAAAAAGAGGAACTGACCTGGGAAACAGATGATTTGATCTGGACTGACAATGAACAGGAAGAACCATTGAGTTGGGAGTAAAAAGAAGAAAAGGGAAAAGGGAAAGAGAGGAAGGAAGAAAACACTTAAGTCAACAACACTTATATCCCATACACCTACAGTTAACAACAATTATTGACCTATCGCCAACCCAAACTGATATGCATTGATTGTGGCAAGAAATTGTCATCAATGGGCGCATGCTGTGGCGATAATGAAGAATATTAGATGGCAACCAAGTTCTATTGCCATGCATGCCATGTCGAATGTTTTGGAAGACCAAAACAAGTGGGAAAATGGGATAATATACCATGTATAGTCTGTGGAGAAACTCTCCTCAATGAAGGAATGTGGAATGACATTCCGGGAAGAGGAGAAATGTGTGACGTGTTCTGCCAATACACAATCTTTATCAGCAATTGGGTTGAGAAAAGAACATTCATAAAAGCCGCTTAGAGAAGAGCTGTACAGCAATTGGACAGTTGTCCACATGACAATGATGAATTATAGCAAATGGCAATTGCCAAAATTGAAGGCGTGTTACCAGAAAAAATCAGGACAATTAAAAACAACCCACCAAAACCCATTAAGCTTGACTGGGACACAGAGCCAGTCATAAATTTTCTGGAACCAGAAGAGTTCCATGAACACTACCAAAACTTGGCATCCACTAGAGAAGAGCAAGAACAATAACTAGCATAGTTAAATACAAGACTGTGTTACCATTGTTTAATTCCCAGTGACTTTGAATATTGTGACGATTGTGACCTTATTTACAATCCACCACCATGCATAATCTACACGATCCCTGAAGAAGAAAAACCAATTAGCAGCTGTGCATCGGAATCAGAATCGCTGATCAATCGTGATCCAGACTCCGATGACAATAACAAAAACACTGGTTCCAGTTCCGTTCAAAATGGCAATGACAACAAAGACAATTCAAACTCAGATTCAAACTCCGATTTAAACTATGAACAATACATTGCAATACCAGATCTCTCCAAGAAACAAGAGTTGAAATGATATAGTAACAATGGGAAAAGTATTATGCCAGAACGCATGTATGATACTGATGCAGAATTTGATCTAAGATATCCAGGAACAGAAGCCATCAAATTAGAACCACATATGCACACCTGCATCGATTTGAAAATAGCACTGGAAATTCCAGCAACAACAATGGTTCAATTAGCATCTAGGAGTAGTCTAGCAAAAAGAGAGATTAATATAAGAGGAGGAATAATTAACATGGGATATGTAGGAAATATTATCGCTATGTTACAAAATAACTCAGAAAAGACCTATATAATAGAGCCCAACAAAAAGATAGCACAGGCAATATTCCTGCCTCTGGTTAGAATAACTCAGTTAGTATCAGTGGGAAAAAGGGAGAAATTAGGAATAATAGTGAGAGGAATACAGGAATTTGGATCAATGGGTAGAATAGATATACCAGTTAATATGGTAGAGGAAGAAATTGTTGGCCAAGGAGAAATTATCTCAACCAGTCAAGCTATTTCTATTTCATCATATAACCAGTACATGCTAGCAATAGAAAGGAAAGAAAAAGACCAAGCACAAATTTTTGAAGCAGAAGCCAGTTTTTGTGAATCAGAAGAAGTTGGACTCATTAATCTCCACATACCAGCCAAAGATTATAATTGCATAAAAATTCCCATCTACAACAACACTGGCAATGTTATTAACATACCAGAAGGAACCACCATTGGATATTTAACCACAGAAATAGAAGACCAACCACCAAACCCCATTTCAGACTTTCCACAACTTTGTGGATATGTCAACATCACATTACAAACAATCTATGGACAAGACAAATATTATTTACTCCAACCAGAACAATTGGAACAAATAAACATGAGAAACTTAGATCCACTTTAATATATGTAGCTCAAGATGTTGCTCAACAATTTCAAAGACATCTTTGCCAGTGAAAATGAGTTTGGCCAAACTGACATCATTCAGCATCAGATTAAGACTGGAAATGCAATGCCAATTAAACAAAGAGCATACAGAGTGCCACCAGCCAGCCACAAAATTATTTGTCAAGAGATAAACTGAATGCTTGACAATGGGCTAATTCAGCCATCAATGAGTCCATGGTCATCACCAGTGGTACTTGTCCATAAGAAAAATGGAAAGATCTAATTTTGTGTAGACTACAGGAAACTCAATGGTGTAACTCATGGAGACAGCTATCCAACTCCATGAATACAGGAATTATTTGATGCTTTTGGTAGGAACAAATGGTTCTCAACATTAGACTTGAACAGTAGTTACTGGCAAGTAGTCATGGATCCAGCTGACAAAGAGAAGATGGCATTTACCACAAGAGAAGGGAATTTTGAATTTAAAGTAATGCCATTTGGTTTAACCAACGCACCAGTCACTTTCCAACAGCTAATAAAAATTGTCTATACTGGCTTATTGTGGAAATTCGTAGTTGTATACTTGGACAACACCAACATATTCTCAAAAACATTTGATAATCATTTTTATCATCTTCAACAAGTGTTCAAAAGACTAAGAAGAGCAGGACTAAAGTTAAATGCAACAAAGTGCTTTTTTGGCAAGACAGAACTAAAATTCTTGGAACACATAGTCAGCAAAGACAGCATCAAAACAGATCCAGAGAAAATAGAGATAGTAAAGAACTTTCCAGTGCTGACCAATATGACAGAACTGAAATCATTCTTGGAATTTGCCAGCTACTATCAATGTTTTATTAAGAACTTTTCCAAGATAGTGCAGCAACTTAACCAACTGCAAACCAAAAATACAAAATATAAATGAACAGAAAGTCAACAAAAAGCTTTTGATATTCTGAAAAGAAAGCTCATTCAAGCTCTAGTACTGATCTATCTAGATTACAGCAAACCATTTGTCATTACTACCAATGCATCCAGCCAAGCATTGGGAGCAGTATTATCTCAGAGAGAACCAGACAGCAGAGAACATCTAGTAGCATAAGCCAGCAGAGATTTAACACCAGCCAAGAAGAACTATAGAACACCAGAACAAAAACACTTAGCAATATACTGGTCAGTCATAAAATGGAAAAAATACTTGAGCCAGAAGTTTGAAGTATACACAGATTACAAGGGATTAACATCACTCCAAAAACAAGAATTTGGAGATGAAAGACAGTCAAGATGAAAAATGGCATTCACACCATACAATTATACTATACATTACAAAAAAGGAAAAGACAACAGAAATGCTGACAGTTTGTTACAAATGAGACAAATCTAAGAACATTTTAACACAAAAATATAACAAAACCAGAACAATACCAACGAAAAATATAACAAAAGATGAACATACAAAAATATCAACAACTTCAACATTATATAAACACTCAACAGTTCAAAGAGAATTTATCTCAAATGGAACAAAAGAGTATCAAACAACAATCAAAATATTTTATCACTCACCAAAATATACTTTATCGGAAAAATAGAAAAGATCCAGATTAATCAACCAGAGTAGTTACAGAACCAGAAAGAGACAATATTATTCAACATGCACTCAAATCCAACAGCAGGACATTTTCACAAAGAAGCAACCATGGAAAGAACCAGAAAAAAATACTATTGGTCATCAATATATCCAGACATCATCCAATATGTTCAAAATTGTGATGCTTGTCAGTAAAGAGAAGATATGAAATCCAGTAAACCATTAAGGCCAATCAAAGTAGGACAACCATTCGACCATGTTGGAATTGATCTAATTGGACCATTAACAATCACCAGCGGAGAAAACAGATACATAGCAATAGCCATGGACTATCTCACTAAATGACCAGAGGCAAAAGCAATTCAAAGAGCGGATGCAGAATTCATTGCCAAATTTGTTCATCAGGATTTAATCTGTTGACATGGATGTCCAAAAGAATTATTATTAGACCAAAGAACTCATTTTGTGAACAAAACATTAACAGAATTGAGCCAAAGATTCAGAATTAAGAGACCACTATTATCACCATACCATCCACAAACTAATGGATTAGTCAAAAGATTCAACAGAACATTGTGTGAAGCAATAGCTAAACTCAGCCAAAAAAACCAGAACGATTGGGATTTGTTGATACCATCAGTACTATTTGCTTATCGGACAATGAAGCAAGATACTATACAAGCAACACCATTTGAATTAGTATATGGTAGAACAGCAACACTACCAGTGGAAATAGAAGTCAGCACATACCCAACCAAACCAATAACAGAAAAGAATTTCAAAAATACATTGTTGAGAAGAACATATGACTTAATAGAAACATTAGAAAACAAATGATAAAAAGCAGCTGATAACATACAAAAGTCACAAGAGAAACAAAAAAAAAGACATGATAACCAACTACCAGATAAACCAGTTGAATTCAAAATTGGAGACAAAGTACTACTACATCATACCAAAGCAAAAAAACAATGAAGTGGAAAATTTGATCCCAAATGGGACAGACTATTTCACATAGAAAAAATTCTAGGAAATGGAGCTTACAAATTAAGATTGAACGACAAAATCTTGACCAAAGCAGCATATGAAGATCGACTAAAACTATACCACCATATAGCATCATCATCTACCAGTAATATTCCATAATTAGGAGTACAGAGAATACTAGTCCAACCAGATAAGATTCCACGAAATCTGGAACCAATTATTATCATTGACAACAACACATCCAATTGATCAACAAAAGAATATATAAAAACATGGTCGACGCGACAAAAAAGATCAGAAAAATGGAGATTATGGACAATACCCATTCACTAGCCCAACAAATTTTTCAATTAATCCAACACCAGGAGATAGAAATTACCATCAATCAACAAACCATTCGTTACAAAAATACAGCAAAGATATTACAAAACAAAGCACAGAAAAGACTTGAAAATGTGGTCAACAAGATCATAACCAAGATAAAATTGGCCTTGAAAAAACAACAAATAGTCGGATTATGCCAAGAACTTACCAGAGAAACTTGGACTTGGTGGATATAACAATTTCCAAAAAACTATTGTTATTTTTACTTGGGACAACATGTAAATATCCAGAACTTGTACACCAACAAAACAAAACAGTTATTTGACACCACAATACTGGGACAACTAGAACAATTTGTGGAAAAGAACAATCTAACCACACAAGCTTGAGCCATTTACCAGCTATATATGGGATTTCAAGACTAACCAGAAATCTTACTCAATACAGCAATGGATACAGTTACAAGTAATCAATTGGGAAAAATGACCAATGCCCAATTTGAAGAACTACAAAATAAAATAACACAATTAATACTTGAAAAAAAAGTTCAAGAAATAATTCAAGAAGAGGAATTAAAAGAATTAGATTTCGACAGAGCTCAATATTAAAAGGAAGGGATAATGTTACTCATAGAATATAGGAAATATAGTATTATTAGTCAGTAGATATTAGCCAATTAGAAGTAGATGTAGTAAATATGGAATTCCAGAATTCCTCTCAGAGGAATTGCAGGATTCCAGAAATTTTAGGATTCCCTGACAAGAAATTGCAGGATTCCTGTTGTAAAGAATTGAGGAATTGAAGAATCTCAATTATGTATATATAGCAGTAGGATTAGAAGCTGAAAAGACAGACCTCTCAGTTTAGATTTAATCTAAGCAACATTCCAGTTCCCAATCATCAAATAAATAATTATTCCATATCTCAACCCACTCTCTACTATCAACACTTCATGTTAATAGTAATTGATACTTAATCACACTAGAACAATAGCTCTTGATTATGGCTATTGACGAGATACTAATGTACCAAATTGTCTTGGCTTATTTTCTCTATTTTCTTTATTTTTATTTTCTTTATTTTATTTTCTTTCTTTCTTTGATTTTGTTGTTGTATACTAATTGATTAAAAAGATTAAGCGCTGAGTTATTGACATCAAGGATAGCTTGGTAAAAGACCCAGAAATAAGAGTAGGATTTTATATATTATCAGATAGCTTACCAGAAGGGCATGACTGCTAGACTAAATCCGACCACCACGCTGAGAAAGAAATTAGGAAAACTTTTGGAAAGATACATCTATTATCGACCTTATTGAATCTCTGTCTATTATACAAAGAACTTCATCAAAACCTTCAGATACAACACTTGCAGAACCTCATCCATGAAAGTAGCTTTTGAACACCAAGTTACAGATTTGTTATTTAATTTAACAGCAGAAATAATTACCTGTAACATCGGAGTTTGAATTGGGATCAAAATCTAATTTCAATTCCAATGTGTAGCTATTAATTGGTTCTTCCTCTTCTGGAATTGTATAGATCATGCATGTTGGTGAATTGTAAATGAGATTACACTTATTATAATATTGAAAGTCACATGGGATCAAACAGTATTTACATAGTCTCATGTTTATTTCTTCCAAATGTTGTTCTTGTTCTTTTTTTGTTGGTGCCAAGTTTTGATAATGCTCATGAAATTTCTCTGGGCCTGTCTTAATATTCAAAAAGATGTCTGAATTGGGGATAAAAACTATGTCAACTGGTTCTGAAGGATTGTTTTTTATCTCCAGAATTTTGCTGGGTAAAGCACTTTTTATTTTGGCATTGGCTATTCACCAGATCTTGTTTTCATTGTGTGGGTAACCATCCAAGTGAAAGATTGCTTGGTGCCAAGTGGCAGTAACAGATGTTCTACAACTTACCCAGTCACTGATGAAAATTGTATACTGGCATGAAGCATCACATGTTCCCCTTTAACCAGAGATGTTGTTCCACATTTTTTCATCAAGTAATTGTTTACCGCAAGCAAAACATGGCTCATTGTCCCACTTTTCTTAATGTTTTGGATACTCATATTGTTCTCTATAACATGACTTACAGTAATAATGTGTGCATGTTCAGTAGTCTTTATCTGGTGCCATCCAAGCTCTCATGGAAGAAAGTTTCTTTTCACAGTCTTTGCATTTGAGAGGTATGTATGGTGGTTTCTTTATTGGTTTTTATAAGTACTCTCTTTCCCAGCCACTAGTTATTTCTGTGGTGGTGGTTCTTTTGGATAGGTTTTCTTCTTTTTTTTTTCCTTTCTTTTTGTTGGTTTCTTCCCATTTTCAGGTTGGCAGTTTGTCTGAGTTATTGTTAGTTTCTCAAATTTGGTCTGCATTTCAAGTAAGTTTTTCCTTTTGTTTTTTTTTTCTGTTGTCATCCCAGGAGAGTATTGGCAGTAGTTCATTGTGGTTTTCATCAGTGCACAATACTTGATAGGCTTCCCAAGTAGGTTTTTTTTCTTTTTCTTGAAGTCAATGAGTGGTCGTGTTATAGTGCTGGGTCTGAAATAACCACATGTCACTGGTACTTGCATGTGTTGGTCGTTTTGACTGATTTGCAACTCTTGTGTTGTCCAGTCAAGCATTGCATTTGTTTTGGACAGCCAGTCATTACTAACAAAAGCTTAGTACTAAGTAGCTTCTATAACCAGAACTTTGATTGGTACTGTGATGTTGTTGACTTCAATAGGGAAGTTGTCTATTTTACCAATAGAAGTTTTTGTTATTCTATCAGCTGTAATGATTTTGGTGCTGGCAGTGCAGTCAACTTGGCAACCTAATTGATTCATAAGTTGCTTGGTAATGATGTTGTCAATTGATCCATTATCTAGGATTAGTTTGATGGACTGACTATTAACTTTGGTATTAGTATACATTACAGTTATGGGTTTCTCTTTAAAGGCAGCTCCATTAAACAACAGGACTTCTGAAGATTTGTCAATTTTAAAAAGAAATATTGCAGTAAGTAATTTGTCTTCCATAATGGTTGCTGATGGGATGTTGTTGGTAAGTATGGATTGTTGATTGAATTCTGGGTTGTGTGATTGAGTGTCTTCTGAAGTAATCAGAAGACTTAAATACTGTTGGAAATTCAGATTTTGGGTGGGCCCAGCTCCCAAATTCTGCAACTATAATCCTGTTGGATGTTGTGAGGAGCTGAGAATCAGTTGGTAAACAACCATCACTGATCTCCAGTTTTGAGTGATTCTAGATCTTGGGTTGTTTGGTGTCATTTAAGCTGGTGTTTGAATTGGTTAAAGTTGATAAATTACTAGTGACTGTGGTTGATAGATTGCTTGGGACTGTGGTTGATAAATTGTCAGTGTTTATGGTTAATAGATTGGAGGTGCATATACTAGTGGTTGATAAATCAGCTGTTGTGTCATTGACAGATAAATGAATTAATATTGATCTTGATTTGGGTGATAATTCGGATCTGAAATCTGCAATTGGAATTTTTGTATTGATTTTCCAATTATGAATTACTATAAGAATGGCAGTTAACTCAGATATGGTCTTGTTTACCACAGTTGTAACAAATATGCATTTTAGACTGCCATAGCTAACTTGATGATGATAGTAGATGTGACTGATTTTGGAAACAATTTGTGTTTTCTATATTATTGCATCATTGTGGTGGCTAATAAATTGCACGATTGTCAACTAAGTATCCCTTTAACTCCTAATTAATTGAATCACTAAATTGTTTCAATTTGGAATTCAATTCAGATGATCCATTCATTACTAGATTAACGGCTTGGGCATGATTGGCTTCTAATTCTGCTGCTTCAAAATCTCTGGTGTTGATAACTGCAGCTTGAAGGTCTGCTGGGTGTAATAGACATATGTATTGGAGAATGCTACTGCACAAACCTTTAATAAATTGATTTAAAATTTGTGGCACTGTAAAATAGTCAGCTTGGATTGTCTGAATTTGGTGCAGGTTTTTATGGAAGCATCCTAAGTATGTAGTAACTGCTTTAGTCTTCCCTTGTTTTATAGTGGTAAAAGTGTTGGCCAGGTAATTGATACTATTATTGTTGTTAAAATATCTCAAAAACTTTGTTTAAACACATCAAAAGTGACTGGTTTGTTGATTAAGCTTTGATACCAGGAATTGGCAGTATCTTGTAAGAAGTATAGAATTACTTGAAGTACTCTGGCATTGTCTCAATTATTAGCAGTAATGGCTTTTGTGACATTATTAATCTATGCTTGGGCATCATCCTCTTTGCTGGTGAATTTTTTGAGTTTGGCAATTGAAGCATAGGCCATTAAATTCAAGTTTAATAGTTGTTATGGTTGTGGTTGAGATTGTTGTGGCTGTTGAAGTAGCTGTTAAGGTTGTTGAAGTAATACTGGCAGCAGTTGGATTTGCTAATCTGGTTGTTGTAATGGCTGGCCAATTAGTTTAACTGGTTGATTAATTACGATTTCTGGAAGTATATGTTGTTAATTAATTAAATTGGGATTTCGATTGTTCTGATTTGGTGGTGTTTGAATATTCAGAGTTCCGATTTTTAGATGTTCTAAATTTGGATTTTGTGAAGTTTGAATGTTTGGGGTTTCAACTTCCAGGTTTTCTGAGATCAGGTTTTGGTAAGTAAATTTCTGATCCTCTTCTTCTTCTTTTGATTTTGTTACTTCTCACAGATCAAAAATTCCGAAATTAGGTTAAGATGGCAGTAATTGATATTCTGATGGCATTGGTAATCGCGATTTAAATCCTTCAAAATATTTGCCATATGGTCCTAACAATTTTGCTCTTCTTTGTTTACTTTGGAATGAGAATCATCCAAAGGTTAATGTTGTATTTAATGTGAACACATTTATTGAGGAGATATTAATAACACTTTCTGGCATATAATGATATGATGGATTGGTTGGTGATTCAACTCTGGCTTTTTTTCAAGTGGGTGGTTGTATTTTTTTGGGTGTTACTGCTGGTGTTTGCAATCTTCCTTTGTCTTTGTCTGCATAGATGATGGAGAATTGTTGTTGGGTGTATCTTTCAATAGTTTGGTTTATTTTCCTGATGATTGGTGTGAAACTGTAGTTTTTTGGTAAGCTGGTATGTTAGAACAATTCTGTATAGAAATTTTCTCTTGTGGATTCAATGTTAACTGTTCCTCCTAAGCAGTCTGTGATTTTGTCATTGACATAAAAGTTGAAGGCTGATTCTGCTGGGAAATGGTTATTGTTTAATCCTAATTGTTGGCTGTACTGTTGAAACAAGAATTTGGTGAATCCTAAATGGTTTGCTTTTATGTTTTCTAGTTCTACCACTTTTAGATGATTATTGTTGGTGCTGGTTCTCTGTAAAATTATATCTTACAGGAAGCATTAAATGTTACAAGTAATTATTTGGGGTCTCAAAGCAAATAACAAACCTGTAACTTGATGCTCAATTGATATAATGATGTTGATTACTGAAGGTGGTTTGTATCTGAAGGTTTTGGCTGAGTTCTTTATATAATAGACAGAGATTTAATAGTTGTTTTTAGTAGTTTCTCAGAATCACAATTCTGTCAATTCTTTTCTTGGCTTAGTGGCCAGCAATTCTCTGATAAGTAATCCATAATTCTTGTATGTATTTTACTCACTCACAAAGATCTTTTATTAGGCAATTCTTGATGTCAATAATTCAGCACTTAATCCTTAATCAATTTAGTAAACAAAACAAAAAGAAATAAAAAAATAAAAGAAAACAAAAAAAATAAAGAAATAAGCCAAAGCAATTTTTTAAGTTAGTATTTCATCAATAGTTGTAATCAAGAGCTATTGTTTCAGTGTGGTTAAGTATGAATTAATATTAACATGAAGTGTTAATAGTAGAAAGTAGATTAAGATAGTGAAATAATTATTTATTGATATTTGTGATGTAAAAGGTTGCTTAGATTAAATCTAAACTGAGAAGTCTCTAACCAAAAGATTCTACCTTTTTTCCTTTTAATACTACTGCTATATATACCTAATTAAGATTCCTTGATTCCTTAATTCCTCACATCAGGAATTCTGGAATTTCTAGAATTCTGTAATTCCTCTTGAGAGAAATTCTGGAATTTTGGAATCCTGTGATTCTTTATATAAGAATTTTGAAATTCCTGGAATCTTGCAATTCCTCTTGAGAGGAATTTTGGAATTTCACATTTACTATGATTACTTCTGATTGGCTACTTTATATGCTAATATACTTCTTATATTTTATGAGTAACATTATCATCATCAACATTATTCAAAAAATTGATTTTTCTCAATGACATACTCAGAGCTTTTTTGGTCACCAATCTCGGATCTTTTAGTGTTTGATTAAAATTGCCTTTTATGAACAAATTTCTCTCACCATAATTTACACTGGTTTTCTCTATCAAACACTCTTCTTTTATGTCAACATTATCAGACCCAGTTGTATTACCAGCTTCAGACCCCAAAGAACTACTAACAGCTTTTTCAAACAGGACCAGTTCACTAGCAGTACCATCCTTTAAAACACCATCTTTTCTTTTTTTCCTAGAAGCAACATCTACTTTAGCATCCTCCTTATTATTTACATGACCAAAACTTTTAACAGACTTCTTTATCACAGCAATACTACAGTCAACAGTGGCCTTGTAATTAAGCAAAAACGGTTTGGATTTATCATACTAAATTGTAAAAAAACTTCTTTTAGAAAAAACTTTATTGACTCTTTTTTGGGAATTTTTGGACAAAGGAGAGAAAAAAGTTTAGAATTTTTATTAAAATACAATCTATCAAATTAAATAAAATTAATAAAAATATTATTAGTTGTTTATTTTTATTAATCCTGTATTTTATAATTTTAAAAAAGCAATTTAATTTAAGATATTTAACAATCTAAAATATCCTAAAATTAATAAATATTAATAAAATAATAAATATATTATACTATATAATAAAAATCATATTATTTGTAAAAATGTTAAAATATTTTGTTTTCTATTATAAACAATTTTTATAGTATTATTTTTTATAGTATTAACTTCAAAAAATAAAAAATTTAATAAAAATACTTACTTTTAATAATGAAATTTCCAAAAACTTCTTTCTCTCTTACCTTCAAATAATCCTTAAAGAGAGCATTTTCTGAAAAAGAAGTTTTTATTTTTCTTGTTAAGTTTATATCAACATTTCTTTAACTAATAATCCCTTTATCATAGATTTAAAAGCTGCTTCTGATAGTAATATGTCTAAGAAAAAGGCACCTAAGAGTACTATCCACAGTCCTGCTGGTGGTTCTTTCTCCCAAAATAAAAAAGTGGTTTTTGGTAATGTTAAACATTCAGGTGATGAAAGGGACATTTTTTTAGTCAAACTTGGTTCTGATGGCATGTACTTGAACATGGATAGTAAGTCTAGTTGTGGTGAAGACAATACAGTCATAGAAAAGATTAATGGTGGGTTGCTTTTAGGCTTAGCAGCTACTACTCCTAAAGCAAATAGAGTGAATTCCGGCATGATTTTTGGGTCCCCTCTTGGCTCTCCCAATTATGAAATGGAAGAAAAGATGGAACTCTTTTCACCTCCCCTTAGTATATCTTTGGAAAGGAAATGAATAAATCCTAAAATTGTGAAAACTTCTGTAAAAATTTCTATTAGAAAATCATTTGCTTTGGACATCAACTTTTTGGCAATAGAGGGCAAATCTGCTATGGCAAAGACTCAGTTCATTAGGAAAATTTTTTCAACAGTCAATGGTTTTGGGAGGGCCACTATCCCTTCAAAATTTGAAGAAATTATCCATTCAACATTTACTTTAGAAAAAAGCATGGAAATGGCCATATCATTGGCCAGGGAAAAAGAGATCGATGTAAACAGCAATCTTAAAAGACAAGAAATGAGGTCAGATTGGGCTGTGACAATTAAAAAAATTCCCATAGACACACCTAAAGATATGATTGTTACCACAGTATTTAAATTTGGGGAAATTAAGTTAATCAAAATTCAACTGATTAGAATGTGGCAAAAAGCTGTGGTGGAGTTTGCTGAATTGGACCAAGCTAATTTGTTAGTCTCTAAGTGGTCTTTCTTAATTGGTAAGAATTCTGTACATGTAGCCAAAGCAGTAGAGAATTATGAGACTTGGGTGTTAAGAGACCAGTTTAGAGCACTTTTGTTTACTTTGTCAGTGAGAATAACAGCACATAATCTTGGAACTTTTCTGGAAAGAGCTGGTGAGAAAACTTGTATCATAAACAGATCTCTGGAAACTGGTAATAGGATTTGCTATGCTGTAGTTGGTTTTACATCTGATAATAATCTGGAATCTGTCTTTTGCACAGAGCCGATTCTTGGCAGAATTAAACTTTTTTGGGCAAGAATGGATATGATTCAGTATGTGAAATGTGGGAAGTTTGGTTATTCTGCTCTAGAATGTAATACAACTGCTGTATTCTTCTCTAAGCCTTCAAAAACATTTAAAAGAATTATGTCTAATAAATGTCATATTCAGTTGGCTAAATTGTATGAGAAAAAAAGTGTTCTAATATCCTGTCTTGCTGCCTTTGGTGGTAAATCTTGGGTCCAGATGGTCTCACTGGCTGGTTTCTCTGATGGTTTTTGCTTTGCTTCTGGTTCTGGTTTCCCTTTTTCTGGTACTTCAGATCTGAATGTTGGTATTCCTCCTGTTTTGGTTGACAATTCATCATTGGATGCTTATTTAGTCTCTTTGGAATGATCTTTGGAGCTGCTAACTAACCAAGTTTCTGGCATTGTGCACAAACTCAGTGGCATAAAACTAGTGCCTTTGGCCTCTTCTCCCTCTTCTGGTCATTTAGTTGTTTCAATAATTATTAATGTAAATTCAGATTCGAATATGGTTTTGAATGGTTTGGTAGTAATGTCTACATTTTTACTTGTTGTTCCAATTCTGGGCTTCAGCAGCTCAAAAGTCTTAACTACTAAGTTGGTGGCTTTCGAAGCCTTAATTGGTTCTGTTTTAGTGAAGTTAAATCAGTTGTGTGTTGGCTCGGGTTTTTGGTTTCTTCCCCCTCCCAATAAGTGGTTTGGTTTGGAAGTTTGCTGTGTGCAATGTTTGTGGCATTAATGTTTTTGCAAAGCAAATAGATGTTGTACATTGGTATGCAAATTCTGGTAATATGGTGTCTTTTATTACTGAAACTAAATTGAGATCTAGTATTAAGCCTTGAATTGCTAATAGGTTTAAGAGTGTGTGGGTTTTCATGTCTGGCTTGGATAAAGGTTTTCTTGGTACTAAGGTTGCTGTAATTATGAACAATTCATTGGCCCATCATGTATCTAAGGTGAAGAAAGTTCCTGGTAGAATTATTTTGGTTTGGTTTTTGTTTAAAGGCAAGCTTTTAGTCACAATTCTGGATTTATACACTGGTGCCTCTTTTGAGACCAGATTTGGACAAGCTCTGAATGTGAACTCTTTGATTGCTAAAGCTGTTAATTTTAGCACTTTTGTGGTTCTGGGTGGAGATTTTAATGAGAATGAGTCTGAAAGAAGTACAACTTTCAAGTTCTGTTTGGGTCTGAGTTTGGTCAATTTGTTTACCAATCATCATATGGAAAAGGCCTCCACATGGAGCAATTCATGGGGAGTTAAAAAGACTATTGATTTTATTTTTGTCAGCAAAAATCTTTTTTCTGCTGTTGCTGGTCATCAGGTCTGCTCTGTGTCTGGTTTTTTTGATACTGATCATATTGCTGTTTCAGTTTTGATTGGCTTGAGTGAACTCTTAGACGTTTGGTTGAATAGCTTGTGCAAACAGATTAACAAGAATTATTGAAAGTTCAAGATTAAAGATGCTGATGGCCCCAAATAGACTGGTTTTAGGGATTGCTTTTCTGTCAAGCTTTTGGTGGTTGCTAATGAATTTTTTAGAGCTGAAACTCACGATGATGTGGATGCTATGTAGACAATTTTGGAGAGGGTAGTGGTAAAATCAGCTGACGAGACATTTTCAAGACAGTAATTTAGTAAGTTTCATTATTCTAAGAATAAATTTTCTTCTAAGTTCTTTGGTTTGGAATTGTTGGTTGCCAAGATTGTTAAAAGATTTGTTTCGGGTGATTTGCCTAGAGTTGATTGCCTTGTTAAAACATGGTCAACTTTAGATAGCACCAAGGCTTATGTATTTGCTGACTTGGTTGGCTTGAGTGGAAAGACAGAAGTAGTTCTTGGACATTTATCATTGGTTCATAAAGAATACAGAAAATCTAAGATGTATAAGTCAAGAGTGGCTGAGAAGGCTTCTATTAAACTGGCAATATTGAAGCACATGGAAAATTTCTGCTCTGACAAAGACAGCATGATTAGAAGTGTTTTAGATTGGCCTTCTTGCAAAGTAGTTTTGGATCACCTAATCATGAATGATAAATTAATTTTGGAACCTAAGGAAATAAAGTTCAATGTTGATAGAATCATAAAGGATTGGACTAAAAAACAGGTGGTGTCTTTGGTAGTGCCTGATCTCTGGGCTCATCAGTATGCTCTGTTGGATTATATGCAGGATTGTGCTTTTTCTAATATAATAGGTGTTATCAGTTTGAATGAGTTGCTCTTGGTTGTCAATGGCCTGCTTGATGGTAAAGCAGCTGGCTTGTCTGGCATCCCTAATGAACTATAGAAGTGCAGTGGTAATAGAGTGTTAGAATATCTCTTAAGATTGTTAAATATATGTTTGTTGGTCAGTGGTGTTCCTGTTTTGTAAAGGAGGGCTTGGGTCTCAATGATCCCTAAACCATATAATTGGGATGGAATTCTTACAAATACACAGCCTATAGCTTTGATTGAAACTGCCAGGAAAATTCTCTTCAAGATTCTTTCCAATAGAATTTCTTCTGCATGCAGTAAGTTTGGTGTTCTTCAGGGTGATAACTTCTTCATTTTAAAGAATATGTCTATTCAATTTCCAGTGTTTGCAGTTGATTCAGTTGTTGAAGATGCTCTGGAAAAAAGTCAGGAACTTTGGTTGGTTTTTCAGGACATGCACAAGGCTTATGATTCTGTGGAATGGCATCACTTGGAGGCTAGTTTATGTTGGATCAAAATGTGTGATAGGTTCATCAAATTTTTTGGTAGTATATATGGTGATAGGGTAAATAGGGTTATAACAGGCTTTGGTCTTACTGGTGGATACAGGGTTTGTGACAGCTTGGATCAAGACAAGGTTTTTTTGCCTCTTCTCTGGAAAATCTTTTATGACCCCTTTCTATGTGAAATTAAGAGACATGAGCATTTGTGTGGTTATCAAATTGACACAAAGTTTGTAGCTAAAACTGGTAAAATTAAGACTAGTGGTAGAATGTCCTCTTTTTTTGCTGCTGGTGCATTTGTGGATAATACAATTTGGATTAGTAACTGTCAAATATTAATGCAATATGCTCTGAATATTGCTAGTGAGTTTTTTGCAATCAATGACATTTCTATCAACAATAAAAAAACTGTGGCCATTCTTATTAATCAAGGTATTAGGGTGGCATCTTTGAGCATAAGTGGTTAGCCAATTTCAATAACTAAAAAAGGTGAGGCTCATAGATACTTGGATATTTTTCTGTCTATCAAAGAGTTGTCTAAGCTGAGTGTGGCCAAAGCTCATGCAGATGTGTGTTTTTTTGTTAATGTGGTGCTCAAAAAGATTATTATGGACAAGCAGTTCTCCTATTTGGTTTTGGCTATTCTGCAGCCCATTGTTAGCTATAGAATTCAGTTTAGTTTTGTCTCATTGGGGGTTTGTTGTAAGTGGGATGCTATGGTTCAGAAAGATCTTAAGTTTAAGACACATTTGCCACATAATTTTCCAGTTGAAGCATTACATCATTCCTTATTATATGGCTTGAAGTCTTTTGAGCAAATACAGTCAGAGTGTAAATCAGCTGCTGTAGTTTTATTTTCTAATGCTCTTGGCATTCTCAGATATCTATTCAATCATAAATTTTTGGATTTGCAAGTTTTGGGTTGGACTTCACTAAACCTCTTGCAGTTCCCTGTTAAGTTACATGTTAGCTCTGTAAACAATTTTCTGGCTGGTGTGGTTAAGATTTTTTTGGATTGTGAGCTGTTTTTAGCTAATAATTTGCCAAGTGTCTTTTATAGTTCTGGTATGTTTCCTATATTGTCTGTGTTGGGGAATGCTCTTTACTTTAACTCAGTTCATTTGTTGAACCATTTTGGTATCACTTTTGGTGACAAGCTGTTTAATAAAAAGGGTCGCATAATAGATTGGAAGACCTTTTGTTGTTGGAAGAGATTGGATCTGAGAGGCCCTGTTCTTTTCTGGTTTGTAACTGTTTCAAAGTTTTTGATGAATGTGGACTCTTCATCAACTGTCCATGCTGGAGGTGGTCTTTTACCTGGGCTGAATATTCTGAATTCTGTGGAGTTCTCTGATATTCAAAGTGGTTTGCATGAAATTTGGTCCAATTTGTTTGATATCTATACAGATGGTTTATTAAGGGATGTTGGGACTGCTGGTGTTGCTGGTGTTGCTGGTGGTGCTGCTACATATTTTTTTTCTGTGAATCTGAGTATTGGTGTTAAGATTTAGGGTCTATTGTCTTCTACTTTATCTGAGTTGCAGGTGGTTGCTCTGGCATTAGAGTGCATTCCATTTTTTTGCACTGTGATGTTGTATCTTGACAGCCAGACTGCTATTAATGCATATGTATTCAAAATGTCTTTGGTCATGCCTGACTTTTATGTTCTGTGCTGGATAGAAAAATGTCACATTTTTAATTTGATTAGGTATAAAGATCTTATTGTAAGATAAGTGAAAGTTAAAGGCCATTCTGGGGTTGTAGATAATGAGGTGGCTAATGCTGCTGCTGGTCATGCTATATGTTCTAAGTTCTCTTTGCCTGTGGGGGTGTGTGAACATTTTCTGGTGGCTAAAGCTATGGCCATATCTGGTAATGCCTGTTATTTTGTTAGGGATGTGTTTCAGTCTATTTGCTGTGCTCGTTAGAAAGCTAGTCCTGACCAGATTGTTGTTCCAAGTGATATAGTTGGGTGTATAGACTAGAGTGTGACGGCTAGGATTTGGCATCCTGATTTTCATATGCTTGCCAGCTTTACTAGTCAGGAATCTTCCAGTTTGCATATATATTTGATGAAAACTGTGTACTAACAGCTGCCTGTAACAGTTAGGAAGAGATTGTATAATAGGGAATATCCTAGCATGTTGTGTTTGTTGTATAGTAAAATAGAACTGCCTGATCATGTTTTTACTTGTGTATTGGATGCTGGGATTTGGGGAGAGGTTTTGGCTGAGGTTTTTGTATTTTGAACTTCTTTGTTGAATGTCAATGGCCTGTTTTCTTCTGCTGTATTGCAGACTCTTAGTCAGTGCTCTTTAGATATTGGCTTGTACTCGGTTTTGTGCAAGAGGTATGTGCTTAGAGACTGGTGTGAGAAAGCTGTTGATGTTTTTGATGAGAAGAAGAAAGCTCTTTGTGTGGTTGTTGGGTTTATTAGGTGGTTGGCTGAGTTATATCACTCTAAAATTTGGCTGGTGAGATATAAACATAGGGCAGATATGGAAAGAGTGGGGTTGGCTGGCAATGATGATTTGGTCTTGGGTTTGTTACATTGCAGCAGATCTGTCCTGTCAGAAAAAGTGATTAGAATGCTTGGTATCATTGAGTCTTTTGCTGTTAGTTTTGGTCATCAATGGCTTTGTCTTTTTTTTACAGGTTTAGATTGTAAATTTTGTGTTGTTTTAGGTGTGTAGTGTTGTCTTGTCTGGTCTGAGTGACTAGCCACATGTAGAGAGTGTGTGAGTTGCATCTAGTGTAAGTTATTTAGTTTGGCTTTTTGTACTAGATAGTGATTGGGTTTCACTCATTAAAAGCTAAAAAATAATAATAATAATAATAAATAGTTTATTTTTACTAATTAATTATTATAAAAAATATTTTTAAAAATAAATTAAAAAAAAATATTTAAAAAAATTATAAATATTTATTTTTAATTTTAAAAATTTATTTATTAGTTCTGATTTAATAGATTTTTTGTTAATTTTATTAAAGTGTTTCTGTTATAAATATTTTATTAATAAAAAGTATTGGATCTATTCTGTTTTGTATCTTGACTATTAAAAACTTATTAATAAATAGACTAAACAAATAAACAATAATAAATAATAAATAAAAAAATATTTTTATAATTGAAAATATTTATTTGTAAAAACTATATTTAGTTTTTTTATTGCTAAATTGCTCATAAAAATTCCAAATTCATGCTTACTTCTTTTTTTTAGTCATAATAACTATAGTATCTACTTCAATATTACTATAAAACATATTATTTTCAAAAACAAATATATTATTCTGATCATCTGTCATTTTTCAAGTTAAAAAGAGCTAAATTGAGATTTGATCTACTTATATATAAGACTCGGCGAGTCAAGTACCGAGTCAAAGAGAGCTGACTCGATTCTTTCGGAGCCCTAATTATATTATAATTTGATTTAAAAATCATTTAGTTAATATTTTACTTTAATATTAAAAATTAAATTATTTTTAATGTTATTTTTTCATAAAAATGTATAATAAATATTATGTTGTTCAAAATTATAATAAATAATAACAAAAAATTCCCTGTTAAATTTTCATAAAATATAAAACATCCAAATTAAGCTTTTGTGATTTATTTTTATTTAAAAAAACCGGATTGTATTAAACCATTGATTTGATAAAAATCATAATTCGCTCTTTTATAATCAAGAAACAGAATACCATAAAGAACAATACTAAATAAAATGTTTTGACTGTTTTGCGAGGCAATTCTAACTTTACCAGAAAATTACAGAACTTCATTTTCATCATCTTCAGGAAATCCTGTTATTAAGTAAAAAAGACAACTGATGTTTGTTTTTTTCATGGTGATTTGAAGATCCACCAAAACCTAATAGAGATAATGAAATATTAATAAACTCATAGATAAACCAAGAGTTAGGAATCGCGACAATTCATAAGGTTTTGAATTTTATTTCACATTTCGGTCTTTCGAAATTGGGAATGAACTATTTTATATAAATTTTCGTTTGTGGGCTAATTTAGTTTCTAATAATTTGAAAATGGTGTTTTTTTTTGGAATGTACAAAAGGGAACGTACGAGTGAAATTTACAAACGGATGGGGAAGGGAAAATATTTATGCCAAATGAACTGAATCATTTTGATTCATCCTTTATAGACCGTACCCGAGTCCATAACTTCCTCCTCTTCTTCTTCCGTGAGACTTCCTGAATCATCAGTTATGTTATTGGTCTGGGCGGATTTGAGGTGGATTGGTATTGATTCTTGAAAATTATTTACAATCGGCTCTCTGTCTATAGGAAAATTCTTATTTAGGATGTATAAGAGATGTCAAATTATGATAAATTTTCAAGGCTGATATATGTTATTTACCGTTCATGCTATTATGGTTGTCTAACACAGCTGGGTGATCCGGTTGATATGGAGCGGTTTCAGTAATGATAGGCGGTCGATAAAGGTTACTTGAAGGAATATTATTTAAAGAGATATTAGGCATTAAAGACTGTGGCACTGGTGTTGGCGGTGGCCTTTCTGGTATTTCCAGGGTTCCAGTTAGTGATGACGCTCTAGCAGTTGGCAGTGGAACACTGACCGCAGCAAATGAAGCAAATTGAGGTGAGGGCTGTTCAGGTTCGTCATCACTATCATCTAAAACTATGACTTCGTGCGTTTCAGCTTCAGCCGCTGATTTTTGCTTTCGCTTTTTAGACAAATTTTTGGTAGATATTTCCTCGTCTGTAGTACAATCTGAGAGAGCCCTCCATTCACCATTCTCTAAAAGTTCAATCATATTCACGTCTCTATATAATTCAATAAATAACAAGATGAATAAAAACATATAAAAACATTCTTAGCATTGGCTGAAGCTTTACTAACATTGGAACTTCATTCAAAAGCTTCTGAAAGAACATATCGACCCGAAGTTTGTCGGCAGTTACCTTATTTCTGATATGAATAAATAGATGAGCAAGTTTAATTGTTTTAGTATTTAGATAACCGGATCAATAAAACTATTTGAAAAGAATTTTACCCGCATCCAAAATCAGGGCATGACCATGTTTGCTTTATTCTGTTAACCTCGATATAACTTTCTAAGTCAAAACACTAAGATTCAGGGATAAAAAAATGAGCAATAATAATCAATGGCAAAAGACAAAAATATCTTTTTACGGTACTTACAGACACGTGATGGCAATCAACCCCTCTGACGGGCTCTTTAATTCGACTTAAAGTGAGCGGACATTGTAAACTAACTTTTACAACAGATTGCGTTATGCACACCTCGTCATCGTCGCTGGCATGAAAGCCGGACACTAGCTTATTAACTAAAAAAATCAGCGTGAGTAATTTGACGGCAGAATGTTAAGTAATAATTCTAAGATCCTTTTTGAATACCAGCTCTTATGCCTTCTTCGACTGATATCTTCTGTTGGCGAGCATTATGAAGAACTATTTCGCGAGTTTCTCTCAATAGATGTTCCACAGAGAAACGCCATGACTATAAGTTTTATAAAGATATTAGGAAGCTGCTGAATTAAAATTTTCTGCACGCAGAATAGTTTCAATATGATTCAAAATATATAAATTTACCCCACAAGAAGGAATACGATTTCCATTATTAGGCTAATTGTTTTAGTAATTGATTAGAATCTTTTACTAATTAAAAATGTCATATGCTGATTCAGTAAGAAGATTTCTATAAGACTTACGCAAACGCAATTAGCGTTGGAGGCTATTAATTTTAGGCTCTGGGTGGTCCCTTGTCGAATATGTCGGCTAAGGTCTAGAGGTCGGTCTACACCGTTATATACAAATTGGTCAGTGCGACCAGGAACCAATTGTTTAATCCTCTAAGGATAATTTTAAATAAATTTTAATAAGAGATTTACTCTAAAAATTCAGATTTTGCCAATGAGTGATTACCTTTTCAAAAGACAACTCCTTTGCGTTGAGAAAAATTCGTAAGCCATCAGGCCATTCGCATTTTTCTTCCTCAGGTCTACCCTTTCGACATATCAATCGGATCGTTAGAGGGAGGTCATGGACAGGCGTGTAAATAGAAGGGATGAATGGATTTTCTAGTCTAAAATATGTATCAATTTGATATAGAATTATGGAATATTTATATTTTTAATATAATTTGGTCATAATAACAAGAAATATTTTACCTCCAAATCCTGTTCAAATTATGGGGATCTACTTGGAACTGTTGTTCCGTCGCTTGACCATGCCGTATCGTAAATTCAATAGCGCGCTGAGAAGGGTCAGGTCGCAAATATAAGGGTTCGTTTTCAGGTGGCAGTTGTGGTAGTGGTTGCTGTACTGGGGTGATTTGTGACATGACAATAGGTACTTGTTGAGTGGAGATAGAAGTTTTTCGAGTGGCGGTTTGCTGATTAACTGTAGGTCGATTTCCTCGTTTTTTGGCACCATTTTTTGGCGAGGAAAATGAAGTATTTACATGTTGGCTACTATAATTGTTAGCATTTGCATTCATTTGCATGGGGTTGGCCTGTTGGAGGATCGAGGATGGTCTTTGAAACGAAGCTTGATTTATCCACTCGGTAATTTTCACTAATTGAAAAATGGCCAAGATAGTTAAATAATAGCTATCTTTTTTAATATCATGTAAAAACCAAATCATCAATTTACCTTTGTGAGAATTGTCTTTAAACTTATTCAGAAATTTTGCGACTTCAGCGAATACTTTATAGCCTGTGTCCATACGAAATCGCTCCATATTTTGATGGATGAGCTTTATAAAATAAACTTGTGAGCCTAATGAGGGAGAGGATTGACTAAAAAATATTTTCTGCAATACCTTGAGACACTGGTAAATCTTTTCTTGTTGCTGATCCACATAGGCTCTCTCATCGTTCAACCAGTCTGCGAATCGCTGGCATGCATCAGAGAAATATTGCGGCTGACCAAATTCTTCTAACATGCCTTGAAGAATTTCATTATTTTTTTGTACTACTTCATCAAACGTTTCAGGACGTTCAACATCTTGCTGTTGTTGCATCTGTTGTCGATGTGTTTGGATTTGCAGTTGTTGTTGTTGTTGTTGTTGCTGTTGTTGTTGCTGTTGCTGTTGTTGTTGCTGTTGCTGTTGTTGTTGCTGTTGCTGTTGTTGTTGCTGTTGCTGTTGCTGTTGCTGTTGCTGTTGCTGTTGCTGTTGTGAAATTATATAAGCCATACGCTGTTGAGGATGGATAATCTGCTGTGACGTTTGGTTCTGCGGTATAGACATATTAAGGGGATGTGGAAGGAGGGCTGGTAGTGGGAAAGGTAAAAGTAATTATTAGATTGAGTAAACTCTGGGATATAAAGAGATTCAAGGTGAACCTTACGCAGATAACTTTGTCCATTAGATGGGGTAAAGTTATTTGGAGCTTGATTAAAGTTATTGGGAATTATAGGGTTCCTCCTGGACATAAATGCTTGTGCATTTTGGCAAATTTGTTGTTGCTGTTGGATTTATTTAAAATATTGATTAGAAGTCTTCTTAATTAAATTAGTTTGGTGTTCTGAACTCACAGGTGACAATAATCCGGGTTGTATGTTAAGTCCTGTCATTGAATGTTGTTGCATCGCAATGAACTGTTGAGTCGCCGTAGGAACTATATAAGGCCCCATTGATTGAAGACCTTGTTGCTGTTGCTGAGAGTTGTGCATAGCGGTTTGATATAGCGAAGGGTGAGATTGCACCTGCCGTGAAGCGATGTGAGGGCGAGCCTGGCCGTTTTGAGGAGAAACGAATTGTGGACGAACAGACTGTAGTGCTGTTTGTGCACCTTCAATCCGCGACCTCGAACTTCGTCGCTTCCCGGACCTTGTTTGGTTTGAAGCTGAAACGTCTCCGGGAACAGGGTTAGCAGCAGCAATGGTTTGTTGTTGACTAAAATTTAGTTGTTGCTGTTGCCCGTTCAATGCATTCTGGGTGGGAACCGCCGGGTGAATATTATTTGCAAGATTTGCTTGGGAAGGCACCCCGCCGAAGGGCGTGTTGTGGTGACCAGGGAACATTCGTCCGCTGGATCTGAAAAATAAAGTTTGATAGAATTCTTAGTTTAACCATTTTTGGAAGGTGATCATGAGCTGATAATTTACGTCATATGACCAAAAAGGTAGACTAGATGTTAAACTAACATCAAATGTATCTTTTTGTACAACTACCACCTATATAAATTGTTTGTTACATCTTCGGCTCAAAGTTTTGAGCTCTTCCATAATGACCAAGTTTTTTTACATCATCCTTTCCCTTTCTTTTATTAAAAGGGAGTGATCGAATAAAGGTTTATCATTAACAAACAAGGTAATTCGACATTATTTTTTTCGACTCACATTGTAATGATAATTGTGAGTTTGTATCGTTAACCTCGGATTTTTTTTCCGCGAAAAACAATATTTGGATCTTTGGTTTGGGAGTTGAAGAATCAAAACCAGTGCAGGAAAAAGCGGTTCCTGCCATTTTATAATAAACCGCTCAGTCGTTGGTTGAAAATTTTGCTATACGTTTACAATACCAAGCTCAATGATAAGGATGGTTTTCTTCACGTACGCACCCCTGCAACAATAAAAAAAATATCGTGCTGTACTACCTAAATAACAGCCAAAAAAATTCTGAACCTTGTACAAAGGTGTCACAGCAGGACGCCCTCACCCTTATGCGGTTGCCCCAATAATTATGTAATCACCCCAACGAAGATAACAATCCGAAGATTATTACTAATTATGGATAAATACCCTGTGTGATGGAAATTTTACGTCAGTAGACCAATAAGATTTGTCCAGATGTTTTATAAACAAATATAAACATTGCCCAGCCTAATTTTAAAAAATCGGAACCGCACAAACGTCACTGAGAATGTCACACGATGGTCACACGACGTTTTCGTGATACATTATAAATGAAAATCGTGCATAAATTATTAAAACCTTGTCCAACTGCGCGAAGGCTCTTTCCCCCTATGATGAATTCTGGCGAAACAAGAGCCTTGTCGCACAAATCCACAAATCCACAATTGTTCAAATTTTTAAAATTGTTTTATTTTCAATAGTGACGAAAATTTGAAAATTTGAAAATATGAATATAATATAGGGATCGGAAGTTCTCGGATATCCTATCATAGGGAAGATAGGAGTGGGAGTTTTTTAAACTTAGGAATACATTAGGTGGGCAACAAAGCCTCAGAAAGTGAGCGTTGTCAACAGAAAAATGACTAGGCAAATTTTCTTTAAGTAATGGTAATAGCCAAAAATTTCGGCAAAAATACCTCAGATTTTTTTTTTTTGAAATTTTGATGGCAAAATACGACCAGTAAAGAACCATGCTCTACTATTCAATATGTTACAGTATATAACAAAAAAGTATACTTTGTCTGAAATGATCAAAATTTCAAGATTTGATCTTACCGTCTATTTTCCTCCAGTAATGGCTTTCTTGGCCTTGACTTGCTCAGTAAGGTACTAAATGACATATATTGAGTTATTAGCTACCCAAATACAAAATTATCTTAATTTGCATCAGAGCATTCGTTCGAGCATACACAGTCGCGGGTCGCCTGTAGCAAACCTGAATGCTCGAGCGAGTGATTCAAGGACCATCACAATTTCTTTGTTGCAAAACTTACTTTAACCCTTAATCTACATTCTTTTTTCGTCTTGCCCTCGACAGCAGCAGCAATATTGTCCCACCGCTCCCCAGATCCCTTCCATGTGGAAGGATAAGCTTGCAAAGCTCGTTCCAATTGACTCTGTTGAGCTGCAGTCCAAGATTGTACCGACGAAGCCGATAAGGTGTTTGAAATTTGAGTCACCAGTGTTGATGATTGTGAATTTATAGGTTTCTCAGTGGAATTTATGTCGACAGTTGATGGTTTCGGACCTTCTTGCAGTGACACCACATCGGGCAATTTTGATGACATCGGTGAAACAATCGTAAATTTCTCATTGGCTTCAAATTCACCGTTTTCAATGGAATCGGGGGCAATCCCCGAAGAAATTGGAGCTTCTGCTGATTTGGATGATGAGTCCGATGGATTTTTTGAGGTGAATGTTGATCCAGATTTATTTTTCTTTTTGGATAATTTATTTTTCGACGTTTTTTCATCTTTGATTCTTTCATCATTCAGATGGACAGGGTCGTCATAATTAATAGTAGCTTCACGCATTGAAGGGTCCTCACTAATTCGTGTATCAGCATGTTTCTTTTGATGCTGTAATTTTCGTACCGCTTCTTCATCGAGTGCTGTTACCCCTCCTATTTTCATTTCAAAATAAAAGGCATAAGACCTTAAGAAAGAACATGAATATCCTTATTTGTACGATTAAGTCACCTTTTTTAACCTCATTAGACTTGTGAATCAGCTCTTCATTAGTCCGCGAGGGTAATCCAGTGTGTAATGCCACATAATCACTTATAGTCTCCCATCTGCGCATTTATTTTTAGTTAATTAAGGGTGCTTTCGAACCTTAACCTGTTACTGCTAGTTACTATAAAGCCATCCATTTTCACCTATTCACTGTTCCTCCCGGAAATTTGTTTGCAGCCTTAATTAACATAGAAATTTCTTCCACGGACCACTCAGCTTTATCTCTGAATTTTTTTTCTTTCTCTCCCTTTTTAACATTATTTTTTTCCGCAATTATCTCATTTTCTTTTCCATTGAGATTTTCAGCGACAGGAGAGTCCTCCTCTCCTGGTACTAAATTAATTGAAGGTTAGAGGAAAGAAAATAAATGATTCATATCAAATCAAAAAAAATACTAAAATTCACCTGGATTAAAATATATTATCACTCCTGCACTCAATATTCCCGCTTTCAACAGCCTTGCGACCTCATTTCGCATTACTCTTTTGGCTTCATTTTTACTAGTTGCACTTACCAAGTTCTCTTTGAGTTGTTGCAATTCTTCTACACTTTGACTCTCTAATAGGATATCTAACTCGGAAAGTTGAACTTCAATAACATCTACTGGGGCAATTTCACCTTCGGGATAGAAATAATTTTGCTCCTAATAAATTGAGCAATTAAAAATTATGTTATCTCAGCTGATTCGAAAAATGGAATTAATTACCTTTACAATATTTTTTATATTTTTTCGTTCGTTGCGTATGGCTTTTTTCTTGGCCGCTTTTCCTTTTTTTTCTTCTAATTGCTAATGTGAAAAGTCTCATTTAAGGATAAATTGAAATACTATTGTTGCATTCAAAGAATATTAAGACTATTCACCTTTTGCTTAGCCTCAGCTTCAGCCTCTTCTTGTTTCTTTTTCTGTTCTTCAACGGCCTTGATTGGGATAAAATAGAGCTTTAATTAGAGCTGTCTTTGCCTTATAAGTGATCATGTTTCCAATCAAAAATGAATTTAGCCCTTTTCTCAACAGAAACATCAACTCTATCGAGAAAAATAATATGAAAAGTCCACTGCTTGTCTTGCTCTTTGTATTTGAACGATTTCTTTTTTCACAATTCGATTGAACGACCAGACCGAAAAATTGGCTAGTTGATATACTTTCGCACTAAAAGAATTTTGAATCCCTATTTCTCTTGAACATTGCAAAGCTCAATCAAGCTTGATTGAAACATTATTGGCATCATAATGCCAGTTTTAAACCAATCATAACAAACGATTAGGATCCAAAATTACCTTCTTTGCCTCTTCCTCAACTCGCTTAGCTGCCTCCTCTTTCTCTTTTTTCTTCGCTTCCTTGGCTGCCTTTTCCTCCTGTTTATACTTTTGAATACGAGGATCTAAAAGTAAAGCGTTATCTACCAGGGAATGGATCTTCCCAGTTAATATCTATAAATTTTTATTTTACAAGAAGCGACTAAGTCGAGTGTAACGTACCGACAATCTTTCTAAGCCGTGCAATATCATCTTTTTTGCGTTTAGTTCTTTCAGTCTTATTTTTGCGCTCGAGGTAGCGCTTGTCATCGCGACTTTAAAAAATTTAATAATTAGATATCGGAATGGATATTTTATCAATTTTTGATATTTTATATTAACGCACTTGTCAGTACTGTCCGCGTCTTCCTTGTCCAAATATTCGAATGACCGCCAAGAATCGAAATTGTACCTAATAATTTGATCACCTTAGTATTTGTCATATTCAGACAGCACATAAATTAATAGAATTTTCTTAACCAAAAATCATAGAAAGCTTCCAAATCTTCTTTAGTTGTATTAATATCACCTAAAGGCGGGACAGGTGTTTTATTAGAAAACCTAGAGAAAATATTATTGGTTGATGAGTCATGCGAAATGGGAAGTTTAAAGCGGTGTGATGATTAATTGAAATTACCTTGCTTCTCGTTCAAAAACGGGGCGATATATCTCAAAGAAATCCCCTTTAAGCTTCAAACTAGGTGGTGAGTCATCAATTTCAATATCGACAGAATCATACTGACGACGCTTAGTCGGATCCGATAAAATTTCATGGGCTAGCAATTTAATTCTCGATTGAAATCTTTAAAAAAACTATCAGGTAAAGCTTATATCTAAAAAAAGAATACCTTTCTGGATGCATTTAAAAAAAGCGTCATCGTTTGTGTTTCCACTTGATGCTTTTTTGTCAGGGTGATGTTTGAGAACTTTCTTTCTGTCTATCAGAGAAATGAGATTAGTAGGGAAACAAAAAAGCTACCTTTATCAACCCTATAAAGTCTTATACTTACAAGCAAGCTTGATCTGCTCATCAGTCGCTTTCCACCGAAAATTGGAGAGCCCTAAAACAGCATAATGATCCTGATCCTAACATTATTTATTCAGAAAAAGACTAGGGAATTCAAATAACTAATTATAATTGACATTAAGCATAAAAGTTGATTATGCGGAATGTACCTTCCATTCTTTAGGATCTCTATTTAATAATTCTAGAGTTTCTTCTTCAGAATCCTCATGAATATCTTCCTCGATTGCCGCAGTTTGCGTTGCATCCTGGATTCGCTGATCTTCCGAAAAAGAGTGATTATGTAATTTTCGACGCGCATGGGCAAGAAAATAATGGCCAACGGGTTCAATTGTTCTGATAATACATTCTACAAGAAGGGAATGGGTAAATTTTTTGAGATTCCAGTCAGAAATTATTTTCTCTAGGAGTAGATCACAAAATCAAACGCTTACCTGATATTCCTGAATGAACTCTGCAGCTTAACTCACTAGGCCAGGACGCAGGAGGTGTTCCAAGGATTATAGGAAATTTTGACATTTGAAATCGCTCTGTTTAAATCAAAGAGAATATTGCGAATGTATAATTGATTTGTCTCATCGAAATTTTCAAGATTTACACTAGAGCTAAGTAATTTGAAAATCATTCCTATAATAACCTGATAGGTTAGATTATACTCAGCCATATATTTATGACTTTTCTATTTCTACTTGATAAAAATCTTAATATCATTCTCAAAGATGTTGGTTCCCAACTTGCCGAGTGACATAATTCAACACATTCTTGCCAACCTCTCAATTAAAGAGATTTATGTACTGCGAAGAGTTAATCACGAGTGGTTTTATTTGTTTGAACATGCGCTCATGGAGCACATGACGACACATGAATCCCAAATCTTGGTGCGTGTTGGACCCAAGCCAACCCCGGCACTCTCTATGGCTCTAAGTTGCGTTGGTTATGAACCTAAAACTGGGATTTTCACCTTCAAGCCAGTTGACCGAGAAAGACCAATTACCTGTAAGCGCTGGAATCTTCGTCAAGTAAAAATATTATTTGGCGACTGGAATGGAGTAGGAAAAACAATGCATAATAATAATGTGAATGGAATGCAGGAAAATCCAATCATGTCAGGATTAACAACTCAAAGTCCATTAGAAGCCAATTCAGTTACAGCAGAAGCCCTTACACTTTATGCTAACATCAAGTTTCATGTTGATTATGTGGAAGCTGTACTCAAAGAATACCAGGTGTCTATTTCTGCAGGACAAACAAATGATTCACCCAACTTGAGATATATAACAGAAAAAAAAGTGGCATTCATGGGTGATAAGGATATGATATGCAAGTGTAGATTTAAATATATTTTGCCGGACCCCAAAGATCAAAATGAATCATTATCGGTGGATTTGGATGATTGTGCGGTCTCCTTTGATATTGATTTCGTAAAAGTTCGATCTTCTTGGATTTTCTCTGGTCTTTCAACCCATTCACCTATGCCTTCTCATCAAATTTATGAATCTCGGTATGCACTGCTTGATCAATTAACTTCGGATCAAGATATTGACTATAATCGCTACGCGTCAATTGTTTTAGATTGGGTAACATCTAGTGCCGGAATTGAAGACGAAAAAACTATCACTTTGCTCAAACATTTAAAGCTTACGGAGGGAGATTTTAATACTAGAGAATTGCTTGCTCGTGCTTTGGAAGCCAAAGGTGTTACACCACACCATATGTGGAAATTTGGGATCGTGAGAAGATTTCTCGCTAATCCTGAGAGCTCTTCAATGACCTTTGATCAAATAGTAGAAAAGGTTGTTCTTACCCAGAGTGGTGAGACACAGTTGTCTACCCCTACAAATTCAAAGAATGCCGAGTCAAAACTATTTAGATGGAATTTCGCGAGATTTTCTTGATATTTAAAAGCGTTATTTGTTTAGACTATTTTTTGAAAATGTCGTTGGACTCTAAGTAGAGACGACAGTAGATGTAGATTTATCGCTAGATTGGGCCTCAGATTTTGGCAGGTTACGACGATAGCTAAGAAAATCGAAATGTTAAAGGAATTTGCCGTTAAAAAAAGATGGGACCAATGATAATTTGTCTTACTTACTCCCATATTCTATATAATTGCATAATTCCAGTTCCAGCTAAAAATGCGTTTACTGATAGCAATGGATAATTTTTTGGTATGATTTGAGTCGACCATCTCGACCAAATTAAGCCAGTTGCAGTCAATGCTTAAGGAAAAAATTATAAGAGAGCAATTTCATGAAAAAAACCGACATGAGAATTCGAATCATACCACAGTTTTGTGAGACTGACAAATGTTCAGCAGGACGTTTAAGATCACCAAGACCAGCAATCACCAAACCCTAGAAAAATCAAATTATATGCAATAAATGAAATGTTTCAAGTAAGATTTGAAAAATTAAGAAATTCTTTACACCATTCGTACCCATTTCATTATTGGCGCCCAAAAGTGTATAGTTTTAGGGCCTAAGTCGTGAATTTTGTCAATTAGATGTTTGTAGAGAAAATTTTTCAATTTCTAGAGTTGGTAATAAAAAATTTTTACCGGCCGGATGATTCAAAAAGCTTTGAAAACGGCTGGAAGATATGGCGCTGACGGAACTTGACATTTTTTGTATGAGAAAGAAGGTAAAATTTTTGGGATTATCATACGAAAGAGGATTTTAAACTATTGGTAGAGGCTGATAATTTTGTTGTGGCTTATGAGAGATTCTCGTGTAACTAACAAAAAACATAAATTAAGCAGCCTTTTACTAAATTCAATGCCTATGAATCATGGAGGATCCCAAAATCCAAGAAGCCCGCGAGGCAATGGACGGTATTAATAAGTTGGTTTCTTCAATTAAAGATTTTCAAAATACAGACAATTCTGAATTATCGTTTTAAATATATCATTCAAAAAAGTTCTTCACGAAATCGCAACAATTCTCAACACCAATCTCGATCGGGAAACCCTTTCACTTTGTGTTTCACTTTGTGAAAGTGGGGTAAATCCCGAAGCACTTGCGGTTAAGTTCAAATTATCTATATTCTTTTTGATTCTTGAACTCACTTTTGAAAGTTTAGCATATGAAAAATTCGTAAATAACTTATTGTTTTACAGGCAGTTATTAAAGAATTGCGAAGAGAAAGTGCTGCACTGAAGGTTTTTATTTTCTTCATGATGGATTTTGAATTATTCTTTTGGAATTAACATAGTTGGTTTTTGTTAATAGGCTGCTGGACAAGGAGCTGCTACTACTTCCATAACAACAGCTACTTCGAATTCTGGAGGGAGTGGTGGTGCGGCAACTTCGCATTCAGCTGCTTCAGGCTCCAAAACCTGATATAAGTATAGAGCATCATATCGTGGAAAAAATTGAAATTGCTAGATTTTTTTATTTTGATGAATAGATGATATACTGGACAATCTAACATTGTAGAATCATTTTATTAAAGCTCAGAATTTATTATTATTATTTAAAATGCCATAATGTAATTTACCAATCTAATACTCAGTTCTTTTACAAGCATGTTGTATATTTTCTTATTTTAAAAAGATTTGATCGTAAACCTGTTATAATTCAACCGTAAGTTTTATTTTATTTTGCGTTATATTTTTTCATTCGTAATCAATTTGATAAAAAAAAACATTTTTTAATATTGCTGTTAATTATTAGAAACTTAAAATATTGTTAAATTTGAAAATTATTCTTAGTAAAATTATTTACATAATTAACTTAAAAACAGACTGATTTTAAAGCAAATAAATGAACAAAAATTATTTAACAAAAAAATTAGTTATTTATAAATACAAATTAATAAATTTATTTGATATTTTGGCTTTAAAAACCATTTTAATAAATTTTAAATAAATTTAGGCTTTAATATAATTTTGAATCAAATCAACTTAATTTAATTTATAATAACTGAATCTATTTACAACATATACATGTTTTACGTGGCTCATGCGCTAAATCTGATTTATTTATTGCAATAATAATAATAAGTTATTTATTTTTTAGATTATTGATTTTTACAAATTTAATTCAAAAACCTGAAATTTCACATTGAAACTGAAAAATCCGATGTGCCGACTATTGTGTATTTTGTTTCGGGTACCAAATCAGCTTTTATTGTCAGTTGAAGACAGATATTGGTATTGGTTATTAATATCAAGACGATTTTAAGGAATATTTTCTCATTTCCCATTACTTTCGTCAAGCTTCGATAATTGAGGGACCATTGAGTCAGAAGATGACTGGGATGAAGGAAATTGTTCTTCGCAGCCTTCACGTAAGCCTCTGATTAAGTTCTCACGACGTCTCTTCATGATTTCAGTTTCAGAGAGAATATGTTTTTGTTCCCAGAGCATACGCTCACGCTCGTTGTGTGGTGTGATTGTCCCTTCGGATGGTAAGGTATGTAGCGCATCCCCATTCTCCTCATGTGATGTAACATCTGGGGATGTAACTGCGTTGTGAAGATCTGAAATTTCAGTAAAATTCGAACTAGAGGTTCTATTATTATGATTATCAAATGAGCCTGGAATATCTATTAGATGACCCCCATTGCCCAGTTGATTTGGTTGATTCGCTTGCTGGAAAGATTCTGTTTTATCTATGGAAGGGTGACGTGAAGTAAAGTATAGAAGTTCGTCCTTATCCTGCTGTACATCTTTTTCCAGTTTGATTGCACCTTTACCACCATCACAATTGAGCACTCTATTCTTATCCAAAGTTTTCTTCTGAAAGCTACCAATCATCCATCGAGATAAAGCTCGTAGTGCTCCTTTAGTTTCTGGTAACAAAGTCAACATTTGCAAAAAAGCATGACTGACACCTTGCAGAACTTTAACCTCTACAACATCGTCATCTTCTTGAGAATTCCCCACAGTTAGGTCGCTCATTCTGAAATTTTCCCCAAATTTTCCACTAACACCTAGTTGTCTCTTTTTTCGTTTGGCTTCACGTATACGTCCTGCAAAAACAACAGTATCATCAACAAAGGGATCTTTTTCCCCACACATCAGGTATGTTTTTGGGAATTGTGCGAGCAATTCATCAGGGGCGACAATAGGAGATAAGAAATAATCTGATAAGAAATCGGGGTAATTGTTGGGTCCGAGATAGAGAATAGCCATCGCACGCATCTTATATATAAAAATAAAATATGTTGATCTTTCAAAAATAATATTATGCCAAAATCAGAATATAATATAATATAAACCAACCAAATCTGGAGTGAGAATTCTATCGTTAAAAAAACTCATACGACTAGTCATAGCCAAGCGAGTACCAATAATATGACTTCGCTTCTTTTTCTCTCCAGGCTTTACTTCATGTCCTTCAATTATTTGAACTCGTTCTTCTATTGTTCTATCATCTTCAATTGACCCAGAAAAACTTTTTCGCCAACGTCTTCTTGGTTTAACATCAGGAACAACAGCCAAAGGACTTTTGTGGTGCAAGTGATCCTTAGACTCGAGTACACCAGGAATTGATTCAGTTGATTCAGCGCGAATAACAGACAGTTGAGAAGCAGGCATCCAACAGTTGATATCAAAATTTAAACAGGGATATATAAGCACTATCCCTGAGGGATGTGGAATGGGTGATGGATATCGAAGAATTTTAAGCATAACCGAGGCCACTAAATTCCCCCCACTCAGAAAATTAACTGATATATTAATCGGATTAGGTTGAAATTTTAAAGAACAAGGTATCAATACAAAATTTAAGCTTACGCAGAGTCACCGAACAAGGTGGTTCGTATTCGCGGCCTTTGGATTCCATCTTTGTTTGTCCATCCAGCCATTCCAATCACTTCACCATTACTTTCCATGATACTGCGATAAGCGTCAAAGCATTCTTCGAGGGCGTATGGGTATGGGTATTCGGGTGCCTTACCATAATCGATACTTACGAGAGGTACACCAGTGCATTTGGCTATATAAGATAAATAATCTTCATGACAAGGAGGAGACATACCAATGAAACCTCCCCCTGGAAAATTAAGGATCAGCCTATCAAAATTGTACAATGTCTCTTCATCACCCTTAAAATATATATAAGCAGTAATCGGCTTTTTGTTATAGGGGTTAGATTTTGGCCGTTGGATTCGGATTTTCTTTTGGTGTATACGTAAATGTGGATGAAAAAGCCGAATGGCAGCATGCAGGTATGGATTCAGCATTTTTTCCCAAGACATACGCAGATGCTCCACAGTAATCGTCGCACGTATACGTCTTGTCTGGTTCAAAATTTTTTAAGAATTTCGACTTTTCATCAAGGAGTTTAAATTCTCAATTATTACCTTCTCATCGGCCTGATCAGCGAAAATCATGTAATACACCGAAAAAACTATAGCCATTATATCCCTCAAAAATGTGGGGCGGATTGACATTGATGTCCAGAATCCGGCATCTAGAGCCGTCAAAATCCAAGTAGCCCGATAATAGTTGCGACTGTACTAATAGGTGGGGTTCAGATTTATAATGAGATAAGTGTTTGACACAAAACATCAATATTCAGAGAGTATAATTAATTTTAATATACATACAAGACGTGCTAACGGTTCTGGAGCTGTTATTAAAAAAAGTATGTTAGTTAATAAACAGAATAAAATGCTACATATAATGACAAAATTTAGTTACTTACATCCCAGACCGACCAGTCGATCGGCATTTTTTAAAATATACAATAAAGCTAATGTGCCCGCAATTAATTGAAATGGAGAGTAACGAGCTAATTCAAGAAAGAGATACTTTAACATAATTAATCAAAGAACTAACCATCCGAAGTTTACAAATTAAATTCTAGACATACAAAGTTTCTTATTCCAGTTATGAAAAAATCTAGGTCCACGTCGATCACTCTTATATAGATAAAAGAACCTTTGTCGTTGAAAAACAGTAAGTAACTTTTAAGAGTGTTTTACGAGAAAAGCGAAGGGAAGTAATACCATGATAAAGCAACAATAATGACTTGAGCCCGTTTCCACGTCGAGGATGGCCTTCCTAAGAGGTGGTCGATCATACTGCAGCGAACGCTTTGAGATAGGTTAGGCAAAAACTCTTCAGAATCAAAGAAAACAGAAATTGCCAAAGGTGCTCTATCCACATTATAAAATACACTTGCAACCGTCAAATTGGGCGCCAAACTGATGCTTAGCTAAGTGTCAAAATAAGTAAAATTTGAGGACTATCGCGCCTAAATAAGTCGATTTATGACTGCGAATTTAAAATTGTTACTTTTTCTAATCCATTATTCCAACACAGTAACTATTCTCGACTTTGAATTATGGTGAAATTTGAAAATTCCTTCAAGTCTTTAAGTTCTTTTCTTTTTTCGCACTGCTAAATAATGCCTTTCAAATCCTATTTCTCGGGATATTTACTTTTACAAGTCCACTGTATACGATCAACATGCCCTCGAAACTCAGCATGAGGACATGATTGTATGTTAAATGGTTTACTTCGTTTATGATCATTTATCTTCTCCGAAAAACTCTTATTTATAGCATCTATCTAACAGCATGACGCCCAACTTGACTACTATGGCAAAAAACTGGCAACTTGCTCTTCAGACCGTTCAATTAAAATATTCGAAATTGACGGCGAAAATCGGCGACTAGTTGAAACTTTAAAAGGGTAAGATTCAAAAAAAACTCAGCCTTGATCCTGAAAAAAATAGGAATTATCATATAATAATAATAATAATACTTAAGAGAAGCGATTCGAACGTTTTGGATGAAAATATAGACACGAAGGTCCAGTATGGCAGATTGCGTGGGCGCATCCAAAATTTGGTAATATACTTGCATCATCCTCCTATGATTCCAAAGTAATAATTTGGAAAGAACAAAACGGAACTTGGTCTAAGATAAAAGAACATTCGATCCATACCTCTTCTGGTAAGAAAGGACGATTTTTGATTGCAAAAAATTATATCGGTTTGAAGGCAAATAATTTTCTGCTCACTTTCCCCTTCGAAATTGACTCCAGTTAATTCTGTCGCCTGGGCACCGCATGATTTTGGTCCGATACTCGCTTGTGCCTCGTCTGATGGAAAGGTTTCGGTGCTCACTTTTAAGGGTAATTATGTATTTTTGTCATTAATGTTTTCGCTCAATAAAGATCAAAAATTATATTTTCTACTCCAGATGACGGGACCTGGGACGCTCGTTATTTTGACGCCCACGCGATTGGCGCTAATTCGGTTAGTTGGGCCCCTGCCACTGTGCCTGGATCACTCGTTCAGGTCACTGGTGGGGCACCTAATTTGAAGCCTTCAAAGAGATTTGCATCTGCTGGATGTGATAACCTTGTGAAAATTTGGGTTTACAAGTGAGATTGCTTTATATTATTATATTCTCATATATTGGCGTTTTATAACATTTCTATTTAACATTTTAGGGAGGAATCTAACTCTTGGACAGAGGAAGATAGCCTTGAAGGACATACAGATTGGGTGCGTGACGTCGCCTGGGCACCTAATATTGGACTTCCAAAAAATTACTTGGCAAGTTGCTCTCAGGTGAAGTGATTTCATATTTGATTAAAATTCAAAACACTCAATCCCAAATTTTTCCGCTCGTGGTTGCTTTACTAATTGTTACCCTTCCTCTTTTCATATTAGGATAAAACCGTTATAATATGGACACAAGATTCCCCAGGAACAGGCTGGACTAAGAAACCCCTTCAAGCTGATCGGTTTCCTGATGTAATTTGGAGAGTGAGTTGGTCGTTATCGGGAAACATTTTGGCTGTATCTTGTGGTGACAACAAAGTATCACTTTGGAAAGAAAATTTACATGGTGAATGGGAGCTTGTTAGCGAGTTAACAGATCAATAAACCATCGTCAGTTTGGAAACTTTTTAAAATTGAAATTATTGTTGCATAGCAAGTTTTTTGAAATCAAAGACCATTCCTTTCAAGATAGCTTAGATTAAGCGAATTTTCAATTTAATTGTTGATAATACCCGCGTATGTAAACCACTCTAGGGATCTTGACTTTTCCATTGGCTCAAAAAAATAATCTAAAACTAAATCAGAAGATTACTTGTGATATTGAAAGATTTTCTTTTATGATATTGATTATAAAATAAATATACTCGAAAATTATATATTCTGCTTTTTCTAACTACGTGTAAACTTTCCATAGATATGTAAGACGAACACAGACCCAATGAAAGCAAGCGCAAGAACCACCACCACGACAGGATCACTGAAACCACAGAAATAATTCAGTCGATACGAATAAACAAAAAAAGCATAAGACTATGATTTTGCTAGCGGTTATTACACTTTAAGCCCAGGGGCATCGTCTGCGTAAAGTTTCATCATTGTTGAACTACCGCCGGCGCGTGATATCGGTCTAGAGCTGTTGCTTCCAACCCCACCTGTGGTACGTTTTCTATCAAAAAAAGGTGAAATGAACTCTTATTTTTTATTTGGGTTATAGCCAGAGCAAACCACTTATGGGTGGATTAGTTGAAAAGCCACTGAAAAAGTAAAGTGAAAAAGCGGTTACCTTACGACACCTTTCGGCGCTCCGGAAGTCACAGGATCCTAAAAGAAGAAGTCACTCAGCTTTGATTGAAAATAACCAGACAAGCTAACGAGGGAACAAAAGATGTTTTTTGTATGAGTACCATTTAAACCGCAAAGCTGGAGGTTATTGAAAAGTTGAAGAAGTTTATTTTAAAGCTTGGAAAGAAAGAATCTAATCGGAAAAAAAGCAAAAATATATTTTGAGGCTTTGGAATAGCATTTTGACAAAATTAAATAACGGCCATGGGGCATTTTAGTATTGGTACATTTTATTGAACCAATAAAATTATCACTATTTTTAAATGGAAAATGTTTTTTAATAATAGATTTTTATTTATTTTTAAATTTAATTATTATAATTAAATTAAATTTATAATCATACTTGAGACAAAAAATAAAATAAAAAACAATTATTGATTTTTTTATTGTTTTTAATTATATAATTACTTAAAAAATTCTTTTTTTAAGTATAAAACAATTAAATAATGCTTTATAAAAAAGCTTTTTTTAAGTAATAAAAAATTTAAATAGTCTTTAATTATTAAAAAACATTTTTGCTTTTAATTAAAAGTACTTTTTTCAAAATTTTTTTTAAGTAAACAATTTTAATATAATTAATTTAACTAAAGTAAAACTTTTTTTTTGTATATTTTATAAATTTTTTAAAGAATCAAGTTTTAAAAAAGAAGTTTTTTGCTTTTATTTTGTTTTTTTTACTATTTTTCAAAAAATTAATCTTTTTATTATAAAACTAATAATTATTATAAATGGTTTTATGTTTAAAAAAATCAATTAAAAACATTGTTTCTGGTTTAATAAATAGTAGTTTTACTTAATAATATTGTTATTGTTATCTAATAGAAATTAACAAAAATTAAAAGTAATAATATTATAATATATTAACCAATTATTAAATAATAGTATAAATTAATAAATAAAATTAAAAAACATAATGTGTACATAATAGTATGCAAAATGTGTACAAATGCACCCAATTTAACATGATTATAAACAAGTAAACCAAAAGACACTTACAATTAAATAGAAAACTTAATAGCTTAGCAATTATTCATTAATCAGTTAAAATAAACACAATTATATATAATTTAAAATATGTATATATATAATAACTTTCTAATTAGAAAAAAAAACAAACAAAAAAAGAGAATAATAAAAAACAAAAAATTAATTAAATAAAATAAAAATAAAGAAAAATTAAAAAAATTGGATTATAATTCCAAGAAAAGCTAGACAGTATATTCACCAAATTTTGTATTATCCATTAATATTAAAATCAATAGAATTGGAGATTTTTTTCTTTTATAATTTAATTTCCTGCAAATAACCAAAAAAACCACTATTTTTTTTATTATTATTGTCTTTTTGTTAAAGAAAAATAATAGTAAAAACATCTAACATATTAACAAAAACATAAACAAGATCTAAGTTTAACAAGATTGAAAACACACTAAAAAGATATTAAATACATAAAATCATCTAAAAAATACTTGTAATACTTTGACCAAAATCAACAGTCAACTTAAAAATTTGGAATAAGTTCTTTATATCTTTAGAAAAATAATCTCTGATTAAAATTATTTTATAAATATTAATTTTGTTGAATTCTACTTTTTATTTTAATTATTTTTGAATTTATTAAGAATAAAATACCATTTTATTACAAGCAAAAAATACAGATGTTTTATATTAGTATAAAATAAAAAGAGTATCTTTACAGGAGTTTTAAAAAAGACACAATTAGAAGTATAAAGATATAACAGAAATTTTCTTTAAAAAACTAACATAACAGTGACTACTAACAACAATTTTAATGAAAACATTATGTCATATACCAAATTTAATAACAAAAACACTCACCAAAAGAAATTATTTAATACTTACTAAAAAGTTAAAAAAACTCATTAAATTAATTTTTAAATTTTTAAATAAGAAAATAGTAATAATATATTAAATAAAAATCTGCATAAATCAAAAGTAATGCTAATTGAAACTAATATACTTATTTTTACATTAAAAATTAGATAATTTATTATATTATTACTTGATTTAAAAAGCTGTAAAAATTAATTATAATATGACTGCTAAAAAATAAGAAAAAAACATTTATAATATTATGGTTGAAGCCTATACTTCTTATTAATTATTACATGTATTAGCCACTAATATCATATAATTAACTACTCTATTTTTAGATAGTAATCATTAATCTGATTAATAATCTGACCATTAATCTGATCATTGATCTGATTATTGACCTGATTATTGACCTGATCAATAATCTGATCATTAATCTGATTATTAACCTAATCATTGACCTAATTATTGACCTAATCATTAATCTGATCATTAATTACTTTTAATAACTATATAAGTGATAAATTTCTTAGCTATAAAAAAGCATGTAAGAATCAAAGAAATAAAAGAAATAAAATAACAATTTTATCTCAATTTTTTTCTTATTGCTAAATTCTCTTTTCTTACTTTCAAGTATCTGAACATTTTAGAATAAAAAATTATTTGTTGGCATTTACCTACCCTTTTTTTGACTTGTATAATTGTAGCATTTAAAGATTATTGAATAAAATATGACTAAAAAGTACATCTAATACCTGATATTGAATTCTAAAAACACCAACATAAGACATAGAATTATACCAGTGTGTAATTATTTGTTGACAGTATGGACTATCTTTTTATCTTCAGATTCCTTAGTTATTTTTTAAAAAGTATAGTGACTGAAATATTTTATAAGACTAATCTTACACATTGAATCCATATTTATTTAATTTGCTCTTTGAAGTTGAATTTTCTTTGATTCTTTTCATTATTCTATAATCTTGTTTTTTCTTGCTATTTGTTAGCTTATTACTCCAACCCATAACATAAAAGTGGTGCTCCCTGTGAGATTGTTAAAATCTACTTTGTTTTCTATTGTATGGATAATTATTTATATCTCCCACAACAATTAGAAAAACACTTTGAAGCACACAACAAAAATGATCTAGACTTTATTGAATTCAATTTTTTGTTCTTCTGCTTGATTTGCTTCCCTATTAAAAAACAATCCAGCAAACAATTCCAAGATTTTTGGAACTGGTTTCTAAACAAGCATTTAGCTAAAATCTACACAGTCTATACAATTTACTACTTTGATCAAGTTTATCTTAAAGACAACTTTGAAGAAAAAAACAACAGCATTAATCAGCTTTTATATTTCACAACCTTTGAACAACAGCCCCTTAATTTCAAATATCTGAATTACCAAATTCACATTTGAACAATTAGCTAAAACACCCTTTGAAACAGAAGAAGAAAGCTATCAAACTGCTCCTGTTTTTGATCTCTTCTCAAGTGAATCAAAACATTCCACACAAACAGTTACTCCTGAACCAATGGCTAATAACTCTATACAACAAAACATTTTGATCATCTTCCAAAGCACACAAACTGCTTTAAAATAAAGAAACAATACTCTACTACTATTATTCAGAAGTGATACATAAGATCTAATTAAATAGTTGAATGATTTTAAAAAAGCTACCACAGCCAACCAATATGATAATAAATACAAGTTCCAAATCATTGATGGCTACTTTCAAGGCTCTCCTGCTACTTGGTTTTCACAAAAAACCAATGCCAATGCTTAGCAAAAAATTATTAGATGGGCACCAACAAATGCTGGAGAAGAAAATATCTCTTTTACTACTCACTTTGAAAATAAATTCAGAACTACTATCCTAATTTCTAAATAATACATGGAACTAAAAAAAAACCCCAAGGTCTCAGTAAAGTGGTAACTGAATATGCCAAAGTCATCAAAAAGTTAATTAAAAGAGTAGACTCTGGAAAAAACTGAACAAAAGAGCAAAAGATTTATTCTTTTATAAAAAGATTGAAAACAGATCTGTCATATGCTCTTTGGCCCCTTCTAGTTTTAAAAGATAATCTCACAATAGATATGGCTATTGAACTTGTCCAGAAAATAGAAGATAACCAAAAGATGCACCTGGAATCTGCTCTTCCAGTTTTTGCTTTTGCTTCTGCTATGGCTCCTGCTTCACAAATAGCTGCTACCTCTTTTACTGTCCAAATTCAAGACTTCAATAAACAGTTAATAGATAGACTTACAGCAAATTTTGCTCGGCTATTAGAACTATTAGCCCAAGCAGTCAGAAACAACCAGCAACCACAAAAACCTAGATTTGAACCACATTTCAATTAGTCTCAGCAGCCCTCTTACCAAAGACAGCAAAATCATGGCCTATTTGTGTACTATTACTGTAGATTAACTAGATATTTCTCAAAAAATTGCAACAATTTTTCTTTGCCACCTCCAGCTCTTAGAAATAATAATAATCAAAACAACAGAATTATCAACAACAATGTTCCTAATTAAAGATCCAATCATGCCAACATCAATTTCTTTGGAGAGAATCTCCTAGTTAAAGCTACTGTTTATTAGTCTTTAAACTAGTAAACATATTTTCAAAGAGTAAGAGTACAAGCCAACCAGAAAAATTTTTTTTTTACATCTTTAACTCAACTAATGATGATTATAATATGAATAAACTAGCAATCAACCCCTTTGACTCAACAAAAAAAAAGAAAAAAGCCAAGGTTGATTTCGTTCTAGATTCCAATAAAGTCTCAACTTCCACTGCTAATAACAATAAGCCACCAAATGCCAAAGTTTTTAAGAATCCTCCAAAGTTGAAACCCCCAGAAATTGTACAAAAATCTGGACTCTATTTTGTTATAAAGGATTTTATGAAAACCCTAGTACATATTACTTTTGGTCAGTTAATGACCCATCTACTGTTTAGAAAAAATCTTTACAAATCACTGATCCCAAAGAAGAAAACACCAAAAACCAACAAGCACTCTTGCCAAGCTAGACTTGTTAACAATAGCAATATCACTTTTCTAATTTGCAAAGTCCAAGTAGCTGGTTACTTTATTGATCTGATTTTAGACAGTAAATCATCTATTAGTGTTATTGCCAAACATTTCCTTGAAGCAATTGGCAGAAAGATTGATGAACTTTCAACTAAACTAATAACCAATGTACATGATAACAAAAAGAAAGGCTTGGATATAGTCAAAGCTGTTCCTGTTCACATTAACAGTATCAGCATTGAAACTGATATGGAAATATCTAAAGCAAAAGAGTACATCATAATTGTTGGCAATGAGTGGTTCAAGAAAGCCAAAGCATTACTTGACTATGAGTTTTGTGAACTAACTATCAGATGTGGTGAAAAGCTTATTGTAGTTAAGTGCCATCATTAGACAACCCCTTCAGTACCCAAGTAAAACCAAAAAGAAAAACAATCAGATAAATCAGATAATGATGAAAGCAATAAAAAAAAAGATCAAAAAGAACAAGAAGAAACTGCTAAACTTGTCTATATTATCTTCACCAGCAATGATAAGCTACTGGACAATATTAAAGCTAACAAAAAAAAATCATGGTAAATGACAAGCTGTTCTTTGGCCCTATTATAATATTCTTAAAAGAATCTTTGATAAAAAACCTGGCAAGAAAGCAAAATACAATTATTGATAGCATGGCTCTTGTACCAGATACTGATATAATAAATCTTTGTATTCTCCTAGTGATGAATGTAAGTTCTGCCTGATCTATTACAAAGATTGAGAGCCAATTAGTTTGATACCCAGAAAAGAACTAAAAGAAGTACAGAAGTTTTTTGAGAATGAATCTTCTAAAATACAATTACTAGTTGTAAAACAAAAAGAATTTTCCTCTGAAGAAAGAAAAGTGGACATTGAAAATCTGTTGGCTAGAAATAGCCCAGTTATCTCAAAAAAAAGTGATATCCCTAAACAAACTTATGTGATAAAACATATTATTATCACAAAAAAAACTTGTCCCATCTATTTAAAGCCTTACCAATCCAATCAATACAATGATGAATTTATCAAAAAAAAAATAAACCAGATGAAAAATCTTTGGATTCATACAAAAAACCAAGAGTAAATAAGCTTTCTCAGTTGTAGTGATATCCAAAAAAAGTGAAACCCTATGTTTCTGTATTGACTACTGCCAATTAAATGCCATCACTATAAGAAACATATATTCACTTCTCAAAATTGATGCAATGCTAGATAAATTCAATAGTGCTGCTTTTTTTTCAACCATTAACTTAACTACTGGATTTTGGCAAGTAGAGATAAATCCAGAAAGCAGAAAGAAAACTGTTTTTATTACTAAATATGACACCTATAAATTTACAGTCATGCTTTTGGTCTTACCAATGCTTTTCCCATCTTTTAATGCCTAATGGACAAAGTATTTGAATCAGTAAAAGAAAACTTTGTTCTGGTTTACTTAGATAACATAATGGTTTACTCAAAAACCTGGGATAAACATCTTGAAAATTTACAGAAGGTTTTTGACCTGTTCAGAAATGTTTGTCTTAAGATCAACCCAATCAAATCTTTCTTTGAACACCAATTCACTCAGTTTTTTGGTCATTTTATTATAAAAGATAGAATTTTTTCTGACCCAGCTAAAGTTGAAAAAGTTCAAAACATTAGACAACCAATAAATGTTCCTGAACTATGCTTTTTCCTTGGTTTGGCTTCTTACTATCACAAATTTATCAAAGATTTCTCTAAAATCGTTTTTTTTCTCAATCAGTTATTCAGAAAAAATGTCAATTATTATTGAAGCACTTATCAACAAAAAGCTTTTGAAATTCTAAAAGAAAAACTTGTTACTGAACCAATTCTTAAGCAACCTGATCTGGACCAACCTTTTATTTTCTACATTGATACATCTGGCTATAAACTTGGTACTGTCCTCTCACAAAAAATGAAGATGACAGGGAATATGCTATAGCATATGTTAATAGATCTCTTACACCAGCAGAAAAAAATTATTTAGTAACTGAACAAGAATATTTAGCAGTAATTTGGGTTACTAATTATTAGGATCAATATTTTTTTAATGTGAAATTCTTAATAGTAACAGATTATTAAGTCTTGGTTTGGCTGCACAATAAAAAGAAGCTGGAACACAAACAAATAACTTGCTGGATACTCTACTTGGATGAATTTAACTATGATATTCAATACTGCAAAGGAACAAATCATCAAAATGCTGACATTCTTTCTAGACTTACCATCCAATAATAGTACAAGCTTCTCAAACCAACTCACCTTAATTATTAATAACTCCTTTTTTGACAAACACAATAATAGACTTAGACAACTATTCTGCCTTAATAGAATTTTTGGATAAAGAACAATACCCATCAGAATATACTTGACAGCAAAGAGAACATTTGCACAAACAATCAAATTTCTATTTAATCTGTCAGAACCAATTATATAAAAGAAACAGAAAAAATTTTAACCACCCTCAGAGAGTCATTAAATTTGAAGAAAAAGAAATTGTAATATACAACATGCATACTGACCTATTAGCTGGACACTTTGGAAAAACAAAACCAATTCAGAAAACTTTAGCTCACTATTATTGGTCTATTTTGAAAAAAAACATTGTTGAATACATCAAAACCTGTAACATTTACCAAAGAAAAGACAAATCCAATCGCAAAGAAGATATTTATCCAATCTCTGTTGGTCAACTATTTGACAGAATTAGTATAGATGTTGTTAGACTTTTAACAATAACTCCTAATGGCAACAAATACATTATCACAGCTACCAATTATCTTACAAAGTGGGTAGAAGCAAGAACCACTTCAGACAAAACAGCAATCTTAATAGCCAATTTTATTTATAAAAATATTATCTGTCATCATGGCTGCTTCAAAGAATTTTTATTTAATAGAAAAAGAGCTTTTCTCAGTATATTGATTAAAAAACTTTGTAGAAAAATAGAAATACATCATAAACTTTTTTCTTTTTACCATCTTCAAACAAATGGCCTAGTGAAATGTTTCAATAGAACACTATGTAAAACCCTAACCAAAACCAGTAAAAAAACAAACTTATAGGACAAAGTACTGCCTTCAGCCTTATTTGCTTATAAAACTGTAAATTATGACATAACAAATTATGAACTTTTTTATTTGTTTTATGAACACATGACAATACTACTAATAGAAACTCACATTGAGACAATATCTTTTAAAGAAATCACAATAGAAAATTACAAAGACATTTTGCAAAGAAGACTTGGTATCATTCTTGACTCTTTGATAGAAACACAAATAATTGCTTTTAAAAAAATAAAACAGTTTCAAGAAAAGCTTAAAAAAAAAACCTATAAAACACTTTTTTTAAGTGTTGGTGACTTGATATTAGAATACCATTCAGACAAAAACAATGTCTATGGTAATAAATTCTCTAGCTGATAGAAAGAACTCTTTATAATCAACAAAGTTTTAAACAATAATTTTTATATTCTTTAAAATTAATCTGGAACAATTTTCAATGATCATTTTATTTATGGTACACAACTTAAGAAATATCATAAACGACTTAATTGGTTGTTTGTTGTGATAATACTGACCTAAATAATTAACAAAAATCAAGTATAAATAAATGCACCATTTCTAAAACAGAGATATCTTTAATTAACATGAACAATTATTTTCTGAATCAAAACATTTAAAATGCCTTCTATACTCTTCATGAGTATTGGATTAAAAACTATCCAAATGCTACTTTAACTATTAAAAAACAAACTACTATAATAGATAACAATAGAATACATATTGTTATTAGACCAAAGAAAACCATTACCAGAAGAAAAAGAATTGATAGCAAAATGGATAAATATCTGTTAGAAAGTATAACAGCAGTTATATTCTCATCTTCTAGCACAATTGGAAAAACAATCTAAGAAATCTTGCACATAAACAAAAATTTGTCATATGGAAAGCAATTAAAATTCTATGGTCACTTTGGAGAAATCATAGAAAATATAAAACTCATAAAGAAAACAACTTCAAAAATACAGGCAAAAATTTTGGACATTATATAGTTAGATGTTCCAAGAGTTTTAATTATTGCTAGAAGAACCAAAACTCTAATACAAAGATTTGGTCTCTTGAATACAAAACTTATTTCACTTTAAGTATTATATATTCTATTCACAAAAGACTTCAACAAACTAGTTAGCTTTGAGTTAGATAAAACTTTTCAAATAATTACATCATGAATAACTTGATTTTGCTGAAGCTTAATCTCTTTGAAGAGGATAATGTTACAGTTGAAATCTACACTTCTTATTAATTATCACATGTATTAGCCACTGATGTCATATAATTAGCCACTCTATTAGATAGTAATTATTGACCTGATCAATGACCTAACCATTAATCTGATTATTAACCTGATCATTGATCTAGTCATTAATCTGATCATTGACTATTTTTGATAGTTATATAAGCAATAAATCTCTTAGCTATAGAAAAGCATGTAAAAATCAAAGAAATAAAATAACAACTTTATCTCAATCCTTCTTTTATCATTAAATTTCCTTTTCTTATTTTCAAGTATTTGAATATCTTGGAATAAAAAATTACTTGTTGGTATTTATCTACCCTTTTTCTGACTTGTATAATTGTAACATTTAAAGATTATTGAATAAAATGTAACTAAAAAGTACATTTGATATCTGATATTGAATTCTAAGAGTGCCAACATAAGACATAAAATTATACCAGTATGTGATTATTTGTTAACAGTACAAACTATTTCTCTACCTTCAGATTTCCCAGTTATTTTTTGAAAAATATAGTGACTGAAATATTTTATGAGACTGATCTTGCACATTGAATCTATATTCATTTAATTTGCTCTTTGAAGTTGAATTCTCTTTGATTCCTTTTATTACCCTACAATTCTATTCTCCCTTGCTATTCATTAGTTTGTTACTTCAACTCATAACAATAATATTTGGTGTTTACTCCAAAGTTTAATTTTAATTTATCTAAGTTATCTAAATTTTAGCAATAATTAATTATGTAAATTAGTAGATCAAAGTAGTAAAATCAGCAATAATTATTAATTTTTTTAGCTAAAATCTATATTACTAATTTCAAAAAAAATTGATATTAATTGATAATTGTTCTTTAGCTAAATCAATTTTTAATTATTACATGTACTATCAAATTTAATACTTACTTAGACAAGATTTAAAACACCAAAAACAAAAATAAAGCCTATATTAAGAATTAATCTATTATATTACATTACTCAATACACAATTATTTTCAATAACTCTGGTACAAATACACCAAAAAATCAAAAAATACATTCAAAAAAGTTTTTTATTTACTTTTAATAAAAACAGAAAAGATAATAATAACTAAGATAACCAACTAAAAACTCTAGTATAAACACTTTATTGAAGAATTATAAGTCAACAGCAAACTTTAATCTTATCATATAAAAAATCTTAAATTATATTACCAGAAACTTCATTTTACTATTTATTACTGAATAAACAAATTAATATATCACTAAAAACTACATTCTTATCTATCACAAAAACAATCTTTCAAACTCTTAATTATGTTCACATTTTATTTGAAAAAAAACTCTTTAAAAGACCCATTCTAAGAGAATATTTATTATAATTCTTAAATCTACTCTCTCTACAACCAAATTTTCAGACCACTTAGAAATCTGAGCTTAAACCTAAACTAGAACCTGAGTTTAAATATAAGAAAACAGAATACCAAAAGAAAAAAAAATTCTTAAGTAAATTAGAACCAGAACCAATAACTTTTTCTGTTTAAATATCTGTAAATTTTTAAAAAATAACTGCTCTCTATATTACAAAATTGACCAACTTTATCAAAAAAAAAGAAAATGCTTATACTTAGATTATAAAAGCACAAAAAGCAATTCTAACAAATAATTGGAATAAAACTTACAGCCTTTAGACTTTACCATTTTTCTTAAAAGACACAGTTAATTTTTAGTATTAGAATTTGAATTCCAAACTTAACACTTTTATATGGTTTTAAAATATATTTTTGGAATATTTCTACAACTTTAACACTATTATTAAACTTTAAAATAAATTCAGTATTATCAAACAACAGTCCAGCAAAACAGTAACTAAATATTTTAATAAGTTTAATTATATTTTACAACAGATTAGAACCATAGAAAACAATTATACATAGCTTTTCAGATTTTCAATCAATTTGTAAGAAAATTAAGGAGTAGTATCCTAGAATAAATAAGACCACAATATCCAGAAAATTTACTTCAAGCTATTACATTGGTTCAAGATATTGAATCAGTCAAAGAAAAAACTAACCACAATAAAATGATAAACTTAATAATAAATAATAATCATACCAAAAAACTAAAAAATATGATTACTCAATTTAAAAAAAAATTATCTTAGAAGATGGAAAGTTATCTTGCTAATACCAGATTTCAAGTACCAAACTGATATTAACCACTGCAACAGTAAAACCAAACATCTCTCCAAAATTATGGCTATCAAAACCCAAATAGAAATTAACAGAATATACTAATGTATTATTATTGTTAAAAGCACAAACATATTAAAGCCAAATGCCAGTTACTACAGTCTTATCAAAATTCACAAAAAAATAATTTGTAAAATCTATTTTCTAGCAATCAATATAATACCTTAGAATTAATACTTAGTGTTAATTTAATAGTATTTTTAATAATAGCTATTATAGCAACAAGACTTGGCCCAGCCATAATACTTGGCTTTATCACAACAACTATAATAAACATTAACTTTTAGACCACATTTTCAAAACTTAAATTGAAGAGAAAATTATTCACTCTTAAATTCAAACTCTTTAGATTAGTTAGCAACAAATATAATAATATTACAAAATTTAAGTCAAAATAATAATAGATAATACAATACATTTATATATTATTAACAAGTATTTTTTAATTTATCTGAACCACAGAATTTTTATAATACACTATTTTATGAAGATTAAAACATTAGCATTATCAAAAATTCTGCTGTTAATATTAGAAAAAGCACCAGTATAATCTTTTTTACAATTATTATTAATAACAAGACATTAGCTGTTATATTCTTTTTTAAACTTGAGAAAAAAAAATTTATCTCTTTTTTGTTTAGCAGAGCTACTTTAAATAAAAATAAGCCAGTTATCACTATGTACACTAAGACAAAAACAAATAATAAATCTATTAAACTGGTCCTAAATAGTAAATTAGCAAAAAACATTATTACTCTTTAATTAATAAATCAATTAAATCATTAAATTAACAAAAACACCAGTATTCTTATTATCATCATTAATAGAACCAAGAAAATGCCAATTGAAAAAATTAACTCTTTTTTCTTTAACATAAACAGAATAATTATTTCTACTAAAGTATTAATTATAAATACAACTTAATATTAAGCACTAGTTAGAAATAATTAATTAAGAAAAGCAAATATTACTTTGAATTAATTGACTCAAGAGTTATAGCTAACATATTAGGAACAATATACATAAATATTTATTATATGTGAATATTTTAAAAAAAAATTTTATATAAACAATCTACTTTAGTTCGAATTTGAAAAAACATTGGAAATGAAAGCTATTAAGCTATATTAAATTGAATGAAACAAAAATAATCATAAAAAATTACTATTTGTTCTTAAGTAGACTAACAAAACTTTCAATTTTACACCATTACACTTTTTCACTCCCAATATTTTTGAAGTTATTAACCAATATTACAATATTTAATTTGTCAGAAAAAACTATTTTCTATAATAGTTTGTGTTATTCTATATAAAAATAATCAACAGATTATTTACTACTATTGTAATTAATATTACAAAAAAATATACAAATATTTAAAATAATTAAAAAAATAGAATAAAATTTTTTATATTACATGTAAAAAAATTTTACTTAATAAATACAACTAAATCAATATGCAATTCAGAAAAACCACATATAATTTTACTTGTTAATATACTGTTCTCATTACTAACTGGATAAAAAGAAAAATTTTCTTTGATACTGTTTATAATAAAGCTCTAAATCACATATATCATTATCTATACAATACCAAACAACTATATAATACAGCTAAAGCAAACATACCAAAAAAATTTGAAATTAGAAGACATTAACAAAAGTCATTAAAGAAGTTATTAAGTACAATTTTTTGGATCTTTTTTAAGAATTTTAAGATTAATATCAGAAACTTTGTTCAACATAAAAAAAACAAAAACAATACTTTATGTAGATAAATACTTAATTGTATAAGAACTGCTTAATTCTTTGTTAATTATAATAGTGTTTTAATTATTAATTCCAGTTTGAACTGTTTAAAAAAACAGTTCAATTTGAAAATTATCCAAACTATAAAACAAAAAATATAATCTCATAAACACTAAAAGTGCTATTAGACAACTTACATATTTTTATTAATTTTCAACAAAAATTGAATATCAAATGTTTCATTAATAATAACTAAGAAATTTTTCTAAAACAAGCATATTTAACTAATACTGAATTTGATTTTTTAATATTCTGAAAACCAAACACTAATGTTGGAACCATTTACTATTATTATAATTAACTTAAAAGTAGCATTTAAAATACCAATCAAAGCCATAATACAAATAGCTTTTCAATCTAGTTTAGTCAGAAAAAAATTAATATCAAAGAAAATTTATAAATTTCAAATACATAGAAAATTTTATAGCTCTATTACACAATAAATCAAACCAATCATATGTAATTGAACCAAAAAAAAAAATTGCACAAGCAATTTTCTTATCTTTACTCTAAATTACCAAATTAATTACCATTAAGATCTAAAAAGAGTTAGAAAAGACCAAACACAGAACCCAAGATTTTGGTTTTACAAAAACAGTCACATTATTTATTGACTATATAGAAACAATACAAAAAAACTTAGACATAATCCAAATTAATAGAATAATTACAATACCACTATTTAGAACATATTTATTTAATACATATAAAAAGACAACAAAAAAAATTTTTTATTCAAATTGCATGCTCTCTTCTGTAAACAATTTTCAATTGGTCTTATCAATCTGTATATACTATGTTATAGCTATTTGTGAATTGAAATATCTATTTACAATTTATTTGAAAAAACTATACACTTATCTAAGAATACAGTCTTAAGATATCTAAGCACAAATATTGTTAATTAATATAAACTTTAAGAAATCTTAAACTTTTCCCAATTGGTATTATATTGTAAAACTAAATTGACTCTTTTAAAACCAAGTACTGAATACTACTAAATAACTAGTAAAGAGTTAATTAAGCTCAATTTTGAATCATTAGACTCTTTACAACAAAGACTATTGAAAGCATTTATCTTAAAATACTCAAATATTTTTGCCAAAAAAAATAAGTTTGAATAAACCAACTTGGTTTATCATTAGATTCATATAAAAAATATATTACCTATTAAACAATGTGCTGATTAAGTATTATTATCTGAACATAATTTTATAAAAAAAAAAGTCAATTAAATGTTAAAAAATAGATTTATACAACTCTCTATAAACTTTTGGTCTTTATCTGTTATTATAATACAGAAAAAAAATAAAAAAATCTGATTCTGTATTAACTATAAAAAACTCAATAACATTACTAAAAAAAATATTTATTTTTTACTACAAATTAATGAAATCTTGAATAATCTAAGAAAATCCAAAAGTTTCAATTATATATCTCACTAGTAAATATTGGTAAATAATTATAAACTCTAATGACTAAAAAAAAACCACCTTTACAACTTAAAATAGCAATTACAAATTTAATATAATGTCATTCAAATTAACCAATGCTCTCACAATATTTTAACAGCTAATGAATATTGTCTATTTTAGAATTCTGTAAAAATTTATAATGGTTTACTTGAATAACATAAATGTGTTCTTACCAATATTTGAGAAGTATTTTAAATATCTATAGCAAGTTTTCAAAAAATTTTGGACTATTAAACTAAAACTTAATCCCAAAAAATGCTTCTTCAAAAAATCACAACTCATTTTCTTAAAGCATATTATTAGAAAAAAAGAAATAAAACCTGACTTTGCAAAAATTGAAAAAATCAAAAAATTTTTCACTTTTAAAATCTGATTGAACTTTGTTACAGAAGTGTTTTTTTGGTATATTTTAATTGTTGATATCCCGTTTTAATTACAATTAGTTTCTCATGAGTTCCTTGATTTTATGTGTTAAATATTAATGATAATATATTGAAGATTTTCTCTTGATATTGTGATGTAAGTTTTCTTTTTAATTCTAGTTGTCTTTGTATGTTGTGTATTTCTTCTCAGAGGCTAATCTGAAATTTATCTGCTGTCTGGGGTCTTCTCTGAGGCTATTCTTGCAATTGTCTGATATATTTTTCTAATCTAAAAACACAAAATATTAATGGCCTTTATGTGATTTTTTTAAGTATATAATAAAGCTTTTTCAATTTAATTAGTAACCACATAAATAATTTTGATCAGAAATTATTCTTCCAAAAGGTTCAAAGATGGAATAATAGTTTCATTCATTAGAGAGGATATGTAAATTCTATTGTTAATTTCATAATTGTAATGTTCATTCAATTTATTATTTTTATTAATTCTTTTTGAGTAAAATTTTTATTTAAATATTTGTTGCTTCAAGTTGAAACTGTTTTATTTTTCATTATTAAAAACTATTGTATATATATATAATTATTGTTTAACAAAATAATGTCTTGTAATACTTTATTTCTATTATTTCTAAATAGTGCTTGCTGCTTTTGCATAATAGTGCTTGCTGCTATTATAAAATAGTGCTTGCTGTTATTTGTAAATCATTTTTTTTATAAATTGTTGCTGTGTTATTTCATGATTGGCTAATTTATATTATTTATAATTCTTATTAAATTCTTGAACTGTAATAACTTCAAGGATTTTTAAGACTTTTTTATATTATTAAAGATTTGTCAAAAACTTTTCAATAATGACTCAATTATTAAATCAATTATTAGCTAAAAATACAATATAAAAATAGAATAAAAAACAAGAATGAGCATTCAATTACTTAAAACAAAGACTTACTGAAGCTTTTATCTTAGTATACTTTAACTTTACCAAAAAATTTGTACTTACAACTAATATCTTTAAAACAGATCTATGTGTTATATTATTATAACAAAAGAAAAAAAGAAAAAAATATGTAGTTACATATGCTAACAGAAATCTAAGCATAGCCAAAAAAAATTACACAACTCATAAAATAAAATGCTTTGTAATTGTATAGGCCATAAAATATTTTAAACAATATTTGTTATATAATTTAATTAATATTATTACAAATCACAAAGAACTTATCTAGTTAATAAACAAAAACTTATTAAAAAAACATTATGTTAAATAAATTACTACCTTATAATCCTATATATATAATATTATTTATAAAAAAAAACCAAAAACACAAATACAGACTGTTTATTTCGAATAAAACATATATAACCATCAAAAATCACTTATTATTTAATTAAAATAAACACTAAAACACACTAATATCTGATATATTACCTTATACAATTTTCTAATTATCTAATAAAATTATTGTTGAAAGAACAAACAAAAATTCAGAAATAAGCTAAACATTATTTGGTTAAAAACAATATATTATACCAATGCAATCAATATAATCTATTTTAAGTAATTACTAAAATTGAAAAAAAAATTATTCTTTAAAACATGTACTTAGATTTAAACACAAAATACTTTGCAAAAAAAGCCATAATTTAATGGACAACCAATTAATACTATTGGCCAAAAATATATGTTGATATTATTTAATATGTTTATAATTACAATATATATTAAAAAAAAAAAGATCAAAAACAACTGAACTGTTATAATTTATTAAAATAAAAAAACCATTTAACAGAATAGAAATTAATTTAATAAAACTACTAACTATTACTATTAAAAAGAATCAATATATTGTAATTACTATGAATTATTTAACAAAATAGCCAGAATCAAGAGTCATTAAAATTACAAATGCTAAATTAATTGCTAATTTTATATATGAAAATTTGATTTATAGACATGATTGTTCAAAAAACTATTCTTAAATTAAAAAACTTACTTTATAAACAATTTGCTTGCTAAAATTAGTCAACATTTTAAGATAAAACAATTTTTTTTGTTATTTTACTATTTATAGACAAATGAATTAATAAAACATTTTAATAAAACATTATGTAAATCACTGGCAAAAATAAGCAATAAAATGTAACAAAAATAAAATTTATTTATCTCTTTAGTTTTATTGGCTTATTAAATACTAAAACATAACACTACAAAATTCACACTATTCAAATTAGCATGTAAAAGAATGCTATATTATTTATAGAACTAATAATAAATACTTATTTAACAAAACTAATAAATGAGAACAACTTATAAGAAATTATTAAAAGATGAACTTACAAACTGCTAAAAAAACTAAAAAGCAATTACCAATATACAATTAATAATATTAAGTATTTTTAAAAACAACAAAAAATTTAACACAATAGCAAACTTTCAGAACAACTTATTGTCTACAAAATAAGAGACAAAGTTTTATTACGTCAAACAAAAACAGAAAAACAATAAAGCAGAAAATTTGACAACAAATGAAACAGATCTTTTTATGTCTACAATGTCTTGGGTAATAGAACATATAAGTTATGTTTAAACAATAAAATTTTAAAGAAAATTGCACATAATAACTAATTAAAAATCTATTAATAATAATAATTATTTGATCTATTAATATTTGAATTAAAAATACATATACTAATTGTGTCTTTTAACCAAATTCCATAAGATTTGGAGCCAATAGTAATCATTAAACATTATTTAAGAGACAATTAATTAATCAACTATATTTGGATTATTATTATTAATATTTAAAAAAAATTAAAACAATCTCAAAAATAATTAGAAAAATCAGAAACATTAAACTATTAAAAAAATTTCTTTAAAATTTTAATATATAAAAATAATTCATTTTAATATTTATTTATTATTTATTTTTATTATGAATATATCTAAAGATATTATAAATACTTCTCAACTTTTATTTTAACTACTACAAAAAAATAATTTTTTATTAAAAATTACTTTTAATAATTTTAAAATATCATATAAAAAAAAATTCAGCCACACAAAAAAATAACCTAAACACAAAATATTTTAATTTTTATCATAAAAAACAAAAAAATACTGACATATTAATTAATAAAATTATGGAAAAATTCTAGCTCTTAAGAAGTACAATACCCAAAAAAGAAATGAACTTAATTATTTCTTTTTATTATACACACTTTTTAATAGTTACACAATTAGATTTTTAAACAATTTATATTAGAAAAAATAGCAAAGAAATTAACAAAACAAAACTCCAAAAGTTTGAAAAATTAACTAGAAAAAACAACTCTAAGCACTGTTTTAAAGCAACACACTAACTTTACATATTGTTTTAATATTGTTTAAAAGTATTGTTGACAAACAAAATAAACATACTTATTTTTAATAGAATTAGAAAGCTTATTAATAACAAATTTTAGGACTTGTAAGAATAAATAGTCTAAACAAGTATACAAACTTTTATGTTAGATATTAACATTAGAAAAAAGCATATTGATTTCAATGGAACTTAATCTTAAGAAAAAAATAATATTACTCAATAGAAATTAACAAAAATCAAAAATAATAATATTATAATATATTAACTAATTATTAAATAACAGTATAAATAATACAAATTAATAAATAAAATTAGAAAATATAATATGTACATAATAATACAAAACATGTACAAATGTACACAATTTAACATAATTATAAACAAATAAACCAAAAGGCATTCACAGTTAAATAAAAGACTCAATAGCTTAGCAATTATTCACTAATTAGTTAGAATAAACACAATTATATATAACTTAAAATAGGTATATATACAATAATTTTCTAACTAAAAAAAACAAACAAAAAGAAAAAATAAAAAAAACAAAAAGTTAATTAGATAAAAATAAAAAAAAGATAACAGAATTGGATTATAATCCTAAGAAAAGCTAAATAGTATGTTTTCTAAGCTTTGTATTATCTACTAATATTAAGATCAATAGAATTAAAAACCATCTTTTTTTATAATCCAGTCTTTTACAAATAATCCAAAAGACTACTATTTTTCCTCCCATTATTGTTTTTTTATTGAGAAAAAACAACAGTGTAAATATCTAACACATTAACAAAAGCATAAACAAGATCCAAGCTTAACAAAATTGAAAACACATTAAAAAGATATTAAATACATAAAATTACTTAGAAATACTTGTAATATCTTGGCCAAAATTAATAGTTGACTTAAAAATTTGGAACAAGCTCTTTATATCTTTTGAAAAATAATCTCTGATCAAAATTATTTTACAAATACTAATTTTGTTAAATTCTACTTTTTATTTTAATCTTCTTTGAATTTATTAGGAATAAGACATTATTTTATTATAAACAAAAAAATACAGATGTTTGATATTAGCATAAAATAAAAAGAATATCTTTGCAAAAGTCTTAAAAAAAACACAATTGAAAATATAAGCATATAACAGAAATTTTCCTTAAAAAACTAATATAGTAGTAATTACCAACAGCAATTTTAATAAAAATATTACATTATATACCAAATCAAATAACAAAAATATTTATCAAAAAAAATTATCTAATTTTTGCAAAAAAGTTAGAAAAACTCATTGAGCTAATTTTCAGATCCTTAAATAAAAAAATAATGGTAAAATATTAAATAAAAATTCAGCATAAATTAAAAAATGCTAATTAAAACTGATATACTTATTCTTATATTAAAATTAAATAATTTATTATATTATTACTTAATCTAAAAAGTCATAGAAATTAATTATAGTACAATTATTAGAATTAGAAAAAAATATTTGTAATAATAAATTTGTTCAAGTTCAATAAAATTAAAAAAATATATAATTTTTACTATTTATTTATCAATTATTATTTTGTTTAATTATTATGATTAGTTAAAGAGGTATATAAAACTATATATATATAATAACTCTACTTTTCAACTTATTAAAATAAATTTATTGTTAGCATTATCCAATGTTATTAAAGGTTCAAAATCGAAAATAACGGAATTTAATAACCCAAATAGTCCAAATATTAATATATTTGGTAAAAATAGTTTTCAGAATAAAGTATGAAACTATTTTGATAAGTTTAAATAGACAAAAAAAAACAGCTAAATGTATAATCTTAAAATATATGCATAAACTATTTTTTTACAGAACTACAGATATTACTAAACTCTTATAATACTATTTAAAAGCTTCCTATTAAACAGTATATGTTACAATAAAAGAATATCATAAAAAAAAGCAAAATATCTAAAAAAATTGCAAATCAATTGAAAAAATGTTTTAATAAGTAAAATTGCTATTTTTTTTTATGATTTTTAGTCAATTTAACTAGAAAACTGCTTTAATTTTCTGTAGTAACTGTTATTAATATTGATAATAAAAATTTTTATAACATGATTACTATTTGGTTTATTAACTACTAGTAACTATTTTTTATAGTAGAAAATTCTAAATTAATCAAAATATTCTAATATTTAAATCTTACTTTTCAATTTGTTTGTGTTAATACAATTAAAAATAGAGATATAAAACTTTATGTCTTATGTAAACAAAAATTAAGAGTAAGTACTATTTTTATTATAAAATATTTCTTTTTTTTCACCCATATTTATAATATAATAAACATATTTAGGTACTATTAAGTCCAAAATTTCTTTTATATTGGATTTCTAGACATTTCTCTCATAACAAAATCTTTGTTTCTATTATTACTTATTATATCAATAACAATTGGAACTTTTAACAAACAATATTTAATTTTGGATTAATAAATAAACAATATAATAAAATAAATATTGCAAACAGATTTTTTAAAATATTAAAAGATTATAGAATTACATTAAAAATACATATATATTGTTATAAGAGTGTTTTCTTGGTATATTTTAATTGTTGATATCCCATTTTAATTGTAATCAATCTCTCGTGAGTTTCTCAATTTTATGTATTGAATATTAATGATAATGCATTGAAGGTTTTTTCTTAATGTTGTGATGTAAGTCTTCTTTTTAATTCTAGTTGTTTTTGTATGTTGTGTACTTTTTCCCAAAGACTAATCTGAAATCTACCTGCTGTCTGGGGTCTTCTCTGAGGCTATTCTTGCAATTGTTTGATGTGTTTTTTTATTCTAGAAACACAGAATATTAATGGCCTTTTTGTGATTTCTCTAAGTATATAATAAAGCTTTTTCAATTTAATTAGTAACCACATGAATAATTTTGATCAGAGATTATTTTTCCAAAGAGTTCAAAGATAGAATGATAGTTTCATTTGCTAAAAAGAATATGTGAATTCTATTGTTAATTTCATAATTGTAATGTTTATTCAATTTATTATTTTTATTAATTCTTTTTAAGTAAAATTTTTATTTAGATATTTGTTGTTTCGAGTTGAAGCTGTTCTATTCTTTATCATTAAAAACTATTGTATATATATATATTTATTGTTTTACAAAATAATTTCTTGTAATACTCTATTTCCATTATTTCTAAATAGTGCTTGCTGCTTTTGTATGATAATGCTTGTTGCTATTGTAAAATAGTGCTTACTGTTATTTGTAAATCATTTCTTTTTATAAATTGTTGCTGTGCTATTTCATAATTGGCTAATTTATATTATTTATAATTCTTATTAAATTCTTGAACTGTAACAATATATTCTTATATAAATTTGGATTAGTCAATAGCCAATAATAAAATTGACATACCATGTCACATATTAATATTATTTAAGATTTAGAGCTATCACAGTACTTATATTATTGAAAATTATGTTTTCTCAATATTGGCTTAAATTGGTTTTTATTATTATTTTAAAGCTGAATTTTTGGCATTAGCATTATCTAAAGCTTAGAGTTATTACAGTGCCCATATTATTAAAAATTATGTTTTCTTAATATTAGCTTAAATGATTTTTATCATTGTTTTGAGCCAAATTTTCAGCCAAAAAGGTTAAGAAAAAAGGTTAAGAAAAAATTATACTTATTCTCTTTTTATATAAATTTACTATTAATTTTATTAATTATAACTTAATTTTTTTTAACAACTTCTTGTTATTATCCTTAATAATATTACAAATAATAGTATTTTTATAAAAAAATTAGTCAAAAAATTAAAAAAAAAAACATTTAATAAAACTTGAAAGATTTTTAATTTTGATGCTTTGATTATATTTTAACTTAACAGTGCAAATAATCTTAATAAAATAAAGAAAAAATTTTTCTCTTGTCAATCTTCTGACTATGACGAAAGCAAAAAATTTATCAAAAGAAATAGCTTTTTCCCTTTATTTCCCACCTTTAGTTTTCGCAGTTATTTCTATTCCTACATATTCCTTTATCATGATGGATCTGGTGGGCTCGTCTGCTGGTAGTTCTAGTTCTATTTTGGCTGGATTGGGGACCTGGTCTAATAACAAGAAGAAAACTCACATCAAGAGTGTATACTTTTATGGCTCTTTGTACAAGAAGTCTAAGACTCCTGGGGCTTCTAATGATACTGTGGACTTGTCAACTGGTCCTATTTCTATCGATGTCTTATATGCTGGCGGCATGGAACACAAGGTGTCTTGGAGTAGTGAAGTGGAAAGCGAGGATGCTAGTGTTAGTGGGGTGTCTGACATTGAAAACATAAATAACATGGTGGCTGAAAAGACGAATTATGTGGATTCCAATGACTCTGAAGCAGACAATATGGTGGATAATACAACTCCAAAGAAGACTTGAATGAGGATGTACATTTTGGGGCAGCCATCAAAGAAACTTTCTTTCAATAATGTGAGTGACGTTGATGATGTTCTGAAGCTTCCTCTTCACATGTTTAATGGATTCAATCAATTGCCACTAGTTAAGTCATGTGCTTCGGAGACTCGTAGCTTTGATTCAACCAAGTCTTTTGCTTTGGATGTTGAGCATTCTGCTGTACCTGGCAAATCTATCAGTGAGAAGTTGATTTTTTTAAAAAAATTTTTTTATCAGGTTGGTGGCTTTGGGGGTGCTTCGACTTCCTCAAAATTTTCTGGAATCATAAAATTGACTTTCACAAGTGAATCTAGTTTGAATAAGGCCAAATTAATGGCGATCAATAAGAAAGTTGTTGTTAATACTAATCTCAAAAAAGTAAACAGCCATACGAATTGGGAGATAATTGTCAAGGAAATCCCAGTAGATCTTCTCAGATCAGCAATTGAGACAGTGTTTTCCAAGTTTGGTAAGATTGTTTCTGTTAAGTTGCAGCTTATTGGTCTTTGGCAAAAGGCCCTGGTGGAATATAAATTATCTGAGATGACTGATTTGGTTGCAGCTAGATGGTCTGTACTTATGGAAAAAGATTCTGTTTGTGTGGCGAAGGTAATCAGTAATAAACAAACATGGGTATTGAGAGATCAACATCAGGCATTGTTGTATACCTTACCTGTTGGAACTACAGCCCATGATCTCTCTGGTTTACTTGAATCATATGGTAAGAAGACTTGTTTTATTGGCCGTAATCCTTTCTTATATGTTCGTGATCAGTGTGCTGTAATCTGTTTTGAGAATGAGGCATTCAAGTTGGCTGCTGTTGGTTCAGTTCCAGTTTTCAAGGGTGTGAATTTGCACTGGGCTGGTCTTTGCTTAGCATATTGCATACAGTATACATATTTTAGTTATATTACTGCCAACTGCTCTGTGAGTGGGAGTTCTGGAGTTCATGGGAGACGAGTGGTTTTTGATCAAGATCATGTTCATCTGGCTGTAATTTATAAAAAGAAATCAGCTCCTGTTTCTCGTCTGACCTTGTTTGGTAAAAGAACTTGGGCATCAGTGGTTGGTGTTCCTCCTGGTGTTTCTTTTCGTCAACAGGTTTCTTCTTCTGATTCCATTGATAATGGTAAATTTCTTTCTCTTGTTGTGAATGATTTGGAAAAATGGTTGGTCAGTATTAAAAGCAGCCTTGTCAGCCTCATGGGACAAATTGGTGAGTTAGCTAAGAGGTTGGAATCACTTGTGCCAGCAGTTTCTCAGTCTAGCCCTGGATGTCAGCCATTGGTGACCCCCCCCATCACAGAATCAAGGGGAGGATATAGTAATGGGAGTGGGTTTGGGTAAGTCCACTTGTAATGAGACTGCTGCTACTACTGCTACTACTATTTATACTGCGAAGGACTCTTTTGTGTCCTCCTATGTTGTCAAGTTGGAAAATATGTTGAAAGCCTTGCTGCTTTAGTGCTAAGTTTGTTTGCTTGTTTTGACGGTCTGGCTCTGGCTGCTGGTATACTTCCACAACCTCCTTCTCAATAAGTGAGTTTACTTGGAAGGTTGCTACATGCAATATTAGAGGAATGAACAATTGTGTAAAACAGACAGATATTGTATGTTGGCATAATGATATGAATAATCTGATTTCTGTTGTTACTGAAACTAAATTGAAGGGAAAGATTTGTTTCTGAATTGTGGATAGGTTTGCTGGTGTTCATGTTTTTACTTCAGGTCTAAATTCTGGTTACATGAGATCTGGTATTGCAATTATTATGGACTTATCTCTGGCAAAACATGTGTGCAAGATTCTAGAGATGCCTGGTTGGCTCCTGTTAGTAAAATTGCTTTTCAGAAACAGACTTTCTGTTTCCATTTTGGCTGTATGCTGGTGCTTCTTTGACAGTTCGTTTTTCTTAGGCTGATGAAATTAATTCTCTCATCACTAGAGCTATGAATGAATCCTCCTTTATTATTCTTGGTGGTGACTTCAATAAAGACAGATCTTACAAATGCGCCAGTTTCAAAAAGTGCTTTGATTTGGGTTTGGTCAACTCTTTGGGTAGGAGCTTTCTTGATAAGTTACCAACTTGGTACAATTCTCATGGTGTTGCTAAGACAATTGATTATGTGTTTCTTTCTTTTAACTTGGTTAATGCGATTATAGATTGTAACATGTTGAATGTTGATGATTTTTTTGACACTGATTATAAGAGTGTTTCTGTTTCTGTGGGTCTGAGTGGTTTGTTGGACACAAGACTTTCTTCAATGTATAAGCAGGCCAACAAAGATCACTGGAAGTTTGATGTCAAGGATGCAAATAAGTTGAAATGGGCTGAGTTCAGGGATGATATGGCTGCCAATACCTTTATGTTCTCAAATACATTTGTAATGGCTGGGAAATTTTCGGATTTAGATGCATATGGGACATTATTTGCGAAATTATGATTTTTTCAGCAGGTGGAACTTTTAAGAAAAAGTGGTTTAAAGGTTTTGACAGTGTTTTCAATAAGGTGTCTTCTAAGTTTCATAAGCTGGAGTTGCTGGTTTCTAAGCTGGTAAAGGCTTTCCATTTGATTTCTGGGGGTGATTTTGCTCTGTTGTTGGATACATGGGACAGGCTTGACTCTGTTGGCACTTTATCAGTGAAGTCTTTTTTCCTTTCAGGGTCTGGTTTTGATAGTATTTGTTCTGAACTGGCTAAGGCAAGGAAGTCTTACCACTCTTTCAAAATGCTGGAATTTAAGCATGCTGAGAAATCTCATATAAGACAAGCCATTGAGAGTAGGATGGAGAGTTTTGAGTTAGATAAGGGTCGTACTATCAGAAGTGTTTTGAAGCATTCATTTTGCAAGGTAGTATTGGATCATTTGGTAGTGGATGATGAGTTGGTTTTGGAATCTGAACTGGTTAAATCTAAAGTGAACGAGATTATGGAAAGATGGACCAGGAAGTGGTTGGTAGTTTCGGACTTCTCTGATGATTGGAAATGCCAATTTCGGCTTTTGGACTACATTTTTGATGGTGCTTTCTCTAGTGTCATGAACTCAATTAGTTTTGATGAGATGTTCAGTGTCATTTCAAGCTTGTTTGATAAAAAAGCAGCTGGTTTTTCTGGCATCTCTAATGAATTGTAGAAGCATTATGACAGAGTGGTTCTGAATATGCTTTTGGTGCTTTTGAATCTCTGCCTGGTTTGTGAATTGGTGTTTGGATCTTGGAGGAAAGCCTGGGTTTTGATAATTTCTAAACCCTATGAATGAGAGGGTGTTCTCACGAACACCTATCCTATTGCTTTAATTAAAACAGCCTGTAAGATCCTTTCCAAAATCTTATTGGACAGAATATCTTCGGCTTGCAGTGAGTTTAATGTTTTACAAGAGGACAATTTTTCTGTTTTAAAGGGTACAACTATGCAGTCACCCATTTTTGTTGTTGGTTTTGTGGTTGAGGATGCCTTAGAGAAAAACAGAGAGCTGTGGCTGGTTTTACAGAACATGCGCAAAACATATAATTCAATTGGTTGAGAACATCTTGAGAAGAGTTTGATCAGGATTAAAATATGTAACAGGTTCATTAGATTTTTTGGTAGCATCCACAATAATTGCAGGAACAGGGTGATAACAGATTTTGGCTTAACTAGTGGGTATGTGGTTCGTGATGGTTTGGATCAGAATGAAGTTTTCTCACCGCTTCTTTGATACATATTTTATGATTCGCTTATGTGTGAGGTCAAGAGGCAAGGGAAGGTGTGTGGTTACAGATTAAATTTGCATTTCGTTTCCAATACTGGCCGTGTGGAATCTTAGGCTGGATTGACATCATTTTTTGCTGCTGGTGCTTTTGTTGATAATACCATCTGGATTGGTAGCAGCCAGGCCACTACACAACATATTTTGGATGTTGCTAGTGAGTTCTTCAGAATTAATAACATTTCGATTGACAATAACAAAACTGTGGCTATTCCCATCAACTGCCAGGTTGAGATCCCTTACCTAACTGTTAGTGGCTTGCCTATTTTCATAGCCAAAAAGGGTGAACCTCATCATTATCTTGGAATTTTTTTGTCTTCTAATGGTCTTTTGGTGCCCAGCTTGGTCAAGGCTTACTTGGACATCCGATTTTTTGTCAATTTTGTTCTGAAAAAAGCCATCTTGAATAAACAATTCAGTTATTTGGTTTCTGCTGTTTTGTTTTTTATTGTTAGCTATAGGACTCAGTTCAGTTTTGTTTCTATTAGTGTGTATAATAAATGGAACGCTCTGATCTGCAAAGGCTTGAAGTCTAAGTTTGGGCTGCTGCTTGATTTCCCCAATGATGCATTTCATCATTCTTCTTTGTATGGTTTGAAGACTTTTGAACAGATTTAGGCAGAAAGCAAATTGGCTTTTGTCATTGCTTTTGTAAATTCAGTTGGTATTTTGGGCTGCTTATTTTCTCACAGGTCTCACAACCTCCAGGTTCTTAGCTGGTGTCCTTGTCACCCCTTGCTGTTTCCGGCTTATGTTAGTGTCAGTTCTTCAAATAATTTCTTAGCAGGTGTGATTTGTATTTTCTCTGGATGTGATCTGTCTCTAAGCAGGTTTCTGGCCTGTGCTTTTTGTTGTCGGGATGGTACTCCTATGTCTCTTGTTCTTGGTGAAATCAATTTTCTAAAATGTGTCTCTTCACTCAAGTGATATGGTATTGCTTTTGTGGAACAATTACGTGATCAAAATGGTGTTGTTTTTAGTTGGCAGACATTCAAGCGTTGGAAGAAGTTGGACCTCCATGGCCCGATTCCTTTCTGGTTTGATCTTTTTGCATGTTTTCTTGGTGGTGTTGCTTCTTCTCCTATGTGCTTCTCTCTTGTAAGGAATTTTGCTCTATCTGATGTTCATCAATCTCATGATTTTGGTGTTATCTGTGATGATCTGTTGGCTACTGACACTGCCTGCCTTTCTGTGTACACAGATGGGTCTCTGAGTGGTTTGGGAACTGTTGCCATGAAAGCTGGGGCTGTGGTCTTTTTTGAGAACATTAATTCTGGTTTAGGTGTGAGAGTATCTGGTTTGGTTTTTTTTATTTTGTCTGAATTGTAGGCCATTGCTTTGGCTCTTGAGTGTGTTCCTTGTTTTTGTGTAATTGATTTGTTCTCAGATAGCCAAGTTGCTTTGGATGCATGCAAGTTGGAATCATTATTGGCTCATCCAGACTTCAGAAATTATTGTTAGATAGAGCATTGCCATATTGCTAATGTAGTTCATTATAAGAATTTAACTGTAAATTGGATTAAAATTAAGAGTCATTCAGACATTTCAGGCAATAAGTGTGTGGATAAGCTTACTAAGGATGTGATACTTTCTACTTGGCATTTGTCCTATTCAGTTAGTAAATGTTTTTTAAGGATTGGGGGCAGTGTGGTTTCTGGAAATTCTAAGTACTTTGTTCATGATGTGTTTTGGTCTATTCTTTATGCACATTGGGAGGTTGGTTCTGGTTCCCAAATCTTGGTGGCTGGTTTGTACGATGGTATTAACTAGTGTAAGTTTTCTTTGGTTTGGCACCCTGATTCTCACTTGGCTGCTGGTTTTACTAGTACATGTATTGCTGGCCTTTAGACATACTTTATGAAATCTTTCCATTATCGGCTTTCTGTCACTGTATGTAAGTGTTTGTATGATAGATGCTACCCCAGTGTGGTGTGTTTGTTCTGTGGTAATGTGGAATTCTTGGACCATGTCTTCATTTGTCTTTTTAATGCTGCTAATCATGCTTGGTTGTTGGATGCTTATACATCTTTTTGAGAAATACGGTCTGGTCTCTCTCACTCTACTTCATGTGTTTTACAATTGTTGTCCTCTTGTTTTTCCAATACTACTATTAGTACTGCTTTGTGTAAGGGTTTTGTTTTCAATGATTGGTATTGTGAATCTTTTTCAGTCTTTAAGAATGCTAAGGTTGCGGCTTCAAATATTGTGTGTTTTGTGCACAAGTTTTGCTCTGCATTTTGCGATGAGTTTTGGCTGGTCTGTACTAAACACCAAGGTTTTATGGAGAAAAATAGACTTATTCTTCATAATAGTTCTATTCTTGCCCTGATTTCTGGTTTACCTATGGTGCTTTTGGCTGGTGTAATCAGATTGTTGGGTGTTGTTGAAGCTTTTGGTATTGGTTTTGGTTTTTGTAAACCTTGTTTGTTTTTCTTAGGTATAGGGGATTTTGTCTCTATTAGAATAGATGTATAGTGTTGTTTTGATCGGCCTGAATGGCTAGTCATGTGTAGAAAAAGCATGATTTGCTCTTAGTTTAGATCATTTATATGATGTATAGTCTTAGGTTATGTTTGGACCTCACTTGTTAAACATAATAAAAAATAAAATAAAATAAAATAAAGAATGATGTTTTTAAGATATTTATTAAAAACTCAAACTGAATATATTTATCTGAAATTTCTTTAATATAAACTTTATATAAATTAAAAATTAGAGAACTTAACTTTGTAATTTATATCTTATTCAAATGTTTTGAGCTTCTTAAATGTGTCTGTAATACATATTAAATTAAATACCATAAACTTATTTTATCTGGTGGAATTTTACTTATAATATGATTAGGAATAGATTATTTTTTAAATCAACAAGTTATTTATTTCTGATTCCATATATTTTAAATATAAAAATTCTAACTGTAAATTTATAAACATTAAACACTTTTACTAGCACTCATATTAATCTCTATCAATATGCTATTTTATATAATTGGTAAGCTGTTTTTAATAAAATTGCTAAATTTCTTAACCTATTTAAGAATATTATAATTAAAATATTAGCCAGTTCAAATAATACTGCCTTCTTAATTATTTTTCTCTTTAATATCATTTTTAATTACATCAATGACACAGTTGATAATAATAAATCTGGTAAAATATTATAATCTTAATTGTATTTATTTAATTATTTATTTAATACATTTAATATTAGATTCATTACTTATTGCAGCAGTATTACTTATGAAAATTAAGAATTACAATAAGTAGATAAAATAGCCAATTAGAAATAAATATAGTAAAAAAAAAAATTACAGAATTCCAAAATTTTAGAATTTTTTTTAAAAAATTGCAAGATTCTAAAATTCCAGAATTTTTTCAAAAAAATTGAAGAATTTCAAAGAATCTTATATAACACAAATTATTTATATATAGCAAAAGTATTAAAAACAAAAAAGACAAACAATTTAGTTCAGAACAACAATATTTTTTTTTTTAAAAGATAGTTTTTTATAACTTGAAATAGAATTATACTGATATTAATAAACTTATCTATTATTATTTAATTTATGTTATTATTACTTAATTAAAAAATATTAATTAATTTCACACTATTAACACTTTATGTTGATAAAAGTCAATACTTAACTACATTAGACCAATAGCTCTTGATCATAACTATTAATAGAATACTAATTTTTTATTTTTTTTTATTTTTTTTATTTTATTTTTTTTTGTTGTTTGCTAATTGATTAAAAAGATTAAGCATTAAGTAATTAATGTCAAAAATAGTCTGGTAAAAGATCCAAGAACAAGAGTAGAAAACTTAAAAATAGCTTATCAGAAAAGCACAATTGTTAAAATAAACTAGTTATTATGCTAAAAAAAAAATTCACAAAAAAAACTATTAATTAAATTTCTGTTTATTATACAAAAGACTCAACCAAAATCTTTAAACTCCAAAACTTTCAGAAATTACCAACATTCTCAGTTATTAAGCACCAAATTATAGATTTGTTATTTGTTTTAACATTCCAAATAATTATTTGTAATAGCAGTTAGGGCAGTAAAAAGAAAGTTAATTAAATATTATTCTAAAACAAATACAACTATAATGCTTTGTACTATATTAAATCCAAGAAAAAAATTTCATTATTTCACAAAAAGAGAATTTTCAGATAACAATATTAATAAAACAAAAGAATTATAAGTTATTAATTATTTAAACAGTTTTATTTTTCAACTTTTACATGATAAATAAATTTTTAAAATGTATATTCTCTTTAAAATAGAGTATATATTAAACATTATACCAATATTAAATGATAATAAAAAAGAACTTAATAAAATTGATTATTATATTTCTAAAAAAATGGCCAATAGGAAAATAAATATAATAATATAATAAAAAATATATTACAAAAAATATTTATTTAAATTAATATTTTATTAATAATTTGATATTTAGGCATATCAAACATAATTTCTTTATTTTACATATATGGCTTGTAATTATTTGGCAATCCAAAGATTATTTGTTGCTTCTAAATACACTTTTTCTGCAGATAAAAATATGATTACAAATATGAGGTTTTGTTTAATGCCTAAAACTATAAAAACAGCACAATGTATTTGATTATAAATACAAAAACTATTGAAAAAAAAATTAAATAATAATATAGTATAATATAATGTTTTTAATAATCAAACCTAAACATGTTCAGATTTAATTCAAGTTCAATAATTTTAAGTCTGATTCAAGTTCAAATTTAAAATTTTGCCAAATCTTCTATTCAAGTTTGGTTTGGTTTAATAATTTAATTGAATTTAAACTAAACTAGGCTGAACATTAAAATCTTAATTGATTACCAAAAAAAAAATTTATTTTTGCATAGATTATTAAAAACTTAATAGTATTATTTAAGAAAATAATTATTTAACTCTTCTTATTCAAGAAATTTTGAATAATCTAAAAAATAAAAAATGGTTTTTATTTTTAGATTTAGTCAAACAAGTCGAGATGAATCTCTTAGATAAAAGAAAAATAGCATTATTATAATTTAAGTATTTAATAAAAAAATCATAATATAGCACAGTAATAATTTTAAAAAAATAATAATTAACATAGTAATAAACACCAATTTGCAATAGTGGCTAATATTAATTGGTAATAACAGCAAATACTAGATTGAAATATTAAAAAAAAATTATAATGTATTTTTTTATAGAATTACAAATATATATATATATAATAGCTTTAATATTAAAAAAAACAACAAGTTATCAAACAATTTATCCAACAGTTTTACTTTAATTATCTTCTAGTCTTTACTTTTAAAATAAATATTCACAAAAATTTTTAATCAAAAAAAAACAAAAAAAAATATTAAAAACTAAATTATTATAACTCAAAGTATTAAGAAACTTACTTGTATTATTTATTGAATAAAACTATTATTTATTAGCTAAATTTTTTGAAAAAATAATTTTTGATCAAAATTATTTATATTATTATTAATTAATAAAAGTTTTATTATAAAAATTAGAAAAAGCACTAAAGACTATTAATATTTTATGTTTTTAGATTAAAAAAACACATTAAACTATTGTAAAAATAGTCTCAAAAAAGACTTTAAACAGCAGATAAATTTTAATTCAGTCTTTGAAAAGAAGTATATAAATACATATACAACAATTAAAAAAATAAGAAATAATCTATAACATGATATTAAAAAAAAGTCTTTAGTATAAATATTAATATTATTACACAAATAGAATTAAGAAACTTATAAAAAACTAATTACAATTAAAATAAGATATTAGCAATTAAATAACCAAAAAAATTATTCAATAATAGCATTTATTATCTGAGATAAAAATTTTAAATTCAATATAATATTTTTTAAACTCTGTAATATTCCAGTTATTTTTTAATATTTTATAAATATTATGTATAAAAAAAAGTTTTAAAAATCAATTATAGTATACTTAAATAATACCAATGTATTTTTTGAAACTTTTGATAATTATTTGCTTTATTTTTAACAAGTTTTTAATTATCTTTAGAATTCTAGACTAAAACTTAATTTTAATAAATATTTCTTTAAAAAAACTGAACTAAAATTCTTAAAACACATGATTGGCAAAGATAAAATAAAACCAGACTCTAATAAAATTCAAAAGAATTTTTTGCTCTTACCAATCTTTAAGAACTAAAAAAATTTTTAAAACTGGCCAAATATTATTGCTAATTTGTTAAAAACTTTTTAGATATTGTCAAAATTTTTTTATTATTTATTATCAAAATATGCTCTGTATATATATAAAATTAGCCAGTAAAAAACTTTTAATTATCTTAAATAATGATTTATAAAAACACTATTATCTAATAGAATTAACAAAAATCAAAATAATAATAATATTATAATATATTAACTAATTATTAAATAATAATATAAATAATACAGATTAATAAATAAAATTAAAAAACATGACATATATATAATAACATGCAAAACATACACAAATGTATCTAATTTAATGTAATCATAAGCAAGTAAACTAAAAGATATTTACAATTAAATAGAAAGTTTAATAGTTTAGTAATTACTTATTAATTTGTTAAAATAAACACAATTATATATAACTTAAAATATATATATATATAATAGCTTTCTAATTAAAAAAAACAAACAGAAAAAGAGAATAATAAAAAACAAAAAAAAGTCAATTAAATGAAATAAAAATGAAAAAAAGATGAAGAAATTAGATTAATATTTTCAAGAAAAGCTAAAAAGTATGTTCTTTAAGTTTTGTATTATAATATTCGCTAATATTAAGATTAATAGAATTAGAGATCTTTTTTTTTTATAATTTGGTCTTTTACAAATAACTCAAAGAGCCATTACTTCTTTTTATTATTATCTTTTTATTAATGAAAACAATAATAAAAAGATCCAATATATTAATAAGAACATGAATAAGATTTAAGCTTAACAATATTAAAAACACATTAAAAAAATATGAACTACATAAAATTACCTAAAAACTACTTATAATAATATTTTGGCCAAATTTAACAGTTGACTTAAAAATTCAAAACAAGCTCTTTATATTTTCGAAAAATAATCTCTAAATAAGATTATTTTATGAATACTAATTTTGTAAAATTCTACTTTTATTTTTAATTCTTTTTGAATTTATTAGAAATAGAGCATTACTTTACTATAAACAAAAAAATACAGACATTTGGTATTAGTATGAAATAAAAAAAGTATTTTTACAGAAGTCTTAAGAAAAGACACAATTAGAAGTATAAAGATATAACAGAAATTTTTCTTGAAGAACTAACATAGCAGTAACTATTAACAGTAATTTTAACAAAAATATTATGCTACATACTAAATCCAATAACAAAAACATTTACCAAAAGAAATTATCTAATATTTGCTAAGAAGTTAAGAAAAACTTACTAAGTTAACTTTCAGATCATTAAATAAAAAAAATAGTAATACTTTATTAAATAAAAATCTAATATAAATCAAAATCAATATTAATCAAGACTGATATATTTATCTTTACATTAAAATTAGATAATTTTTTATATTATTACTTGATCTAAAAAGCCATAAAAATTAATTATAGTATAATTACAGAGAAAAAATTACTCATAACAACACCAATTTTAATTTATCTAAACTTTAATAAATGTTTTATTATAGTTACAAATATCTCAAAAAACACATTAAGAGCTATTTTATTACAAATTAAATTTAATAATTAAGAATATTTAATTATTTATGCCAATCACAGCATTAATACTGCTAAAAAAATATATAGTACTATTAATTTAAAATATTTTGCCATTTATTAAGCTGTATAAAACTAAAAATATTATCTTTGCTAATTATTGATTCTTTATACTAATTACAAAAAACTTATTTAGTTATTTAGCAAACCACAGTTTAAAAAAAAGTATGTAAAATAAAGTATTTACTTATAGCAATTTTTATACAAAGTACATTATAAAAAAGAAGTTAAAAATACCAATATTAATAGTTTGTTAAAAATAACTCAAATCTAATCTTGGACTAATAAATACAACTATTTACTAATAATTATACCAATATCTGTTAACACTTTAGTTTAAAGAAAAATTATCTTAACAAAAACAAAGTACTATACAAAAACAAGCTTAAAACTATCTTTTGTATAATAACTAATTATATTGTTAAGAACACTGAAATTATACTATATCACAATAAGTTATAAAAAATAATAATAAAAAAATTGTTTTGTTTAACATGTATTTTAATTTAATAGTAGAATACTTTAATAAAAATATTATCTTAAAAAAAACAAATAATTTATATTATTGGCCAACAATATATAAAAATATTTTCAAATATGTTCTTAATTATAATTTCTGCCAAAAAAAAAAGGAGCCAAAATAAAAAAACTATTTTAATCTATTTTAGTTAAAAATTTATTTAATAAAATTGAGATTGATTTAGTTAGATTTTTCTTAATTATCTTCAAAAAAAATTGCTATATTGTTATAGCTGTAGACTATTTTATTAAATGACTTAAAACTAGAACTATTTAAATATTAGACACCAAAACAGTAGTTAAATTTGTATATTAAAATTTGATTTGCTAATATGAATGCCCAAAAAAATTATTATTTAACCAAAAAACTCATTTTATTAATAATATTTATCAAATTGAACCAATAATTTGGAATAAAATAATAATTATTATTATTATATTATTTTCAAACAAATAAATTGGTAAAATAATTTAACTAAACATTATACAAAGCATTAGCAAAAATAAATTATAAAAATATGTAAAAATAGAACTTATTTATATTCTTAGTATTATTTATATACTAAACATTAAAGCAAAATACTACTCAATTTATACTATTTAAACTAATCTATAAAAAAAAAACCATATTATTTATTAAATAAAAAATATGTTTCTTCTTAACAAAAACAATTATTGAAGAAAATTTTGAAATTATTTTGTATTAAAAAACATACTAGCTTATGAAAATATTAAAAAACAATTGTAAAACAACAGTTAATAATATTAATAATACTCAAAAATAACAAAAAAAAAGACATAATAATTGTTTACTAAACTAATTAGTTAAATTCAAGATTAGAAATTAAGTATTATTATATTATACTAAAACTAAAAAACAATAGAGTAAAAAGTTTAATCTAAAGTAAAATAGACTATTTTACATATATAAAGTTTTAAGCAATAAAACTTATAAATTACAATTGAAAGACAAAATTTAAAAAAAAACTGCACATAAAAATCATCTAAAAATTTATTACTTAACACAAGAATTATTATTATTTATATTTTAACTAGAAATAAAAAAAAAATTAATAACATTTTTAATATGAATCTTTTAAACAAAATTTTGAAAATTTTACAACAATTATTTGAAACAATTCAATAATTTACAATACTAATAGAAATTACAATTGATAAAAAAAAATATGTTACAGAAATATAAGCAAGAAAAAAATAAACAAGAATTTAACTAAAACTAAATATTTCTATTTTTACAAATAATTAAGAGAAAAAAAGATATTTGGTCTTATATGCTCAAGAAAATAAGTTAGCTATAGAATTAAACATAAAAAAATAGACACCAAAAAATCTTTAAAGCTTGGAAAAAAACTTTTATTAGTCTATTGGTTCTTTAAAATTGATAAAAAACCAAATTTATAGAGATATTAACAAACAAATATTCAACAAAAAAGCTTTCAAACAAATAAAAGAATTTATTAAGAAAAACAACTTAATATTACATTATAAAACAACATATTAATTGTATTTAGCATTTAAATATTGTTCAATTATACTATTAGACAATTTACTAAAGACTATTACAGTTAATAACATAAAACAAATAACAAATTCACAATTTAAAAACTTATAAAAAACAATATTTAACATAACAATTGAATATTATATTAAAAGAACAATTTTTGTATATACATATAATTTTGTAAAAGCTTAATTCTAAAAGAGAGAAATAATATTATTCAAGTAAAAAAACCAATTTAAAGCTATTGAAAAAACGTAATTAACATATAATAACATAAAAAAACGTAATAATACAAAATAATAAAGAATAACACATAATAATTTAAGATAATATAAAATAACTTACAATAACATAAAATAATACAAAATAATTAATTATAATATATGATAATTAATTATAGCATAAAAAATAAAACAATAATAAAAATAATAAGCAATAACTAGTAATAATAAACAATTAAAAACAATCTTGTAAAACTAAAAAATGTGTATAAAAACAAGTAGTTTTAGCAGATAGAAAGAGAAAACAGAAGACAAGAACCAATTTTTTTTAAAAATCTTATTTAAAAACTTGAAAAACTTTTTTATTTTATTTTTTCTATATTAATTTATTAACTATTAAATAAAATATTATTTAATTTACTTATACATGATTTTCAAATTTATGTTATTAAAATTGAATTAATTATTTCTTTTATTTTTGTTTCAAGCCAGATGCTATTAATATAAACAGTCTTAAAATTTTAATAACTTAAACTAATTGCTTTTGATTATAACAATTAACAATACTAATTTCTTTTTTCTTTTTATTTTATTTTTATTTTTTCTTGTTTTTTTTCTTGTTTTTTTTTTTTTTTTTTTGTGAAATAACAATATTAAAATTGATTATTTAAGAATAAATTTCATAATAACCTGGTAAAAAAGAGAAGTTTTTCTTAGATTTGGATATTAATTTTATTTTATTAGCTTATCAGAAAAATAAAAAAGCAATACTAAATCCTAACAACTATATTTAATTAGCTTAAAAAAAATAGTTTACATTTACAATTACAAACTGCCAAAACATATTTCTGTATCTTATAATTAAAAAACTTCATAAATAAAATTTACATATAGCAAAAACTTTTAAAACTGATAATTCTAATATACTTATTGGATATTTAAAAAAAATCTCAGCTTTTTTATTTAAATTTAAATCATCAAATATTATTACAATATTTTACCAAGTTTATCTGTAATATTAAGTAGTCTATAGTCAAATTTTTTTGTAAAAAAGTTGACTTTTATTGTAAAGTAACTATATATTAATTAGAAAGCTTATAAGCAAAATTTTTTTGTAAAAGAATTGATTTTTACTGCAAAGTATTTATATAAGTAATTAATATAAAATTGGTTATTTAATTAAAGTCTAATATATATAATTCAAAATATAAAGAAATACTTTGAAAAAAAAATTAGCTTATTAAAAATTTATTAATTTTTATTAACAACAGAATTAATAACAAAATGACATTAATAACATTAAAAAAAAATAGAAAAATATCTAATAATATTAATTATTTAATATTATTATTGTTAAAAGTTTTTTGTTAAAATTATTAAGTAGATTTTTTTCTATCTTTATTATTTGTATATAATATTTTTTAAAAACTAATTTTAAAAACTATTTATTATTGTTAAAATATTTTTTAAGACTATTTTTGCAATTGTTTAAAATGGTTTTCTAATTTAAAAACATAAAATATTAATAGTTTTAAGCATTTTTATAAATAAAATAATGAATTTTTTTAATTAATAAAATTATTATTATCTAAATAAAAAATTAATTTAATTACAAAAAACTATATAATCAATATATAATAATATATAATAACATAAAATAATTATAAAATAATATAAAATAATATATAATAACATAAAAAATCAATAATAATTAACAATAATACTAAATAGTTAATAATTATAAAATAATAAATTATAATTAATAATAGTAAAATAATATAAAAATAATAAACTTTTAAAAATTATTTTATAAAACAAAAATATATATATTTAAATAATTTTAGCTTAAAAAAGACAATTTAAAATAAAAATAAAAATTTTTAATCAAAATATTAAATTGTTTATTATTGTTATTAAAATTTTACTTATTTTTTTTAATTAATACTATTGAAATTTTAATAATTAAGACCAATTGTTTTTGATAATAATTAATAAAATTTTAATTTTTTGGTTTTTTCTTATGTTTTTTTTTAAGATTTTGTAAATAATTTAAAAATAACTAGAAATAATACAAAAACAATTTGGTAATTTAATTGTTTTAATAAAATAATTCGATATTATAATAATTTGGTAAAAAAAAAATATTTTTTAAAAGTTAATTTTATAATAAATTATAACTTATTAAAAATATAAAAAAACAATACCAAATTCTATTAATTGTAATTAAATAGTGTAAATTAAACTAAATACAATCAAAAATAAATACAATAATTTAAATAAAAATATTAAATAATAATAATATTATTAATATTAATATTCTAAAAATTTTAATATTTTTTATTTTTTATAAAAAACTTTACACAAATAAATTACTTAAAAAAATTATTAATTTTTTTAAATATAATAAAAACTTTTAAATTTTATAAAAATAATAAAATTAAAATATAATAAAACAAATTATTTCTTATTTGTTTAAGTTTTTTTACAAATATTTTTAAGAAAATTTAAACTTATTATATAATTGTATATTAACTAAATTAATATTTATTTTATATTTACAAATAAATTAACTACTTATTAAAAAAATTCAAATTAGTTAAACAAGATTTTTTTACATAAGTTAATATTTTTTGAAAATTAATTAAAAAATACATTAAAAAAACTTTTTATTAACTATTAAAAACATTAAATTCAAATTTTAATTACAAATTTTAAACAATAATTTCAAAAAAAGTTGTAGTATTTTTGTGAAAAAACCTCAAACTATAACTTTATTAGAGCTTTTTTATTATTAGATTTCAGATAATATAATACAAATTTATTAAAAACTATATTATTATTTAAGCCAAAAAACTTTAATATATTTTTTAAAAAAACCACAAATATTAAAACATTTTTAAAAAATACAATTTTTTTTTGATGAATTTAGTTCAAAATTATTAATTTTATTATTATCATGTTTATTATTACTACTATTAAACTTCTACTAAGCTAATTAGAAACAAAAACAATAAAAAAAACTGATACCAAAAATAAATTTGTAATTTCTGAACTTTAATAATTAATACAAAAACTTTTAATTGTTAATTCATCTGTTTAAAATCTATTTATTAATTTAAATTTAAATAATTAATTATGTATTGTAAAAAGTATAAATAAATTTGTTACAATTGTAAATTTTTATAAACCAAATTATTAATAAAAAAATAATGTGCACAAATTAAATAACTAATAATTGGGTAATTAATATAAGATGTAAAATAATGCCAAATTAATAATAAAAATTATGTTAATTTTTGGTTCAAATTTTAATTACCTGTTTTTATAATTATAACAAACAATATTTTATGCTTATTTGTTGTTAAACTATGTTAAAATGTTTTATAACTTCTAAATTGTTATTTCGAGTTCGTTCGCATCTGATATCGAGATTTTGATCACTTCAAGAAATCAGTCATGAGAATTTATTATTGAATAGTCACTAAGCAAGTTCTTTTACACAATTTCAAATTGAAATACTCCGAAAAATGATTGTTTACGTATTTCCAGTGAATAAATAATAACTTATACAAAAGAATTTTGAAAAATTCATATTGATTGTGATGGACCCATCTTCAATTTCAAAAATAATTTCAGTTGATTGGTTATCACCAATTTTTTACCAGGGTGAGGATAAAAGTGGAATCATTGACCTGAAATTTTCAATGAATAAATGTAATCGATATTAATAAATAGTCTTTATGAAGCTAATATCAACATAAAACCAATTTCTTACCTCCTGCTCATCCTCGATAATAATTTCTTCCAATTTTCCCCCATTAGTGGCTTCATTTTTTGCTTTTTCGGTATGTGGGACTAGAGGTCGCTTTAAAGTTTTCAAAATAATGTCGGCCGCAGGTGTAAGCAGCACACGTTCAAGCTGATTTGCAGGATCTTTGGTTATTCGATAATATGTTATAACCGGATCAGTTGGTTGTAGGCCAGCCTATGTGCACAAATTATAGAACCGAAAAATGTCAGCTTGATTCAAACACTGAAAATAATGGAACTGAAAAATTCACGGACGAACCTTCTTTCGTAACCGCTGTATACGATTCACAATTTCTCTTGCCAATCCTTCGTCTTTCAATTCCGGATATTCTTTCACATCCAAAAGGATGAAAACATCTTTATCCGTATTCGCCTCGTAATTTGTGTCACTTGAGTCAAAATATCTTATCACCTGTAAATCTTGGTCCAACACTTTGATCCCTTCGATCAATATCTCTTTGTCACGCAAAAACTCTTTAACCTGATCCGAGGTTAGCTTGGGTAGAGCTTTTTGTACTTTGACCAAATCTTTCCTGAGTTTTTGTCCTAATTTCTTCCAGTCGGCCTCAGCCTTATACTTTATGTTATATTTCTCTTCTTCAGAGGTTACTACGAGATTTCTAATGTTTAATTCCTGTTGGTCATATAATTATATATATTCGTAAGCGAGGATTAGATACCCCAATAATTCAGATCAAATTCAAAGGATTACCTCAACGATATATTTCTTTAAGGATTGAACATCAGAATGATACTGGGCGTCCGAATGTATAACTACTAGTTCTTCTAATGGTGTCTATAAATTTATGGATTTGATCACTTGTTCTAGATAGCTCGAGTCTGCTGATTTTGTAATGTGAAAAATTCAATATAAACAAAAATCCAACCAACCTTTAAACCAATGTTTTTTTTTTCACGCACAAAACGTCCTAATTCAATTACTGTTTTCATACGTGAAACACGACGCTCAATATCAGGATCGAAATATTCTTCACGCACATCTGGGAATGGTAAAAAGTGCACAGAACGCAAATCTTCTTTGGAGTCTTTAGAACCTTTGGGAGGTATGAATTCTTTTAGATTTTGGTAAATGTTTTCGGTAAGGAAGGGCGTAAAAGAAGCCTAAAAATATTTTTTTTGAGATGATTGAAAGCTTATACAAACTTAGAAATGAATAAAAATATCACGACAAAATACCAACCATGCAACGACATAAGGTGAACAAGACCTCAAAAAGCGTATTAAGTGCATCAATTGTGTCTTCAGAACCATTTTCGCCCTTTAATCTTTTGCGATTGAATCGCACATACCAGTTGGTTAATTCGTCAATAAGCCTCAACAACCGTGGAACAACGGTATACAAGCGATAAGCTAATATCATCAGAAAGCAGCAAAATAAAATCAGAATTAGGAGTCGATGTTTTTCAAGTCACAAAAATGATTATCACTTGCAGCTGTCACAATTGTAAATAGAGTATAGATTCATTCACATACCAGCCATTTCTTCGCGTACAAACCTAATGAGACTTTGGGAAGATGCCAAGATCCACCGGTCCATAACATTGAAAGATTTTTTAACGCTTGGATTATATTTGAAATCTAACGCAGTCTCCTGTATATATGAAGGGATTAAGTTAAAGAATATAATAAAAATATGGAATGAATACATAATTGATTTATGTATTCTAACCTTTTTCAGTAAGACTACTTGTGAAATAAAGAACCGATAAGCGTTATACCATGGAAGGAAAACCTTTGATACAACTTCTTTGACCCCTTCCTCCTTGAATTTCAAAGGCTCAGCGCGTACTACTGGGGAATTTATGAGATATAGCCTAATCAAGAACAGAAGATTTTTAGTAGAATGCCACTCAATTGTATAATTTTTTAGAGGAAAGAAGCTTGATATACCGTAATGCATCCGCTCCATAAGCATTTAGGATCTCTATTGGTGAGGGATAATTTTTAAGGCGTTTACTCATCTTTTTGCCATCTCTAAATATTCAACATGAATTTGGTTTATTTGGAGTTTTATAACAATGGTAAAATAGAAGAGAGAGGGATTTACTAACGACGCCAAGATCAAGCCATTCACAATCAAATTCTTGAAAGCTGGTTTATTAAACAAATGGGTAGAAAGCACCATCAAAGTGTAAAACCAGCCACGAGTTTGGTCCAAGCCTTCAGCGATGAAATCAGCGGGGAAGGAGCTTTCAAATTTTTCTTTGTTTTCGAATGGGTAATGTTTTTGAGCGTATGGCATACTGGAAGGAGAGAAGCAATATTTATCAAGCAAAAGATGTTGATAACGCCAATCTCAAGAAATGGAGAAATACCAGACAAGTACCTTCCAGACTCAAACCAACAATCGAACACCTCTTCTATCCTCTTTAAAGGTTTTTTTCCCCTCTTGGAGGGAATAGTAATATGATCAACCTTCTCACGATGGATATCCGTCAACTTTTCACAACCAGATAACCTTTCAAGCTCTGCTAGCGAACCCACACAAACAATCTGAGGAGGATAAAATGAATGAAATCGGTACCTTATGAAGAAATCATGTTTAGCAAAAACACAACTAAATTATTTACCTCTTCAAGATCATCACTGACCCATAACGGAATAGGTGTACCCCAATACCGATTTCGCGAGATGTTCCAATCCCTAGCATTAATAATCCAATTGGCGAATCGTTTTTCCTGTACAAAATCGGGTACCCTGAGCAAATGAGCATCAAAATATTAATCACAAACAAAATTCCTGTGAGAAATTGTCTCGGTTATTTAAAGGTTACTTACCAATAAGTTTCTTGATTATTCTTTAATAGTTTGTCAATAATAGGCTTGACACGAACGAACCATGAAGGCACAGCTTTATATATCAAGGGGGTTTCAGAACTAGGTTTCAAGCAAAAAAGGAATTTAAAATAAGTATATTACGAAAAAAATCCTTTTGGGGAAACGTTATCTTACCGCCAACAAAAAGGATAGTTGTGCATCAACTGGGATTGCACTATCAAACGTTTTTGTAGTTTGAGAAATTTTTGTATATCTTTGTCGGCTTCCTAAAAAATAACTTATTGGGGTTAATTAGTGGTTTGTTGGTATTTTGATTTAATATAAACGAATCATTCATAACAGAGATACCGTGCAAATAACTAACCTTCACATATAAGCCAGCAAAGTCAGTAACTTCGGCTGTAAAACAACCTTTTTCATCAAGAGGGCAGGGAAGTGGCCCATCGGCTGTAATAATATTGTGGGCAATACAAACGCGATAGTCATCTTCACCAAATCCAGGAGCTTGATGGACGATCCCAGTACCACTATCATCAGTTACATAGGTGTCATTGACCACAAAGAAGGCCTTCCCTTTGAACTGAATGATTAAATTAAAAATTAATTCAAACAAAACATATGAATGGAAATCGTTAACAAGGGTCAACTTTTTACCTTTTCCACATAATAATCAAACAAGGGAATATATTCCCATCCTTTCATATCTCTTCCAGAGAATTTCTCTAATATAGTGTATTTAGCCTTTTTCAGGTCTTTGTATAAAATATTCAAACATTTTTCAAGCAAAATATATTTCTGTTTAGTCAAAGAATCTTCAATTTTCACATATTGAAAATCAGGGTGAGCGCAAAGAGCTAAATTTGTTGGTAATGTCCATGGTGTGGTGGTCCAGGCTAATAATAAGGTTTCTGGATCATCTGTTAAGGGGAAGGATACCACAACTGTTAAGGAAAAGAATTGTTAATACTTTTCGTCTCTTGGACCATTTTTATATAATATAAGAGAAAAATTCAAGCTCACTAGCTGGATCGCTAACATCTCTATAATTTTGTGCGGCCTCAAAATTCGATAATGGGGTGGTACATCCCGTGGAATAGGGCATGATTCTAACACCCTGATAAACTTGGTCTTTTTGATAGAGCTGTTGAAAGACCCACCACACACTTTCCATGAAAGTGACATTTAATGTCTTATAATCGTTATCGAAATCAATCCATCGTCCAATACGTTCAACCGTTTGTCGCCAAGCTTCTGAGTATCTCATGACAATGCTGCGACATTCTTGATTGTAGTTATCAATACCAATCGCTAATACATCACTTTTTCCCTGTTAAATTGATTCATGAAGGTCTAATTCCAGCGTATGGAAACTTCGAAAAATCAATTGTGTTGTTACCGTGATATTGAGTTTTTTATCAATTTCGTGTTCCACCGGTAGACCATGACAATCCCATCCGAATCGACGTTCAACATAGTGTCCCGTCTGGGATGCATATCTAGTCACGATATCCTAAAATAGTCAATACTTCTTTTTAGATTCTCTATTGTTTGAAATTGTCTAATCCTAAACTTGAATTAATTTAAGGGTAAAGTTGCGTCATTGTAGACTTGATCTAACATTACGTATTCTTCATGTTCGAAAAAATTCTATTCAAATTTCGGTCTCCAAGTTGTATATTTGTAGCATGGTTATTCATGGTAATCCCTAAGATTTAATACATCATTAACACAATTCAAAAGATTGAGTGTTCAGCAACCAATCAAAAAAAAAATCAAAATCTGAAGGGATGTTCTTAACTTTGCGCTGTACAAGTCCTTGATTTAATAAACGGTCCAAAACCCTGAACCAAACATTTCTTTTTCCAAGCTCTTTTGTTTTAGTCTCCATTCTTCTCTATTCTACTTCCCTTAGTGACCTTATCTTTTACTCTTCTCACCTTGATAGTTCCCGCCAGTAAATGCCCATAATGCGGTAACCCTGTAGCAAACGGTGGACCATCATAAAATGAATAGGGTTTTCTGCCTTCGGTTAATTTTAGTTGGGTCTGAAACGCTTGGATTTCACGCCAAAAAGTTAAAATTTTTTCTTCCTCCTTTGGGAAATTGAACAGACTCTGAGTTGTTCCTTGTGCTAAATTTTTGTCTAAATCAATTATCCAATAAAATGAACAAAGTGAATCAAGCTATCCAAGAAACTTACCCTCTTGACTTGACATCATAATTGAGAGGAACGGAAAACGTAAATTAGTTTGCGATGTTTTCGAGTTCTAAGTTTTACGAAATCATGACTCATACCGACATGTCAGAAGATGTCATAATAGTTAACGAAATTAACGCGAAACGTCATCGATAATTAATCTTTTCTTTTATACCCCAATCACTATCCCGTTCCTTAAACCAACTCTGTTGTCGCTGCTGGTAAAAGATACCAGAAAAGAGCATAGACATAATCAAAAAACTAGAATTGTTTATCAGAAGGGTGTGAACACTAGAATAAGCTAGTTATCAAGCCAAGAAAATTATTGAGTCTATTATCAACTGCTATTAAGTAAATCTCTGTTTATTATACAAAGAAAACCTTCAGAATATATTATGATAAATCTGAACACCAAGTTATGGAAATTACCAAAACTTACACAAGAAATCTACTTATAACAATATGTAAAAAGAATTAATTGATATTTTTATTGTTTGTAATTAGATTGAAGTAAAAGTAACTAGACTAATCTTAAAGTGTATTTGTTTGTTCTTTGATTCTTATTTTTGATTTCTAACATTTTTGCTATATATACATAAATCTCCATAATATAAAATTCCTAAAATTTTTAAGTTATTGCTAAAATTTTTGGTATTTTTAAAATTTCTAGCATTTTTAAAATTCCTGAAACTTTTAAAATTTTTATTAATATTTCTGAAATTCCTGATATTATATACTTTTAATGATTTTTTATTCTGTTATTAGTTATTTTTTTTTTATAATTTCTGTTTTTTATTAATAATATTATCTTTTTTTTTTAATATTAAGTTTCAATAAAATCTTTTAAATTTTTTTTCTGATTTATTTTTAATATTTTTTTTTATTGCTTTAAAAACTTTTGTTTTCAATTTTTTAAATTAAAAATTAGTTATTTTTTCCAATTGGTTTACTGTTAAAACTTTTATAACTGGATATAATAATATTTTATTATATTTATAAAAGATTATATATAGTTGATAAATAATTTTTAGATAAGTTATTAAGTTGTTTTTTATTATTTATTGTACTGTTTTTTTGTTAAATACTTTTTTCAACTTATTTGTATATAATATTTAAATATTTAATTGTTGTTTTAAATAATAATAATAATATATTATTAGAAACTATTCTTTTTAGTTTTTCAATTTTTTTTACTTAATTATCTTGATTATATAAATATTATTGGATTTCTAAAAGTTTTTTTTTTATTTTTTCAACAATTTTTTTTATATATTTATATATTTATTGTTTTTATTGTATGGAGTTTTGTTATTTGGTCTTTTTTTTTATATGTTTTTATAATAACTTTTTTGACTATTAACTGTTATTTTTATGTTTAAGTCTTTGGTTTTTAATAATTAAAATAGTTATTAAGTTATTAAGTAAATATTATTTATAATTTTCATTTTATTGGTTTTGGTTTTATTATATTTGACTGTTTTTATATAATAATTATTCAATTTTATAATGTGTTAATTTTAATAATTATTATTAGTTCTAAGTTTTATAAAATTTTATTAAATTTAACTTTTATATTTTATGTTCTTAATTATAATATACTTGATATTATTGATGTTTTTTTATAATATAGTTTTAGTTAATTATTATGTACTGTTTTAGTTAAGATTTTGTTTTTTAGTTACAATTTATATGTTCTGTTTTTTATTTTTTTTATATATATAAAAATTCATCTTATTTTAGGTCAAATTTACCATTTTATTGGTTTTCTGTTTTAATATAATATAATAATATTTTGTTTTGAATTTTAAAATTAACTAGTTTGTTTGATAGCTAATTATTATGTCTTTTTTTTTGTTTTTTTTGTGATTTTTTAATATGATTAACTGCTTTTATTTTTTTATTTTCTAATGTTTTTATTAAGTTATATGTTTTTTTAACAATATTTTTAAAAATGTATTTTTGTTATTGGCTTTGTTAAATATATTGTTATTTTTTCTTTTTATTAATAATATTATTGTTTTATTATATATTAATTTGAATAATATTATTTAAATTATATTTTGTTTTATTGTTTAATATACTAATAATATAAATAAATCTTATTTTTTAAAAATTTTTTAACTGATTTTGGCTAATATTTTATATAGTATTTTATTAAACTTTTTGACTAAACTATTTATTTATAAATAATATAATAATAATAATAGTTTTTTTATTCTAAATTTTCGGTTTAATTTAACTAATATTTTGTTTACAAATGTGTTTTTTAATTTGATAATAGTTCTTTTAGATATTTATGCTAATATATTAAATTTTAATAAACAAATTTGGTTATTGTTTTTGTATTAATTTTTTATATAGTTTTAACTTCTAACTATTTGATAAAATAGTTTATTAAAACAGTAATATATTAATTGTTTTTAGTTGTTATTAATAATAATTCTATTAAGTTAATTCTAATTTAATCAAATAATTATTCAATTTTAATTAGTTTTAATGATTTATTTGATTTTTTTTTTAATAAGTATTACAATTTTTTATGTATTATTTTATGTCTGAATATATTATTAGCCAATAATATAAATTTTTGATTCTAATTAAAATGTTTTACTATCAAATTTAAGTATATATTAAATAATATTGTTTTTTTTTCTTGTTTTTTATTATTTTTAATAAATTGTTTAAATTTTGTTAATTAAAATGATATCTTATTTATTAATATATTTTATTTTATTTTTTTTAAGATAATTTTTTCTTAAACTGTTTAATGATAATATAATAAACTAATTATTAGTAATTTTTATTATTTATTTTGTTATTTTTTTATTGTTTTTATTTTTATAGTTGTTTTATTTTTTTTATAGTGTATTTTGTATTTAAAGAATAAAAAACAGTTTTTTACTTAACAGTTTTATTGTTAGTTAATTTTTTTTGGCTAATAATATCAATTTTTTATAATTAGTTTAAATATTAAACTTTTAGTATATATATTTTTTTCATTTAATTAACTTAATATGTTTTAATATTAGAGCTCTATAATTTTTTTTGTTGAACTTAAGTTTCTGCTAATATATACTATTAAATATTTTTGTTTATTAAGTTTTTTTATAATAATATTGTTTCTAGTGCTGTTTTAAAAGTATTACTAGCAATTATAAATTTTTTACTATAATTTAAATATATTAAAACTGAAATTTGTATAAGTTTTTGTTTTAATATTTTAAAAGCTTATTGTTGTATATTCATCTATTTATATTAAATAGCTTTGACTTGAAATTAGTAAAATGGCTGGACAATTGCCAAAAATTTTTGTATAAACTGTTAATAATATTTGGCTAATTTTAAAAAGCCTTTTAACTTTATTAAATTTTTTGATTTTAAAAAGTTATTTACTTTTTTGATTTTATTTATATCTATTTTAATGTCTTTTTTTTAACTACATGTTTCAAAAATTTGAGCTTTGTTTTTTCAAAAAAACATTTATCTGTATTTAATTTTAATTTGGTTTGTTTTAGTTTTTTAAATACTTATTGTAAATAATAAAAATATTTGTTAAATATTTTTAAAAATACATTGATATTATTTAAGTAGATAATTATTGATTTTTATAATATGTCAAAGTAAATAATTTTTATTAACTATTGGAATATAATAGTATATTAATTAAGCCAAATAGTATTATTTTAAACTTAAATTTTTTTTTCTAATTGTAAATATTATTTTTTCTTTGTTATTTAAATTTAATATGAAAAACTATTTTTTTTCTCTAAATAAATCAAAAATTTTTTGTATTTATAATGTCAAATAACAAAAAATTGGAAAAAAGCTCTTTGTTTCCTTAATTTTATAACCATGACCAGAGCAAAGAATAGAAAAGCTGCATCAGATATCTGTTCTAAGATATTTAATAAAATTTCAATCAGAGAAGCTCTCTCTGTTGTAGAAGCAACTAGGCAAAATGTTTTAGAAACCTTCCCCTTATTCAGTAATCGTGAAAAGCTGCCTTTGGTAGCTACTGAATCAATTTCCTCATCTTTGGCTGGTTTTTCACCAGTCAAAGTTCCCTCAAAGAAACACACTTGGATTAGTCCTAGTGTTGCTTTCACCCCAACTAAGAGCCCAAAAGTTTTTAATAATAGACCAGTAAATAAGCTGGTCTTCCTTTCTATAGATTCAACATCTGGTGCTTCTGGTATCACCTCTTTAAAAAAAATGATCAAAAAAACCAAAAATTCAGAAAAGTGAGAGCAGTCGCTTGCCTTTGCTATTGTTACACCGAACCTCTTTGTGGTTCCTAATGAGATCTTAGATAAGATCTCTGTAGCATTATTTGGCATGTTATCTAAGATGGACCAAAATCAACCACTGGTTATGTTGCCAAATGTGGTGTCTTCTGGCAGATCTTTATTGGTTTTAGAAGCAAAACAATCTCCTTTTGTTGGATCACCTGTTTTTGAGAACTGGGTGGTGCTTGGGAAACTATTATTAGTCGTTAAAGATTTGCTGGGTGAGTGGCCTCCACTCTGGTGCCTGATGCTACTTTTAAGATCAAATTGGCTCATATTAAGACTGTTTTTCAGTCTGTGCATGGTTTTTTGGGTGCTAAATCTGTTTTAAAAGACAATATGAAGCTTTTCTGTATGGAGTTTGCTTCTCAACAGTCTTTGAAAGCTGCATTTCTGGTTGAGCTTACAAGTTCTGTTAGTTTAGTCATTCTCAAAATTGCCAAATCTTTGATGGTTTCTAAATCTGGTTCCTCTCCTGCTGCTGTTATGCTGTGTAATGTGCCTTTGGGTGTGTTTGCTACTGACATTAAGTTGGCTCTCAGTGTGTTTGGTAGTGTCACTTGTATTGTGCTGAAGCCTGCTGGCATTTGGCAGTATGTGGTAGTATATTTTGAAAAATTGGACTCTGCTGTGTCTGCCTTGAAGCATTGGTCAGTCTTGGTGGACAAAGATAGTGTTAGAATCCTCCCTCTGGTGAATTAAAATGAGACTATTTTGTCTCATGATAAGTTTAAGGCCAAATTGGTTAACCTTCCCTCTGGCTGTACTGCCTTTGAAATCAGTGATATGATTTCTTAGATTGGTGGTCGAACATGTTTCATCCTTCATTCTCTTAATTCTGGTCATCGTTTCCAGTTTGTTTTGGTTATATTTGATTCTCAAGACAATTTGGATTCTGCTGTAGTCAAGACTGGTACTCTAAGGAAATGCCATATTTGGTGAGAAACTCCTGGCTGCCAGCACTGCTTTAGGTGTCAAGAAATGGGCCATCTGGCCACGAATTGCAAGATTTCCCCACCTTTCACTCCCAAGGTTCCCAAGGTTTTCTAGTCTCGTTTTGTGGGTTCTGCTTCATATGTCAAGACTGTTGCTCCTTCTGGTCTTTCTGAGTTTCCTCCTTTAGTGGCTTTTTCGGCTGCTTCTACTGCTAATCCTGCTGTTAGTTCCAGGTTGAACTCTTTGGAAAAGCAGATTTTGGATTTGGCTGCTCTGGTTAAGTCTATTGTTGAGCCTGTTGGTTCTTTGATTGCTTTGGTGTCTCATCTTCTTGATGATAATGCTGCTAAGACTGTTCAGGTCGAAAAAGATCTCATTTCCATGAAGAGTGCTGTTAACAATTTTTTTAATCTCTTGGTTGGGATCTTCAAGGACATTGCTTGTCTTAGATCTGAGGTTGACTTTGGTGATATGGATTATAATGATATGCTGGCTGCTAAGCCTTCCTTTTTAAGTGAGGATACTATTGAGTGTGTTATTGCTTTGTGGCGAATGTCTAGTGCTAAAACCAGGAGCAATATTGAGTCTACTAGATTGTTTCTTAGTGAGTTTATTTTTGACTCTAGGAATCTGAATGATATCATTGAAAGAATTTGTGGGTTGGGGTTATTCTCACCTACTTTTGATTCAGCATAGTGAATCCTTGATTGGGCCAAGTGTCTGATTATGTGTAGAAAACGCATAATTTACGTTGTTATCAGAGGTTTTTTGGTCTCTTTTCTGTAATGTTGTTGATACTTATTTGCTGTGAATTCACGTTTTCTGGATGTGGTTGAACCTCCAGTAACTGAATTTATCTTCAAATTATCTTCTATAATTTGAACTGCTGGGCTTATAAGTGGAATGGCCAATTCCTTGCCAGTTATTTTATGTAGTTATGTTGTAGTAAACGTCAACTTTTTCCCAAGAATTGCTCGTCTGGAAGCTCACTAAAAATGTGTAGTTACTTTGCTGTGAAAGTCAACTCTTCTACAGGAATCCCGTCTGTAGGCTATCCTAAAGATTGTAATAAGAAAATAAAAGAAAATAAAAGAAATAGAGTTTTGTTAAGGGAAACGTTTTCTATCCAGGCCTGGAGTCACTAACAGTTTACTGAAATTGGTAGCTAATTAATTTCAAAATGTTAGTTGGGTTTTGAGGATTTTCCAAGTGCAATAATTTAAAGAGTTTGATTTTTTGAATTATTTGATATTTATTTCTTTTTGTGTGTGTAGGAATGGTTCTAAGTGATAAATCTAAAGTAAGATACATTTTCTCGAAGAGAGAAGCTCTTCTTTTATACAACTTGTCATAACACTATTCTATGAACTTGAACTTTGTTATTTTCTACAATTTCGCTGAACTAAAGATACATTTCAGCAAACTACAAGTTATTTTTGCAAACTATTAAATATTTCGGTAAACTATCAATTATTTCGGCAAATTTCTATAAATTTCAGCAAACTTTTGAATGTTACATAGTTCGGGATATTGCATGATTGATCATCGCAATTAGGTTACATTTGTGTTGTGTACAATTTAAATTATTAATTAAATGATAATTTCAGACATTCTTTGCTAATGTAATAAGTGATAATTTGAAACAATAATATATGCTAATTAATGATAGAAATTATAAGATAGTTTCATGCTAAATGATATCTCTAATTTCGTCTGGTAACATAACCTCCTCCTCAAGACTGAGCTCCGTCAAAGTCCAAGTACTGTCTGTTATTTCCAGATAATAATCCAAAATTATTGAAGAAATTTGGTCTGAAAATTATTGAAATTTCAGTTCTGTGAGCTTTCCAATGTATTGAATCTTCAAAGGTTGAAAAATTGGGTTTTGTAATACGTTTTCACAGGTGTGGAATAGGTCATAAAGTCTAAGAGCAGCTCTAAGTCTGTAGCGACTGTTTGTTGATCTAGCTGTTGTCTTGAATTTGTTGTGGAGTTGTTTCTGAATAGCTTCTTTTGTGAGGTTTGCTGTTGTAAGTTCCAGTTTCTATTTGTAGAGTGTTTTTCTAATGTGAAAATATCTATAGATTGGAGAATATTCAGTGTTTTCCTTATTAAGACATAGTTGAAGTTTTTGTTGAATTGTAGCATTTGGTGGAATACTAATCGGAGTGAGCATTAGGTTTTCTCTTAAAGCAAGATTAAAAGTTCTGACAGGTGAATTCCAGTATAACTTTTTGTGTTCTTCTTATATGGGTGATATTTTCGTGAGTTTGGGGCTAAATTTGTAACTACTTCTGTTTGGGTATAATTAATGTGGTTTCCAGTAACAGTAATGGATAATTCGGGTATTGTTTTTAAAGCTAACATTAGTTTTTGGGATAATTGTTGAATGTTTTGAGGAATAGTCATTATAAGCAATTTGAAATAAAAGAAAATTATTTTTGGTGTATGGGTTTTTATGTTATTTTTGTTTTGTTTTTGTAAGATTGTTTTCTAAATTATAAGAGAATACTAGTAAAATTAAATTAAGTGTTCAGGTTGGAAGGTTGTTAAATGACAACTATTGGTTCTAAGTTTCGGGGAATATTTTTGGGACTGACCAAAGGGGAATGTGTACCAATTTGTGGAATTAATAGTTCAGGATTGTTTCTGGAATGATAGTGTTTTAAACAATCTCCATGTACAACTTTTACTAGGATTTTGTCATCAAGTCTTAGCTTGTATGATCCATTGCCTAGGACTTCATGGATAAAGAATGGTTTATTCCATTTATTTTCAAATTTTCCACTCCATTGTTTTTCAGCTTTAATTCTGTGTAAGAGAACTTTGTTTCCAATTTTGAATTTATTGGTGACTGAAGGCAATTTGTTGTCATGCCGTTCTTTTTGTTGAGCTTGGGAGTGTTCAATATGGGTGGCTGCTATTCGTCGTTTTCCTTCCAATGTGCTAAGCAGAGTGTAGGCTCTTCGCTGAAGCGTTTCTTGGAAATTGTTTTCATTGATTAGTTGTACTGGGTATGTTTCCACTATAAAACTAATTGGTAATGTTGCTGTCCTTCCATAAGTTAAATCAAAGGGTGTGTGTTTCATGGTATCTTGTTTTAATGTCCTATATGCTAGTAACACTGATGGAATAAAGAAATCTCATTCTTGCTCAAAATCGGTTAAGACTTTGGCTAATGACTCACACAATGTTTTGTTAAAACGTTCTACAAGTCTATTTGTTTGTGGATAGTAGGGCGAAGACAGAGGTCTTTTGACATTGAATCGTTCACAAATTTTTTGTATCAGGTTGTTCACAAAGTGTGTTCCTTGATCAGATAAAAGTTCAATTGGACATCCATGTTTACAAATGATGTTTTCGTAAATGAAATTTGCTACTGATTTCGCATTTGCTCGTTGAATGACTCTGGCTTCAGGCCATTTAGTAAAATAATCTACAGCTACTGCAATATAACAGTTTCCTTGAGTGGTGATAGATAGTGGTCTGACTAAATCAATACCAACTCTGTCAAAAGGCTGTCCAACTTTGATTAGATTTAAAGATTCTGTAGGGCGAGTTCCTCCTCTTCTTTGACAACTATCACAAAATTCGACATATTCGTGAATGTCTTTTCTCATTCGAAGCCAAAAGTAGTATTATAGTGTTCTTTGGGTAGTGCTATCTTTTCCAAAGTGTGCTGATGAAGGATCTGAGTGCATATTGTATAAAATGGTCTCTTTTTCTTGTTTTTGTATTAATCTGAGTGATTTGGTTGGGTTTTTGAAATTTTGATGATAGATAATATTGTTGTGTAGAAAATATTGTTTGGCTTGTTGTTGTAACCGATGTTTTTCATCTGGGGACCAATCTGTTGGGATTGTTAATGTCTCCAAGTATTGCTTGAGATTGTTGTAGTTTTCGGGGTTCATTGTTTGTTGTTTTGATGCTGTTAATTCAAATGGGTGTTGGTTTTGTTTTCTAATCTTGCCTCATTCTTGAGAGACAATCAACGTTGGTGTGGAGTTTTCCTGGTTTGTGGTGTATAATGTATCAGTAATTAGCTAAAAATTCTGTCCATCGGGTTTGTTTTGCATTCAGCTGGGTGTTTTTGTTTTGAAGCCATTTAAGTCCAATATTATCAGTGATAATATCAAATTTTTTGGATCTGAAGTAAAGGTTGAAGTGATGTAGAGCCCAGATTACTGCTGCGGTTTCTAATTCTGTTGTGGGGTAGTTCTTTTCGGCTGGCTTTAATGTTCTACTAGTATAAGCAATTACTCGCTCATTTCCATTGTCATCTAACTGTGATAGGATGGCACCAAAGGCAGTATAAGAGGCATCAGTTGCTAACCAGAATTGGTTGCTGAAATCTGGGTAGGCAAGGATTGGAGCTGTTGTGAGTTTTTCCTTAAGTATCTTGAAGGCATTTTGGTGTTTTTCTGTCCATTTGTATTTGGCATTTTTAGTAGTGAGCTGGTTGAAGGGTTTTACAATTTCTGAGAATCCTTTGATAAATTTCCGGTAATAGGATGCTAATCCAATAAATCCTCTTAATTTTGTGGTATTTCGTGGAGTCTTGAAGTTTTTGACAGTACTGATTTTTCCGGGGTCTGGTTTAATTCTATCTTTGCTAACAATGTGATCAAGAAAAGCTAAACTTGTTTTTCCAAAGTAGCATTTTTCAATGTTCAGTTTCAATCCTGCTTTCTATAATCGTTGAAAAACTTTTCACAGGTGAATTAAATGTAGCTCGAAAGATGGTGAATAAACATCAGTGTTATCAAGATAAACTACTACTAATTTCCAAAGGAGGCCTTTGTAAACAACATCCATGAGTCTTTGGAATGTTGCTGGTGCATTGCATAATCTGAAAGGCATTATATTGAACTCGTAATTTCCTCTTTGAGTGGTGAATGCTGTTTTGGGGCAGTCTTTAAGATCCATAGCAACTTGCCAATATTCACTCTCTAAATCTAATGTTGAAAAGTATTTGGATTTTCCAAGGGCATCCAACATGTCATCAATTCGGGGAAGGGGGTAGGCATCCCCAATGGTGACACTGTTGAGTTGTCAGTAATCAACACAAAATCGTATCTTTCCATTTTTCTTTTTAACTAGAACCACAGATGAGGCCCATGGGCTCATTGATGGTTGAATAAGCCCATTGTTAAGCATTCGTTGTACTTTTTCTTGGATAAATTGGTGACTTTCTGGGGCAACTTGGTAGGCTTATTGTCGCCTTGGTTTGGCATCTTCTGTATAGATTTGGTGTTAAACCAAATCAGTTCTTCTTAAGTTGTTGTTGTTTTCGGTGAAGATATCAGCAAATTCTGCAATTAGTTTGTTGAGCTAAATCTGTTGTTGTGGTTCAAGTTGTCCCATGTTAATTCGAGATAGTTTTTCCATAACAACATGGTAGTTTTCAGAGTTAAGGTTTGGGTTGATTTTTGGTAGTGAATGTCCAATAATTTTAGAGAAATCGGGGACTGTTTGGGGTAATTCTTGTTGAAATATATTACTGTGAATAATTCCAATTTCTAAATTATTTAATAAAATTATGGGGTAATTATTGGGGTTGTAAAAAGTAACTCGGACTTTTTTTGTTTCTTCTGGAATATAAATGTTTGGGATCAAAATATTATGTTCCAAGCAGACTTGTTCATTGGACTCAAAAATTTGTTGTGTGGTTGTTGGCTTTGTGCAAGTGTAGATTTCCGGATGTTCTCCAAAGGGTGAGATAGTAATCGGTTGTAGAAGTCTGAGAATCTGGTGAAATTCATTCTGTGTGTTAAGAGCTATATTAACTGGAACTGTGAATTGTCCAGTTGAACCAAAACCTTGGGTTCCTCTATCGCTTTTTCCTAATTGTTCTCTTTGATTGACTAATTGCAAACCCGAAATGTTGATTAAGGATAGGTAAATAGCTTGGGCAATTTTTTCAGCATGTTCGATCTTGAATAGTTTGTCAGTTTTATTTTGAAGCATCACTGTTATGTCTCCAGTATATCCAGCATCAATTATTTCTCCTCTGACATTAATTCCTTTGCTTGCCAGCGAAGACCAGGAGGTGATTTGAACTATTGCTCCTGGCGGGATTTCGAGTGCAATTTTGAGGTTGATTTTTGTGAGAGATTTGGGTTTGAGAACAAGAGTATCCTTGTCTGGATATCTTAGGTCATATCCAGCATCAATTTCGTGTGCTTTTTCGGGTTTTATTCTTTGTCCATTGTTGTTAAAGTATTTAAGTTGTAAGGCAGGCTGATTTTCGATAAGGTAGCTGGGTGTTGTTTCAATTTCTTCCGTTTCTTCAGAGTCTCCAAATTCAATTTCATTCTCATCATTTTTGCTGGGCAAGGGAATACTAAGAGCATAGCATTCAGGACACCATTGTTCATCGCAAGGCATAATGCATTCTTTACATAGCCTAATGTTCATTTGCTCTAATCATTGAATTTGAGCTTCTTGGGTCAGATAGGTATGACTTGCAATTTGGTGGTAGACTTCTACTTTGTTTTTGTAATTGAATCCAGCTAATTCCATGGTGTATTCAATGTATTCTGCTTCCTTCATTTGATGAACATCTTCTTTGGTAGCTCCATTAATTAATGCCATTACTAAGTCAAAAATCATCTCGGCATTATGAGGATAGTGATAGAGTTTGTTGAAAGCACTGTTGTATGCTGTATTAAAGGGTGTTCCTCTTTTTATTTTTTCTGAAATTGATAAAGCATATTGGCAGGTCTGATTGCAGACGCTTCCTCTCATTGCTACATCAATCCAATTGCATTCTTCCAGTAGCATATCTCCACAAGTCAAACAAAGGGTGTTGTCTCATTTTCCGCTTTTTTTTATTAGATGGCCTCATCGCTCTCTGTGGCAAGCCTTGCAGTAATAGCAAGTATGATTCTCATATTTTTCTTCAGGTAAAATACAGGCTCCCATTGACGATAGTTTCTTGTGACAGTCCTTATATTTAAGGGGAATATAGGGGCATTGTTTCTTTGGTTCGGGTTTCGAATAAGGTATATTCCATCCAGAGGTTTTGGGTTTAGTGTGTGAAGTAAAATGTTCTTGTTCTGTTTTATCAGCCCAGTTGGACGTTGATCCAAGAGCCATGAATGTTTCGATTATTGGTTTTTCTTCTTCTGGTTCAAATTCAAAAGCTGGGGCTTTTTCAGAGCGTTTGTTAAATGTACCACAAATAACAGGTACCTGGGCATGTTGTCCTTGGTAGGAGATTGTTAACTCTTGTGTTTCCCAATTCAGATTAACATTGGCTTTTTGAAGCCAATCATTTCCGACGAGAGCTTGATACTGGGGTGCGTCCATTACAAGAACTTTGACTGGAATGGTAATTCCATCAAGAGTGAATGGGAAATTGTCAATTTTTCTTACTGGGGTCTTTTTTATGCCATTGGCAGTGACGATTACTGTTTGAGCTAGTCGGTCGACATTTCTTTTCAACTGTTGCATTAACTGGTAAGTGATAATGCTTCCTGTGGATCCACTGTTTAGGATCAAGCGAATTGGCTTTCCTTCTACTTCCGCTTCTGTGTACATTGCAGTGATGGCTTTTTGCTCATTAGCCACTGCATTGCTAAGCAAGAATGGTGATTCATTTGCTTCAAATTCAAAAGGAAAGATATCAGAGAGATTGGCATTTTCAGCAATTCGGGCTGGTGGAATAGTGGTGCGATTATAAGAAGGGTTTTGTTGTTGTTGTGCTACAGCTCTATCTTCTGAGAGTGCAGTATGGTAAAAATCCTGTTCTTCTGGCATTGTTAAATAACTGGGTTGAGTGTGGTAGTGGTTGGGTCTTGGTTGAGTGGTATTTCGGGGAACTAATTAGTTGTTCGAACTGATTCTATTGTTGTTTACTTGGTATTGGTTTTGTGATGTGAATTGGTTTTGTGTAATCAGTCTTCGAGCAGGTACTTGATAATGTTGTGTGAGTGGTTGTTGGTATTGCTGTTGGATTGGTTGTGGGATGGGCTGATAATAGTTATTTTGGTATTGGGGTCTTGGTGGATAGTAAGCTGGAGGTGATAGTTGATAATAAGATTGCTGTGGTGGAGAGTAACGTTGATTACCCCTATTTTGTTGGTCTCGTTGTAGCTTTCTGCAATCTCTTTTCCAGTGGCCAGAGATTCCTCAGTAATGGCAATTCTGGAGCTGGTTATTGGAAAGTGGTGCAAAGTTATTTTGATTTTGTCTTTGGGGTGGTTAATATCTTTGTTGCTGTTGGTTGGTAAAATAGTTTTCGATCTTCTTTGTGAGTTGGTCGATTTTTTTCTCAGCTGTTGAGCTGGTTTCTCCAATTGCCAAATTTACAAGTTTTGTACGATTGGCCTCTTCCATGGCCATTTTGTATCTTTTCGCATGCTGTATGATAGAGTTTAAATCTTCTGGCACGTGTGGGCAAACTTTTTTAATTAGTTTATCTTTTAGACCAGTGATAAATTGATCCAAGATTTGAGCATCGGAATAATAATCATTTGTTTCGAGTTGGCGAATTCGTCTGAGAAGTTTGTTGAATTTCTCAATATAAGTCATAACGGATTTGGAAGGTTCTTGTTTGATATTTCGAAAATGATTGTGAAGAGTAATGGAGGTATTATTGTCAGTGAATTGTTCAAGGAAGGCTGCTTTGAAAGCATTCTAATCATTGAATAGGGCAGCAAGGTTTTCAAACCATTCTCCTGCTGTTCTTTTGAGAAAGTATGGAATCGTTCTTAACATTCTGGCAGCATTCCATCCATTTGCATCTCCAGCTTTAGTAACTTGGTCGAGCCATTCTTGGGGACTGGTCTCCATATCTTTCCCATTGAATTCAGGGATTTTTGTGATGTATGTTGTCATTTCGTCTTCTTCGTTTTTACTGTCTATTGATTCTTCTTCAGTTATTTCAGAGTTGTTTTCTTCATTTGCTGCTGTCTCAGAGTGTTCACTTTGATTTTCAGCTAGAAAATCAAGGAGATTGGAACTAGTTTGAAGGGGTTCTTGTTGTCTGGTGGGACTTCTGAGTGATGTAAAATCTTCTGGTCTTGCAAATCAATTCAAGGGTGAATTAGGTGTTTGTGCTTGTACAAGTGAAGCTAGAAAAGGTGTAATAATAAGTGGAAGTTTTGAGCTGGTTCCTTGTTTAGGTGTTTGCAAGTGTTTGGCAGTTGTCTTTTGTAGTGTTAAAGTGTTTGGGGTGGTTCTTAAATATTGCTTTAATTTGTTTTTGCCTTTGTTGCTTGTTTCTGTTTCCGATTCAAAGTCAATAGTGTATTGAGACTGCACTGGATATGTTTCTTCACAGTATTTGATAATGTTAAAATTAAGTTCGTAAAAGTAAGTGGCAAGTGTTTCACTATTAAGATCTTCAGTTCCCAACTGTGAATAGTGTGCTAAATTATTATAAAGGTTGCTTTTAACTTCTGAGATATTGTAATTTCCAAAAAGATAATTGTTGATGCAGTTTTCAATGTATTGGTATACTGATTTCTTGACAACTTCAATTCCATCTGGAATGTTGAATCTTTGCTTGCAGTGGGTGTAAATTGATTGGTAATACTCTAGAGTTGTTGTGTCTGGTGTGGTCGCCACTTTGAAGTTGTTTTTGCTGTGTTGTTTCCGTGGGAGAGCACTAAATGTTACTGGAGGTTTTTTGGTCTCTTTTCTGTAATGTTGTTGATACTTATTTACTGTGAATTCACGTTTTCTGGATGTGGTTGAACCTCCAGTAACTGAATTTATCTTCAAATTATCTCCTATAATTTGAACTGCTGGGCTTATAAGTGGAATGGCCAATTCCTTGCCAGTTACTTTATGTAGTTATGTTGTAGTAAACGTCAACTTTTTCCCAAGAATTGCTCGTCTGGAAGCTCACTAAAAATGTGTAGTTACTTTGCTGTGAAAGTCAACTCTTTTACAGGAATCCCGTCTGTAGGCTACCCTAAAGATTGTAATAAGAAAATAAAAGAAAATAAAAGAAATGTAAAAGAAATAGAGTTTTGTCGAGGGAAACGTTTTCTATCCAGGTCTGGAGTCATTAACAGTTTACTGAAATTGGTAGCTAATCAATTTCAAAACATTAGTTGGGTTTTGAGGATTTTCCAAGTGCAATAATTTAAAGAATTTGGTTTTTTGAATTATTTGATATTTATTTCTTTTTGTGTGTGTAGAAATGGTTCTAAGTGATAAATCTAAAGTAAGATACATTTTCTTGAAGAGAGAAGCTTTTCTTTTATACAACTTGTTGTAACACTATTCTATGAACTTGAACTTTGCTATTTTCTACAATTTCGCTGAACTAAAGGTACATTTCGGCAAACTACAAGTTATTTCTGCAAACTATTAGATATTTCGGTGAACTATCAATTATTTCGGCGAATTTTTATAAATTTCGGTAAACTTTTGAATGTTACATAGTTCAGGGTATTGCATGATTGATCATCGCAATTAGGTTACATTTGTGTTGTGTACAATTTGAGTTATTAATTAAATGATAATTTCAGACATTCTTTGCTAATGTAATAAGTGATAATTTGAAACAATAATATATGCTAATTAATGATAGGAATTATAAAATAGTTTCATGCTAAATGATATCTCTAATTTCGTCTGGTAACAATGTTTATAATGTAATCTCTTCTGTGGTATCATAGTTTTAGGTAGTATTTGGATCTTGCTCATTAAAATGTAATAAAAAAAAATAACTATTATCATAAATAATATTGTTAAGTTTGTAATAATTTACACAAAATTATATTTTTTTGAATTAATACTATCAGTAATAATTATAGATTTATGAATAACTAGATTAATCTATTGTTTAATATTTAATTAATTTTTTTTTAATAATATTATGACTGGTGTTACCGGAGGTTTTTGGTCTCTTTTCTTGAAGGTTGTTGATGTTGTTTTGCTGTTTATTCACGACTAGAGGAAGTAGTTGAACCTTCGATAACTGAATTTATCTTCAAATTATCTCCTATAATTTGAACCGCTGGGCTTATAAGTGGAATGGCCAATTCCGTGCCAGTTACTTTATGTAGTTACATTGTAGTAAATATTAACTCTTTCCAGGAATTGCTTGTCTGAAAGCTCATTAAAAATGTGTAGTTATTTTGCTGTAAAATTCAACTTTTTTACAAGAATTTGGTTTTCGAATATTTAATTTTTATTTGAGATATGTAAAAAGTGATTTGTTCTAATTAAGATACCTAAAGTAAGATACTATGATAAGATATGAGAAGATACATTTTCTTGAAGAGAGAAGCTCTTCTTTTATACAACTTGTTGTAGTACTAGTCTTTGAACTTGCACTTTTTCTCTTTTCTAGAATTTCGGTGAACTAAAGATACATTTCGGTGAACTACAAGTTATTTCGCTGAACTATGAATTATTTCGGCCAATTTTCATTAATTTCGGCGAATTTTGGCTATGTTATATGGTTCAGGGTATTGTGTAAATTGATCATCTCAATTTCTATGGTCCAAATCGGGTTATTGATTAAATGATGATAATTGCTAATTTGATTAAATAATAAGTGAAATTCGAAACGATAATAATATATGCTAATTAATGATAGGAATTATAAAGGAAATTTCATGCTAATTAATAGCTAAAATTCTACTGGTAACACTGGTTTATAGTATTTTATATGCTTTTTGTTTAACTAACATAGTATTTTCAGTTTTAATTTTATGCTAAATTATATCAATTTTTCCAACTTTATTTTTATTTACAAAGATATTAATATATTGTTTAAGTAATATTTAAAATTGTATTTTCTGTAGTTGATTCAAATTTTTAAGTTTATTTACTCTAATTGTTTTGATTAAAACAAGTAGTATTTACTTTTTTAGACCCAAATTTGTAATGTAAAGTTAACATATTTATATAATTAATTAAAATTTAAAACATTAGTTAATAGTTAGTCTTTAATTTTTAAACTTAAATATTTAATAATAGTATCAATTAGTATTTTTACATAATTTTTTCATTATTGAAAATTAAAATCTTAATATTTTTGTAATTTTTAATTAATATATATAAATTAGTAATGACAATAATTTTATTTTAACATTTTTTTTAATTTTGTTTTAAAAATCTGAAGCTAATTTTTGATTTTTTAGGATATTTCTAATAAATATTTACAATATAATAAAATAAAAATTCTGTAAGAAGTAAAAAGAATTTTTTTTTGATTATTGGTTTTTAGTTATATTAATATATATATTAATTTTTTTTGTTGATTTAAATCTCTTAATTTTTCTAATTATTATTCTTAATTTTTCTTTTGTTTTTACTAATACTAATTTAATTATTTTAACTAATAACAAAAATATAATTTGTGCTATCTTTCTTTTTGGCTCTATTTTATAAATTTTATTTAAATTATTTTATAGTATAATAATAATATTTTTTATATATATAATATTAATTATTTATTTTTTTATGATGATTTTTTTTCTGGTTAAGCTGGATTTGAACATTAACTGAATTATAATAGTTGCTAAAACTTCTAATGCTAATTTTAAATCTATGTTAATAAGCAAGCAGAATTCTAAATTATGAAAATTTATTTTAAATATTTAAAATCAAATTTAATGTTTGTTTTATATGTTTTTTTAACTATAATATTTTTATTATTTTTATTAAATTATCTATGTTCCTATTTTTTTAATAAATTAAGAAATATAATATATTGTTTGACTTTAGTAATAATATTTGAATTTTTGGTAAATTTAAAAATAATAATTAAATTAGAATTAAGCTTTAATTTTAATTTTTTGGCTTTGTTAATCAATTTATTAAGCTTTAAAATAAGATAGATAATATGTGATAATAGATTGTAAACAATATTATATTTATTATAATATTTAAATTGGCATAGAATAAAACAATATTTATAAAAAATTGATAAGTTTTTGTTTTTTTTTAAATAAATATTAGTAACTAATAGTATTTATTAAATTCTGCTAAATTATTAAATATTATAAAAAATAAATATTAAAAAAATTTTTTTTTGTATGTGTTTTTAATTACACATATATTTTTTTTGTAATATCATCATATTTAGTAATTATTATTCTTCAAATTTTGTTTTTATCATATCAACAACTGTTTAAATAAGTAAAAATGTAATTATAAATAGCTTGTAATAGTATTTTTTTCTTATTTAATTATAGATGAGAATTATATATTAACATAATTTGTTGTATATTTTTTTTTTGAAATATTATTTTATATTTTTTTACTAAAAAAAATTTTTTTACAAGTTAAATATAACTTATTATCTTTTTTTTTGTTATTTTAGTCTGCTAAATTATTTTAAAATGTATAAACAACAATAATATTTAATTATTATTAAGTATTCTTTATTGTTATTATAATAAATACTTATAAATAAAAGTTTTTTTCTATAATTAATACAAATTAATTTTGGTTTACAATAATATAAGTTTTTTAAAATACTGTATAATTATTATGAGATGATTGTATTGTTTTTTTAGTAAAATAATATATATATAGAAATAATAATTTGTGATTTTTCTATTTTTTTTTTCTTTTTAAGTTAATATGACTAATAAGTCTGTCTTGAAATTATTAGTTTATAAAACTTGATATGTTTTTAAAATAGGTTTTTTTTTCTTTTAATTTAATAAATAATACTTTATAAGTAGTTTTAAAATAATTATATATTGTTAGTGTTTATGTATGTTGTTTTTAGTAGTTTAATTAAAGCTTTTGAGTATTTTAATCAAGTATAATATTAATTTTAAATAGTTAATTATTATTAATAGAGACTTAATATTATGTAACTTTTATAATAAGAACTTTAATAAGTATTATAATACTATTAATTTTAAATAAAAAGACATTAATTTTATTAATTAAAGTTTTTATAGCTTTATTAGCTATAATAATATACATATTAATGGTTCAATTAATTTAATAATCTAATTGATTCTTAAGTTATTATGTGATAATATTGCTTATTAAATCGCTATTAAGAATGAGTTTAATAAATTAACTATTAATTTTAGCATTAATATATATAGTGATAATTAGTTGAATTGAATTTAAAACAGTTTTATTAAATAACAGTTTTTTTTTTCCAATTTAAAAAAATAATAATAATAAGTGTACTATCTTTAATAAATTGTGATTTTATTAAATATAGTAAATTTAATTGTAGTAAAAAAATCTAAAAGTTTTGAAAATTCAGAAAAATTAGTTAAATGTTTCCCAAATTTTTGATACAACTTTTAGTTTAAAAATTAACAATATTAAAAATTGGTTAATATATTATTATTACTAATTTTCAGTTTTATTAAATAGTTTTTGGTTTTAGATTTTAAGTTTAATTTAAGAATAAAATCTAATATTGTATTTGTAATACTGGTTTCTAATTGAGAGTTAATAAACAATTGCTAACTGTAACTAAAAATAAGATATATATATTAGTTATGATTGTAGTTATTATTAAAGTATTAATATATAGTATTATAATAGTAAATATTGTTTTTATTAAATTCTAAATTCATAATTAAGGGGTTGAATTCTTTAATTAAAGTTTTAATATTGATTTTTTAATTATTAATTACTTAATTAAAATCTACAATTAATTTTAAGATAATTTTGTTTATAGTAGTAATAACAAATTTTAGTTTCATATTACTACTGATTTAAAAATAAAAACAATTATTGTTTTATTAATTTTTACAGTATTATAAAATTAATATAAAATTTGATTATTAGTTTTATATTTTTCTATTTTCTAATTAATATTATTACTTAATTATTTCAATTTGGTGTTTAATTTAAATAATCTATTTATTACTAGATTTATAGCTTAGATGTAATTAGTCTTGAATTTAACTAATTTAAACTTCTTGACTAGTATAATTATTGCTTGAAAATTGGCTAAATATAATAAATATATTTATTAAAAAATACTATTGTACAATTTTTTAATAAATTAGTTTAATATTGTAAAGCTGTATAATAATTGGCATTAATCACTTAAATTTGACATAAGTATTAATAGAATTTTTTTAAATAAATAGTAACTGCTTTATTGTTTTTTTGTTTAATAATATTAAAATATCTTTGTAACTAAATAATATTGTTATAATTACTAAAGTATTGTAAAAATATTGTCTTGAAATTATTAAATAATATAGGCTTTATAATAGGTCTTTAATATTATAAATTAGCTATATCTTAAAGAAAACATATGATTATTTGCAAAGTTTTAGCATTATTTTAATTATTAGCAATAATAGCTTTTTTATATTATTTAGTACTTAAGTATTATTTTTTTTATTGGTAAACTTTTTTAATTTGGTAATTGATACATAAGTCATAAGTATTATTAATAAAAAAAATATGTGTATTAATAGAAATATTGACTAAACAAATAATATTAGTAATAAGTTTATTAGTATAATTAGATTTATTAAAGTTTGACCAGCTTTTAAAATTTAAATTGTTAAAGTTTAAAATCAAGTTTTTTTTTTAGTTTTTTGATTTTGATTCTTTTTTTTTAAATTTGTATTTTTTTAGTTATAGTTATAATTAAAATTAAATTTTGATAAAAATAAATACAATAATAGTAGCATGATTAATTTTGATCAAAATTTTTTAAAAAATTTCTTATATTTTTTTAATAAATAATTATTTTTGGGATAATTTTAAAAGATAAGTTTTAATTTAAGTATGAATATGAATATTATTCTTAATAAAATTTAAATAATATTACTAAGTATATAGTAATATAATAGTTTTAGTAGTAAATTTACTTAGGTTTTTTTTATAATAGTAGAATTACTTTTTTAGATATTATAGCTAATATTTGTGTAATTAAATTAAATTATAGATTTTCTGTAGTTAGTGAGAATTTTTTCTTAATATATTTATAGATTGCTGAATAAATCTTTACAAATATAGTTGTAAAATTGTATAATTAATAATAACTGAAATGTTTTTTAATGGCTTTATAGAAATCAGTTTTAACTATTTTTATATTAATTGATTTTTTACATTATATTTAATTCTTTTGTTAACATAGAAATTAAATATAACTTTAATTAAAAAATAATTAAGACTTAATTCTAAATTTTTTTGAAAATATTAATATAATAATTTTACAAATTCCAAATATTTGGTTTTTGTAAATTCTAATTCTATTATTTTTGCTAATTATAATTAACTGGTATTGTTTTCTGTAAATTATATTTTACAAGAAACATTAAATATTATAAGTAAATTTTAGACTAGTGTGCAATTTTTATAACTTAATATTTTAATTAGTAGTGATATTATTATTAATAGAAAAAAAACATAAGAAAATAATAGCATAAATAACTAATAACAAAATAGAAAATTATTAAAACACAGATAAAAAAATATAAAAAGTATTGGATACTTAATATAATATATATAAAAAATTATATATTGTAATATTATTATCAATTTAAGCCATAATTTTTTTTATAATTAATTATAATAATAATCTACAAATTAACATAAATTATATTTTTATAAAACATAATAGTAGATTATATATATATATATAAAATATTAAATATTTTTGTTATAAAAAAATTTACTACATCAAATATATCTTGAAAAAAAAACTTTCTAAATACTAAAAAAAAAAGATTATTTTAACAAAAAAGTTAAGATATACAAATATTAAGATTTTTACAATTATTAAATATTTAAATTTTTTTATAATATATATATAAAAATTATATAAACTAAAAAAACTTTCTAAAAAACAAATAGACTGACCACAAATTTTTAACAAATATGTATATAAACAACTTAAATATTTAATAATAAAAAATAAAAAAATCTACTGTCAAACTTTTTCTTAAATATGATTAAATTTTATTAAAAATACCAACAAATCTATTTTTATAAAAATTATTCAAAATAAATTAGCTTAAAAAAAACTTTGCTTATGCATTTTTTGTTTTAAACTATTAATTTTTAAATTAAACAAAGAAAAATATTTACAATAGACTTATATTTATAAAAATTAAACAGTAGAAAATTTTAAACAAGTTGTTTAGTTAAATAAATTTACATATATACAATTTAGAATTACAAAATTTGAACATATATAGGATAAACTTTTTGAAAAATTTTATAAAGATTGTATTACAGTCATAATTAATAAAAGCTTAGTCACATGTTTTGAGAATTTTTTATAAATTGGTTTGAATAATTTAGTTCTTTTGATTGGTCATATTATTAAAGTTATATATTACAAATCTTGACTAATTATACAATTCCTACAGTAAAACTTTATGCAAAAAAAATTAAAAAAAAAGTTTTTTTTTTCAGAAAAACAATACACCAATTTACATATTAAAAGTTGTATGTTTTTTTTTATCTTTTTAAATATTAAATTACTTTCTTGAACAGCATAAAATTCTGATATTACTCTAATAAAAAATTTTTGATTATATATTAAAGTTAAAATTTATTAACATAATTTACAATTTTTAAATATAGTATAATTAGAACAATAAATTAAAAAAAATAGAATATAATATTTGTAAATTATTATCATAATTTAATCAAATCTATATTATATTAAGTTCAAGTTATTCTTAAAGCAAATGGGAATTAAACAAAATATTAATATGTATTTTAATATAATAAAAAAAATTAATAATTATAAATTAGTTTTTTTATATAAAATATAAAATTGTTCAATATTTTTTATATTTTTTTGTAATACTAAAAATTCCAAAAATACCAGTAAAAATTTCAGTAATAACTTAAAAAAATTGTAAAAATTTTAAGAATCTTATATTATAAGATTTATATATATATAACAAAAATAATAAAACCAAAAAAAAAACATTAGTTTATTAATTAGTTATTTAAGCAAAACAACAAAACAAACTTACTTTAAGATTAGTTTAATTACTTCTATTTTTATCAACTATTATAAATTAATTAAATAATTTTTGACTCTTTGTCTCCTTAATTTTATGACTATGACTAGAGCAAAGAGTAAAAAAGCTGTACCTGATATCTGTTCTGAGATATCTAACAAAATTTTAACCAGAGGAGCTCTCTTTGTTGTAGAAGCAACTAGACAGAATGTTTTAGAAGCCTTTTCTTTACTCGGTAATCGTAATAAGCTGCCTTTGGTAGCCATTAAAGCAACTTTTTTATCATTGGCTGGTTTTTCATTAGTCAAAGTCCCTTTAAAGAGACACACTTGGGTTAGTCCTAGTGTTGCCTTTACCCCAACTAAGAGCCCAAAAGTTTTTAATAATAAACCAGTAAATAAGCTGGTCTTTCTTTCTATAGATTCAACATCTGGTGCTTCTAGTGCCATCTTTTCAAAAAAAATAGTCAAAAAGACCAAAAGTTCAGAAAAGTAGGAGCAGTCACTTGTCTCTGCTATTGTTATACCGAACTCCTTTGTGATTCCCAATGAGATCTTAGATGAGATCTTCATAGTATTATCTGGCACATTATCCAAGATGAGCCAAGATCTACCACTGGCTGTGTTGCCAAATGTGGTGTCTTCTGACAGATCATCACTGGTTTTAGAAGCAAAGCAATCTCTTTCTGTTGGATTATCTGTTCTTAAAAACTGGACTAATCAAATGGAAACTGAATCATCTTCTCTTCTAGTTTCTGGTGCTACTTTTAGTGATGCTTAGAAAACTATTACTAGTTGTCAAAAATTTGCTGGGTGGGTGGCCTCCACTTTGGTGCCTAGTGCTACTTTTAAGATTAAATTGGGTCATATTAAGGCTGTTTTTCAGTTAGTATATGGTTTCTTGGGTGCAAAGTCAGTGTCAAAAAACAATATAAAGCTGTTTTGTGTGGAGTTTGCTTCTCAAATGTTTCTGGAAACTGCATTTTTGGTCGAGTTTACAAGCTTTGTACATTTGGCCACTCTCAAAATTGCCAAGTTTTTGGTAATTTCTGAGTTTGGTTCCCCTTCTGCTACTGTTGTGCTGCATGATGTGCCTTTGGGTGTGTCTACTGCTAACATTAAGATGGCTCTTAGTGTGTTTGGTAGTGTTACTCATGTTGTGTTAAAGCCTGTTGGTATTTGGCAGTATGTGGTGGTTTATTTTGAAAAGTTGGACTCTGCTGTGTCTGCTTTGAATCATTGGTCTGTCTTGGTGGACAAAGATAGTGTTAGAATCCTCCCTCTGGTGAATCAAAATGAGACTATTTTGTCTCATGATAAGTTTAAGGCTAAGTTGGTCAATCTTTCTTCTATATGTACAGCTTTTGAGATTAGTGATATGATTTTTCAAGTTGGTGATTAGACATGCTTTATTCCTTGTTTTCTTAAGTCTGGTCATTGTTTCCAGTTTGCTCTGGTTACATTTGGTTTTCAAGCTGATTTGGATTCTGCTGTTGTCAAAACTAGTACACTAAGAAAGTGCCATATTTGATGAGAAACTCCTGGTTATTGCCATTGTTTTAAGTGTCAAGAGTTGGGCCATCTGGCTGCTGAATATAAGATCTCTCTGTCTCCTCCTCTCAAGTCTTCTAAAGTATTTACACCCCACTTTGTTGGTTCTGTGTCTTATACCAAAGCTTTTGCTTCTTTAAGCTCATCTGAATTTCCACCTTTGTCACCTCTTGTCTCTTCTTTAGTTGTTGTTGGTAATTTCACGGTGCTGTTCTGATTGTCTTTTTTGGAATCTGATTTAACTAAGCTTTTTGCTTTGGTTGAGTTTATTGTTAAGCCAATTGGTTCTTTGGTCAAATTGTTTGAACAATTTATTAATAGTAATCTGGTCTCAAGCAGCAAACTTGGTTTTAAAATTAATGAGATTATAGTGCATATGGGTTCCTTTAGTAAAATTGTTAGTAAGTTGGAGAGAGAAGTGGTTTCTTTAAAGAAAGAATGTTGCATAGAAGATATAGACATGTCTGGTAATTTGAAGCATCCAGTTGGCTTGAATGATAAAGTGTTCTCTAATCTGATGTTCCTTTGGGAACATGAACCTGTTGATGTTAAATCTGATGGCTTGAAGACAGCTAAGTGGCTGGTTAGATTGGTTCCTTGTAGTGTTACCTTGTTTTTTGTTGTTCAAAAAATATTAGCTTTGGATAAGTTTTCTTCAAGAGCTTCAATGTAGTATAGTCTGAACTGGCTCAAGTAGCTGGTTATATGTAAAAAGTGCATAAACCACATTTAATTTAAAACCCTACATAGTCATATTGTATTAGATAATAGTTGGGCCTTGTTCGTTAAACTTTAATAAAAAAAAAATTAATTAAACTATTTAATAAAAACTTTTATTTTATTTATTAATTAATAAATCCAAAATTATTGTATTAAAACTTATATTATCATAATATTAATATTATTAATATTTATAATAGTCATTTAATAATATTGAAACAATAGTTTTTAATTATAACTATTAATGAAATATTAATTATTACTTTATTATTTTATTAGTTGTATTTATTTTAAGTTGCTAATTACTTATAAAAAAAGCACTAAAATTATGATGTTAATAGTTATTTGGTAAAAAATATCAAAAAAAAGTGTGGATATAGTCAAAAATTTAAATTGCTTACCAAAAAATGCAAACACCAAAATAAATTATTTATTATATTAAAAAAATTATCAAAGCAATAATTAATTATAGATTAATAAATTTGTAACAACCTCGTAAAAACACGTGATTTAATATCGCGACACGTGACTTTATTTGTTTCGTAGATTACTGTGCCATATATAACACATGTAACATGTGTCATATATGGTGCAGTGATTTACATCTTAATCTGTTTTAAATTATGTAATATTAATTATTTTTTTTAATTAAAAATAAATTACATATATTACATTATATGATTTTTGAATTTAATATATGTTATCTGTATATTATAATACAAAAACACATTAAAATTTTTGGTGTAACTGCTTTTATTCTTGCATAACAAGAAGTTTTTTTGTTTTAAATAGTGTTTAAGTTACAAGAAAAACTTGTATATTATAGATATAAGCATAAAAATTTGTGTATCAAATATAAGCTATAAATTCTAAAGTATTAAAAACAACAGATTACACAAAGTTTGATTCTTTAAACTATTCTAAATAATATTTATTTGAATGTATTAATTAGTATTATAATCAATAATATATTGGTAATTTTAAATATAATATTCTATATGTCATGTATTATATTAAGATTAATATTTTAGTGTAAATACAAGATAAAAATAAATAAATAATTTGTCTTTAAAGAAAAATATGTATATATATCTAGTAAAAATCATGTATTAAAAGTCTAAAGTTATTTTTATCCTAATTTAGAACTAATTCTTAATGTAAAACTGACTAATTAACTTCAAAATTATGTCAATAAAGATTTATTTCAATTAAGTAACTAAGTATTTATAAATAAAAGTAAGATTTTTGGTTATAATTTCAGTTATATTTAATGTTAAATTTTCTTATATTTATTTAATTATAAGATTTTATACTGATTATGCTTTTAAAATATGAAAAGATATTAATATAATTATAAAGACTTATAGTAAATAATAAGAATTTGAAGTTATTTAAAAGAGATTAGAATGACATTCAGATAACAGTATTAAAAATTACATTTTTGAATGCAAATTTGGCAGTCAATACAAACCAAAAAAAAGATAAATGTTTAAAATTATTAGAACAAATTAAAACATTAAGAATATAGTTAATATACTAATATTAACTGTATCAAAAACTTATATAAAATAACTTTTACTATTTTTAATAATATACACAATTATTTATTATATCTTAACACTAGAAAATATGTTTTAATATATTAAAAATTTCAGATAATATTTTTTAGGAGATCCGATTTTTCATAAAATATCTAAATCTATTAATTATCACTTAAAAAAAATTATTAAAAGTAAAATTTTTAATAGCATCTATTCTTAATTGTAATCTTATAAATACAATACAAAGATTTAAAGTTTATGATAATAAAAAACATGATATATTTTATTTGTTAACAACCCTTATAAATTGCAAATCAAATAATCTCAAATAAATTGTTAAGTTTAAAATTAATAAAAATCAGCTTACTCATTATTATTTATAGAAATTAAAAATTATAATAAATAGATAAAATAGCCAATTAGAAATAAACATAATAAAAAAGAGGAATTTTAGGATTTTTCTTAAAGAATCACAGAATTTCAGAATTCTTTTCAAGGAATTATAGAATTTCAGAATTTTTTTAAAAAAAATTAAAAGATTTCAAGGAATTTCATATAATATGAATTATCTATATATAATAAGAGTATTAAAAACAGAAAAAGTATTAAAAACAATTTAGTTCAAAACAACAATATCTCTTTTTTCAAAAGATAATTTTCTATAACTTGAAATAAAATTATACTTATATTAATAAAACATTTATTATTACTTAAATCCATGTTATCATTACTTGATTAAAGAAATATTAATTTATTTTACACTATTAACACTTTATGTTGATAAAATTCAATACTTAATCACACTGAATTAATAGCTCTTAATCATGATTATTAACAGAATACTAATTTTTTATTTTTTATTTTTTTTTTATTTTTTTTTATTTTTTTTGTTGTTTACTAATTAATTAAGAAATTAAGTATTGAGTAATTAACATTAAGAATAATCTAATAAAAGACTTAAAAACAAGGGTAGAAATTTAAAAATAACTTATTAGAAAAGCATAACTGCCAAAATAAACTGGCCATTACACTAAAAAAAAATTTACAGAAGAAACTATTAATTAAATCTCTGTTTATTATACAAAAAACTTAACCAAAATCTTTAAATTCCAAAATCTTTAAAAATTACCAATATTTTTGGCTATTGAACACCAAGTTATGAGTTTATTATTTGTTTTAATATTTCAAATAATTATCTATAATATTATGTATTTTGAATGTTTTTTGTACAAGTTGTTTTTTGGTTAAAATACTATGATGTTGTTCTAAATAACAATACAGCAAAGACCAACTACTATTAAATATTAATTTTTTTCTTCTTTATTATAAACAATAATACAAGATCTTATCTTATTAAACAAGTCTTTATATCAGATAAAATTACTGAATTATATAAATGAATTTTAGAATATACAAAAAAAAACAATAATAATAAAACTATTAGTGTTTATTACCAATGCTAATCCTGTAACAGATGTAGTAATTGCTCAAATATATAAAACAAACTATTAAATTTATTGTATTTTTTACATTAATAAAAACTTATCAAAAAATTTCAAGTCAAAGTTTCACAATTAATATAAAGCTTTGTTCATAATTTTTTTTTATGTTATAATAGTTTATATGAAAAAAATTTTTATAACAATGATTACAACTTACTAAAACATATGTTAATACTAAAAATTACTCAATGAAAACTTTTTATTTTAGCTAACAAACATGGATCTGTGAATTTACATCAAAAATATTTACTGTAAGAACTTAAACTATCTCTTACATTAAAGACCTTAACAATATTATTAAATGTATGTTTTCAGCAAATAGCAGTTTATGTAATCTTGTTGGTACATTAGACACAAAACTTGAAAGTAGCAGAATAAAATCATTTTTTTGAATATTATATACTTTTATCTTATATGGAAATTATATTAGTTAACCATAATTTTTTTCTTAAAATCAACAAACAAATAATTCAATATCTTATATCTTATATTTTATTTATAAAATATTTAGAAATAGCACAATATCTATACTTTATTGTAAATTAATTATTATTAAATATTAATACTTATGATAATATAAGAAAATTTATTTTCTAGTGTACTTTTTTAAGCTATTTATCTAACAACATTTTGATATTTAGAATTACAGTCTTAATATAATAAGTAATTTTATTAAGAATCTATATAATGTAAAACAAATTTTATTGAAATTAATGATTGCTAAAGTTAATAAAAAAACATCAAAAAAATATAAAAAGTTACAAACCTATAATTAGAAAACAATAAATATTTACATTTTATTATAATTTTTAATTTTGTTTTTTATTTTTGTTTATGCTTATTTAGTATATTTTGTAGTATTTTTTGTCACTATTATTTTTAAGTAATATCATATTCAAAAATTGTGGGATTTTACATTCAAATAATATCTTTGCAATAATATACTAATGAAAAAAAAACAATAATTTAATTATTAAAGCTTTTTGCTTTATAAATTAAAAGGCTGCAAAAAAGTCTTTTAACAAAATAGTAATCTCAAATTCTTTAACTATATCTAAAACCATTACCAATGTTTTATATCTTATAATACAGAAGAAACAAAAATATAGTAAAGTGTGAAAACTTATATAACAAATTGCTTAGCTTATTATTAAATATAACAATTATAGTAAGATAATAATATGATTGAGACAATTTATTGGCCAATATAAAAAAGTGGTGTCTATACTTTAAAATTAAGACCAAGTTCTAAAAAACAATCAAGTTAATAATACCAATAAAAAAATAAGCTTAAACAAGTTGAAAATTCATTAATATTATAATATAAAAGATGCTTAGAAATTAAATATTATAAGTTTGTTACTAAAAAAAAAAACCATGCACAAAATACACTTTTAATAAATATAACACAATAGTACAAAATGTCAAAATTAAGTAAGTTTTAGTCAATTATTTGTTTGTTTTTTACTTTGTAATAACTAAACATTGTATTTATTTTTAGTAAAATTAATAATTCAACTTTAATTTATTTAATAAAATAAATAATACATATTATTATTATATATTATTTTTTTAAAATTTAATAAAATTTTTGATCTTAATTAAAGTTATTTTTAAAATTGTTTTATGTAACAGATTATTACAATTAGATTTATCTATTAATTATTATTAAGTAAATTTCTGTCTATTATATAAAAAACTTTAATCTAAAACTTTAAAAATTTTTTAGAATACAATATAATAAATATAAATATTAAGTTACAAAAGTTTTTATTATATATTCAAAAAATTTATTTAAAATAATGTACTTTAAAGAGTTTTTTAAAGATTTTGAATAAGAATTTTTTATATAATAGACAAAAATTTAATAAATAGTAATTAATAATTGATTTAGAATTTTCTTAATATAGTAATTAATTTATTTTGATATTTATACTTTTTTAATAAATAATCTTGATTTTTTTACTATGTCTATACTTTTTTTTGGTATTTTTTACCAACCAATTTTTGATAATTAAAAACTATTATTTTAGTATTATTATGTGACTAAAATAGATATTAATAATATTAAAATAATTATGATGTAAATTTTAATAAAATAATCTTAAATTTATTAATATTTTTATTATTTGTAATTAAATTAAAATAGAAATAACTAAACTAATTTCAAAATAAGCTTGTTTGTTTTTTAATTTTTAATTTTGCCTTTTATCATTTCTGTTATATATACATAAATTTTTATAATATAAGATTCCTAAAATCTTTTTAAAATTTTTGATATTTCTGTTGATATTTTTGGAATTTCTGAAATTTCTATAATTTTTTATTCTGCTATTGTTTATTTTTTTTTATAATTTCTGTTTTTTTACTGATAATAACATATATAAAAAAACAATAAAAAGCCCAAAAATAAGAAAAAAATATATTGAATTATATACTATTATTACTAAATATAGTAACAAGTTTATTAACAAAATTATTATTAAATTGAAAATAATAGAAAATATAAAAATAAGAGAATTAATACAAAACATATTTAATAACTTGAAAACAAAATTTTCAATTAATTATTGTTATTATTAACTTAAAAAATACTTAAACATATAAATATTATATTCAAAAAACTTAATTAAAATATTTAATAAAACAATAATTTATTAATTAGAAAGTTTTATTAAAAAAATCAACAATATATTTTATTTAAAATAGTTTATAGAATTTTTAAAGCATTTAAAAACTATTACAAAATATTATTAAACTTAACTATAAATATAATAACTACTAATAGTATTAAATAACTTACTAATTCACAAGTTTAAAAATTATAATAACAAATTAATAATACAATATTAAATTACTATAACAATTTAGAATTTAATAAAAAAATCAACTTTAATTTTAATAAAGCTTAATTTTAAAAAAATATATATATTATAATTTAAGAATATAAATTATTTAATCATAATATAACATAATAATAATCTTAAAAAAATAATAATTAATATAGTAAAAAGTATTATTTTATAATAGCAACAAAAACTAATTTATAATAATAATAAATACCAATTAATAATAGCAGCAAATACCAGATATTAAAAAAAAAGTATTACAATATGTTTTTTTATAAAATTATAAATATGTATATATACAATAACTTTAATATTAAAAAAAAACAATCTATCTAATAGTTTAATTTTACCAACTTTTAATTTTCTATTTTAATTATCTTTTAGTTTTTACTTTTAATAAATATTCAAAAAAATCTTTAAATTAAAAAAAATCAAAAATAATATTAAAAATTAAATTATCATAATTAAAAATATTAAAAAATTTACTTATATTATATATTAAATTATTATTTATTAACTAAATTTTTTAAAAGAATAATCTATTAAAATTATTTATATTAATACTAATTAATAATATTTTATTGTAAAAATCAAAAAAAGTATTAAAAACTATTAATATTTGGTGTTTTTAGATTAAAAAAACACATTAGACAATTGCAAAATAAGGTTAAAAAAATTCCAAAACAGTAAATAGATTTCAGTTTTTAAAAAAAAATATATAAATATATATATAATAATTAAAAATTAAAAAATAACTTATATTATAACTTTAAAAAAAAGTTTTTAATATAATATTAATATTATTACACAAATAAAATTGAAGAACTTATAAAAAACTAATTGTAATTAAAATGAAATATTAATATTTAATATATCAAAAAACTTATTTTATAATATTATCAATTTTAATATTAATATATATAATAATAATAAGTTAATCTAAATTTAAAATAGTATTATTAAAGATTTTTTACTTTTTTTTAATGTTATTAATACTGTTGTGTTATTAATTTTATTGTTAATAAAAGTTAATTAATTTTAAATAAACTAATTAATTTTTTAAAGTATTTTTTTATACTTTGAATTATATATATTATTAAGTTTATAATAAAATTACTATAGTGTAAACCATTTATAATCATCAAAAATGTAGATCAGTCTGAAATTTTAAATAATAATCTTTATGTGTTTTTATTTATATAATTAAATTTTATTGGTTAATATACATGTGTTTTTAATATATTATTTATAATAAAAAATAAAATTTTATTAAATTTTATATAATATAAAACTAAATACAGTATTATAAAGTTTAAATATTATTTAATTTGTCTAATTCTTTAAAAATATTATCTGAAATTCTTCTATGAGATTTATACTTTTTTATAGCATATTCTACTAATTTTCTACTAAGATCTTTTCTATAAAGATTCATATAACACCAATATTTTCTTGAAAATTGTCTAATAGTTATTAAAGATACTGATTCAAGATTTTTAGACACTGTTCTTTGTAATCTTTTTCATGAATAATTGCATTTGTTATGTGCATATCTTTTAGCAGCTTCCCAATATCTTTCAATAAAATTTAATTCACAATAAAATTTTGGAAAAAAAATGCACTTATGTTCCATACTTTTGATTTATTCTTCAATTGCATTTTTTTGAGCAAGAAAATCGAATTCCAAAGATATTACTTGATGTGCACAACAAAAAACTCTTGAAGAATCTTTGATTTTTTCTTTGTATTTTTGGCATTCTAATACTAATCTTTTTAATAACCATTTTTTTCATTTTATTAATACTTGTTTAATTCTTTTAAGCAATCTTCGAAGTTTTTCATCTGAATATGTTTCCAAAAAGATCATTAATTGTAATTGATTATCTAATCCAAAAGAAGTATCTTGCATCAATGATTGCTTTCTACCTGAACTTAAATTCATCCTGCTTGTAATTAAAACATCTTTATTAAATGCTGCATAATTAGAGCTATTATTGAAAGCAAATACAGCTGTATAGTCTGAATATAATTTCTCAAAATTTGAAATTGCTTTACATTTAATTTGTTTAAGAAAATGGTTTGCTGTTCAATAACCATCTTGATTTATACTAGGTTGCAAATAATATTGTGTTTCTTCTAGTATATTAGAATAGTTTTCTATATTATTTTGTTGTAAATGTAAACATTTATTAATTTTAGTTAGAAATTCACTGATCATAATTGATCTTCTATTTTTTTTTTTTCTTAGTGACAAATTTTTATGTTCAGCTCATATGCTATGCTTGCCATCATTTGAATAAAAAATACATTTATTATGGACTACAAGAACTCTTTCTTTCTTTCTATTAAATAAGTTAGAATATATTTGATCCATAAATTCACTTTCATGCTTAAATATTTTTTCTAAAAATTTTTTTCAAGATTGCAAGACATTATTTTTTTCATGTCCATTATAATATAAGTCTTGATAATGTTGTTGGAATGAATAACCAAGAATTTTGAGCCATCTTACTGTAGTTGTAAGACTAATAGTTTTTTCTTTTATTATTTCAATATTAGAAAACAATTCATGCTCAATGAATTTTTTAAATGTGGCTGGAGTGGCATTGAAGTTTTGGTTTTTAATCCAAATATGACATCTTTTCACAATGTCTTTATCATTGATTATTCTAATTGTTTTTTGGTGTTTTCTATGTTTTAATGTTAAAAGCTTATTATTAAGTAACCAATACTTTGCAAGATATTGAATTCTTCATGCTTTCTATATACTACTATCAATAAAAACTTTCTGAGCAATTTTCAAACTGGCATTAATTTTTCCATGTTTATTATTATTATTTAACAAGATAAAATATTCAAAAATAGCTCTTTTTTGATTATATTCAAAGACAGTTAACTGAGCATTGTTACAGTTCAAGAATTTAATAGGAATTATAAATAATATAAATTAGCCAATCATGAAATAGCACAGCAACAATTTATAAAAAGAAATGATTTACAAATAACAACAAGCACTATCATACAATAGCAGCAAGCACTATTTTACAATAGCAGCAAACACTATCATGCAAAAGCAGCAAGCACTATTTCACAATAGCAGCAAACACTATTTAGAAATAACAGAAATAGAGTATTACAAGATGTTATTTTGTAAAACAATAATTATATATATATACAATAGTTTTTAATAATGAAGAATAAAACAGTTTCAACTAGAAGCAACAAATATCTAAATAAAATCTTATTTAAAAAGAATTAATAAAAAAAATAATAAATTGAATGAACATCACAATTACGAGATTAACAATAGAATTCATATACCCTCTTTAGCAAATAAAACTATTATTCCATCTCTGAACCCTTTAAAAAAATAATCTCTGATCAAGATTATTCACATGGTTACTAATTAAATTAAAAAAGCTTTATTATATACTTAGAGAAATCATGAAAAGACCATTAACATTTTGTGTTTTTAGATTAGAAAAACACATCAGACAATTGCAAGGATAGCCTCAGAGAAGACCCCAGACAGTGGGTAAATTTCAGATTAGTCTCTGGGAAGGAGTACACAACATACAAAGACAATTAGAATTAAAGAAAAGACTTATATCACAACATCAAGAGAAAATCTTTAGTATATTATCATTAATATCCAATACATAAAATAGAAAAACTTACGAAAGACTGATTGCAATTAAAATAGGAGATCAACAATTAAAATATACCAAGAAAACACTTCCATAACAGCATGTTGTTTTTCTAAATGTTTTTTTAATTTTTGCCTTTTTTTTATTTGATTAGCATATAGATTAATCTTATTTTCTGAATTGCTTGAAAATTCATTAGATTTAAATTATTGTAAATCTGTAGTTTGAGTATTACTAATATTAAAAAAAGTGATAATTTTTTTAGTTCTGGCTGCTGCTTTGGTGAATAAATCATTTGGTCTATATTTATTATATTAAGTTGACTTTGGTATCTTTTTTGTCATGTAAGAGTTTCACTTCTTTTTTTTTAGATAATTGTCATTTTTCCATACTAAACTAAGTTTTTTTAATTTTGTATTTATTTTAATTGCAGCTTTCATATCTTCTGTATCATTCCATCTATTGTTATTATTATTGTTCTACTCTTTATTACTAACATCTAATTTGTTAAATTCATTTATTTCAATATTATAATTATTTATTGAAGTGATATAATGTGTTTTTTTATATAATTCTTTTGTATTTCTAACTTAATCTTTAGCTTTTCTTTTTCTTTTAGAATAAAGTGACATTTTTTTATGTGATGTGATATTAATCTAGTGTGTAATTAGTGCTTGAACAGAATTAAAAGATTTAAACTGTGTAATATTATACAACAAAATTGTATTACAATAGAAATGGCATTTTTAATTCAGGTATATATCTATTTTTTAAATCTCTTTGGTTCTAATTTAAACTTTAATTTCTGTTTTGTAGTTTTGGATAAGAAACAATTAAAAAAAGCTCTTTTGGTATTCATCAAAAAAAATTTTTTATTGGGATTGGGAAAATTATTTGAACTGAAAATTCAAATAACATCAATAAAAATAGTTACCACAAAAATCTCTTCAATTTATAACAAAGAATTTGGGCAAAAAAGTTTAACATTGACAATTAAACAATTAACTCAAAAAAAACCCAATTTTCAAATTAAAGCCAATTTCTCAGAGCTAATAAAAAATTTATTGCAAATAATTATTAATCAAAAAAATAGTAGATAAGAATATTTGAAATAGATTTTAATTTTAGTATTACAGCCTAGTTGTAATCTTTTATTTTTATATTCAGTAGTCAACAATATGCCAAATTATTTATGGATTTACCATCCAAAAAAAAATATCCAGAATATTATGATGTAATTGAAGAACCAAGATTCTTAAACATAATTAAAGTTGGTACTATGCATTTTTTTCTTATTGATCACTTAATACTTGACATGTGTTTTTTATATCATATCAATAAAAAATTTGAAAAGAATATCATCTATTTATGAATTTAATCAGAATTTGTAATTGATTTCGAAAATATTATGTATTTTAATAATGATTCACATATTTTTAAAGATGTCAAATTTTTATAAATGAGAAGTTTATTAAGCCTTTACAAAAAAATCTGGGTTTTATTTACTTGAACTAATATGTTTCATACATTTTTTGCATTAAAACAAACTTGTTAGAAAATGTACAACACTAACAAAAAAAAGCTATTCAAGATTATGGGCTTTAAAACAACTTCAGTTTTCCCAATTAAAATAAAGCCAAAGATCTTTCAATTTCAAACTAATTCCCCTAAATTAATACCAACTAATGTAAGTTTCTTGATTACTGTAATAAGCTATTATATATCACATTCTAATAAATTGTTGAAATATTTAACAATCAAAATTTCTTTTACAGCCTAAAAAACCAATTCTAAAACTAAATCATAATTTGGTCGAATACACAATAGATATTTTAGTTATTATATTTCTCTTTAGTATAATTTATCATTCAAATATTAAATTTAACCAGAAACCTTTATTATAAAAAATTTTATATATTTCTTAGATCCAAGCAATTTTTTGAAACACAATATTATAATCATTGAAAAGTTATTTGTGAATTCAAAGTAAGTATTCACATTATAATAAAAATAATACTGGTCAAAATTTTCAAAGTTGTTTACTGTTTTTTATCTCTCATAGATTGCAAAAACAATTTGTAAATTCTTTTTTTTTTAGATCTGATCAAGTTAATTTTTAATCATAAATACTACTCTTATGCTTTATATTTTTAAGCTTTTAATTATTTCTCTCATTAGACAAAACACAATCTATTCCTAAAATTTAACAAAAAAAAAATGTTCAAAACATCAGTCATTGAAAAACATATGTTGCATATATGATGCTGTAAAAAAAAATAAGCCATCTATAATTTACTACAGAGTCTATTTATTAAAAATTTAATTGCATTAATTTTTTTCATAAATTTTGAGCTATGCCCTTGCTTTAAGATATAGAAGTTGAGGCAAGTGATTGATCTTTTGTAATATCTCTTAATATCAAACATTTTGTCCACAGTACTACTCTTGGACTAACAGCCAATTATGTTATAGTTATTCTAATTTTTGCCTTAAATCTGCTGCTCCCAGTATTAAAGCCAGTTGTTTTCAATGTTTATTGAAAAAGATGCAAGATTACAAATAGAGCATAAATAATATTCCCAAATTTTTCAATAATTACTTATAGTACTTTTACGATTCCTTTGATGCCTGGTGTAAACAATATTGATATTTGAGTTTCTGTCTCAATATTAACAACTAAATATAGTAGTGGTGTTGTTATTCATAAAAAAAGAAAACAGATATAGAAAAATAGTAGACCAATAAGAGAGTAGTAGTTAGCACATAAGCACATTGCTCAGCAATGTGAGCATTGCTTGAGAAATTATAGCACATCGCTCGAGAATAGAAGTGATTTCATAGAACCCAAATTATGTATATATAGTGATAGCATTAGAAGTAGAAAAGACAGATCTTTCAGTTTAGATTTGATTTAAATAACCTTTCAATCCACAAATATCAATAAATAATTATTCTCTATATCAAATCCACTCCCTATTAACATTTCATGTTGATAATAATTGATACTTAACCATACTGGAACAATAATTCTTGATCATGGCTATTAACAGGATACTAATTTGCAATTGCTTTTGTTTATTTTTTTTTTAAATTTTCTTTTGTATTTCTTTTATTTGACTAATTAATTAAGAATTAAAGTGCTGAGTTACAGATGTCATAGGAACTAGTAAAAGACCCGAGAAACAAGAGTAAAACACTCATAGATTTGAGAATAGCTTACTAGGAGAATTATTGGCCACTATGCTAAGAAAAAAATTTGACAAAACTGTGGTTTCAGGAAGCTATAGATAAAACCATCAATTAAATTTCTGTTTATTATACAAAAGACTCTACAACAAAACCTTCAGAAAACACATTTTCAGATATTAACACTACATATCAACCAAACACCAAGTTACGAATTTGTTATTTGATTTGAGACCTCAAATAATTATCTGTAACAGTATGAATAGAATATTCATAGTTAATAGTACCATGTTATCAGCAAAAAACATGCAGGCTAAGAGATATTATATTTTTATAAAAAAGTGACTATTTAAAGATTAGATTAATATTAATTAAAAGTTTTTCTGAAAATAATAATACTTTGATAATTTATTATGTAATAACATGACTTTAATAATTACTAATTGGCTAAAATCTGATTAATTGACATCCAAAAATTAAAGATTAATAATAAAAATGGCTAATTTTAAACTTTAATAACTTTATAAAATATAATATAATTCAAAAAAGTAAATTGTAAATGTGAAAGAAAAGAACTTAATCTATTATATTTATGGTTTAGTTTTTTAATATTATTAAAATTAAAAGACTAAATACAATTTAAAATTATATAAATTGTTTAATAATTATAAATGGTTTGCACCATAATTTTATATTAATTATTTTGTATAATTAATTTGCAGTAAAGTTAATTTTTTTACAAAAAAATTTTATTTGTAAATTTTTCAATAATATATAATTACTTGCTATAAAAATCAACTTTTTTACAAAAAATCTTATTTGTAAATTATTTAATAAAATAAAAAAAATAAAAAAAAATAAACCAAATTAAAGAAAAAAAATAAAAAATAAGTTCAAAAAAATTGTTTTAAATTCAGGTTTAAAAGTATTAACAATTACTAAAATTGGTAATTAATCAATTCAAAATATTAATTTGGAATAAGTAATTTTAAAACAATAATATTTAAGAATTTTTAAGTTTTTTAAAGTAATTTTTATTTAAAGCAATTTGTATTAATTAATTAATTAATTCTAAATAAAATACATTTTTTGAAAAGAAAAATTTTTTTTATATAACTTATTATAGTTTTATTTTATAATTTAGTACTTTTTTTTCTTGATATTTTGATAAATTAAAGATATATTTTATTAAACTACAAATTATTTCTGTAAAATATTAATTATTTTAGTAAACTATTAAATATTTATCAAATTTTTAAATATTTTAATGAATTTTAAATGTAATATAATTCGAAATATTACATAATCTAATTATTATAATTTAATTATATTTGTGTTTTATACAAATTAAATTATTAATTATATGATAATTCAGGTAATTTAATAAGATAATAATTAATAATTTAAAATAATAATATATATACTAATTAATTATAGAAATTATAAGAATAATTTTATGTTAATTAATAACTTAAGTTTTTGTTGATAATAGTGTTTTCTTGATAATTGTGATTTTTTTTTGAATTTTAAATTGTTAAAAACTTCTTTCTCTTCTTCATCCCAAATTCTTGAAAAAGAATCAAATTTTGTAAGAAGTTTTTTCTGTTTTTGCATACTGTTTTTCACTATTTCACAAGAAACAAATCCTTTTGTTGTTGGACCGGCTGCCACTATGAGTGGTCCTAGTGTTAAGAGAAGGTCAGCCAGAGTCTCAACTACTAGTTCAGTTGGTAGAGGTTCAATTCAAAATGTCAAAAAGTCTCTTAGTGGTGTCAAACTCTCAAGTGCAGATAAGAATCTCAAAGATAGTGGGTTTGTTTGTATGGATGGACAGTTTGCTAGCATGGACATGGATGGAAAAGCCTCTAATGGTAATGACGCGTCTGACTCCCAGATGAATACGCCCAATGCAAAGTGTTTTAATACTGGTGCGGTTATTGGTTCCTTTATCAGCACTATTAGTTATAACATAGATGATGAGAAGGAAGTTTCTCTTCCTTCCTGTTTGTCTTTTTCTTTAGAAAAGATGTGGGTGGACCCCAAAATTGTTAAGTCTCAGGTGGAAGTCACTGTGAAGAAGTCATTCACTTTGGACATCAATCTATCTGCTGTGAAAGAGAAGTCAGCTATGGCCAAGACTTAGGTTATCAGAAAGTTATTTTCAACAATCAATGGTTTTGGGGGGGCCACCACCCCTTCAAAATTTAAAGAAATCATTCGATCAACATTTACTTTATCTGAAAGCATGGAAAAGGCCATGTCATTGGCCAGAGAAAACAACATTATAGTAAACAGTGATCTTAAGAGACAAGGAGTTCACTCAGATTGGGCCATAGTCATCAAGAAAATTCTCATAGATACATCAAAAGAAATGATCATTGCCACAGTATCCGAGTTTGGTCAAGTGGTGTCAATCCGACTGCAACTCATTGGGCTATGGCAGAAGGCTGTGGTGGAGTTTGCTGAATCGAGTCAGGCAGATCAGTTGGCAGCTAAGTGGTCATTTTTAATCGGGAAAGATTCAGTGTGCATGGCCAAGGCTGTGAAGAATTGTGAAACATAGGCATCTAGAAATTAGTACAAAGTGCTTTTGTTTACTTTGCCAGTAAAAACAATGACTCATGATCTTGGCAATCTTTTGGCAGGGGCTGGTGAGAAAACTTGTGTCATAAATTGATCCTTAGACACTGGTAATAGGGTTTGTTGTGCTGTGGTTTGTTTTGAGAATAACAAGGAATTGGAGTCTGCATTTCATACAAAGCCTATTTTTGGTGGAGTGAGATTGTCTTGGGCTAGATTGGACATGGTCCAGTATGAACAATGTGGAGAACTTGATCATTCTGTTCTAGAGTGTAATGCTGGAACCTCAACATCTCTTACTCTTTCTAAGTCATTTAAAAGAGTTGTCTCTAATGAGAATTGCCTCCAGTTGGCCAAGCTGTATGTGAAAAAAGGTGTGCCTATCTCCAGACTGGCTGCATTTGGCAGCAAATTATGGGCCCAGGTTGTCTCTCTGGTATCTTCTTCTAATGGTCCTCACTTTGGTTCTGGCCCTGGTTTTAGCTCTTTTTCTGGTGCCTCAGGTGTGGTTGGTTACTTGTCTCCTGCGAGTCCTGTTAGTTCATTTTGGAAACTCATCTCACTTCTTTGGAGCACTTTTTGGAACTTTTCACAGATAAGGTGTCTGGTATTATTGACAAACTTGACAGTTTAAACTTAGTGCCCTTGGCTCTTGCCTTTTCCTCTCAGCCCTTGGTTGTCCCTGGTTTGGTTAATGTGGAATTTGATTTAGATATGGTTTTGGACGAACCTAAGTCTGTGGTTCCTCCTCCTTCTTCGGTTTCCTCTGGTGCCTCAAGTTTGGGTTCGAGTAGTTCTAAAATTTTGACTTCAAAGATGGGCTGCTTGGAGTTAAAGTTGATGGCTCTTGAAGCTTCAGTTTGTTCAGTATTGGAGAAGTTAGATCAGATGTGTGCTGGCTTGGATTCTGCAGTCTCTTCTGTATCTTAATGAATAATTTAGTATAGAATATAGCCACGTGTAATGTCAGAAGAATGAACAATTCAGCCAAGCAAGAGGACATTATATGTTGGCACAGAGATATGAACAATTTGGTTTCAATTGTTATTGAGACAAAGTTAAAAAATAAGGTTCGGCCTTGGATTGCTAATAAATTCAATGGTGTTTGGGTCTTCATTTCTGGTTTGGATTCTGGTTACTTTGGTTCTGGTGTGGTGATCATTATAAACAATGTTCTGGTGAAACATGTATGTAAAGTTTTTGAGGTTCCTGGTCGTCTTTTGTCTGTCAAGCTGCTTTTCAAAAATAAGCTGTTAATGTTGATTCTGGGTTTGTATGCTGGTGCTTCAGTATCTGCACACTTCTCACAAGCAGACAAGATAAATTTCTTGATTGCTAAAGCTGTTAATGAGTCCTCTTTCGTGATATTAGATGGCAATTTCAATGAAGATGGCTCTTACAGGTGTGCTAGTTTCAAAAAATGTTTTGATTTGGGTTTGGTCAATGTCTTGGGAGGGAGCCTGTTTGGGAAGAATGCGACTTGGACCAAATCTCGAGGGGTGACCAAGACTATTGATTATGTGTTTGTGTCATCAAGCTTGGTCAACGCAATCTTAGATCATAGTGTAACTGGAGTTAATGAATATTTTGATACTGATCATAGGGCTGTTACTGTTTCCATGGACCTGAGCAGTCTTTTGGATGTTAATTTGATGTCCTTTCATAAACAGGTGAATAAGAATCATTAGAAGTTCAATTTTAAGGATGCTATGACTGCCAAATGGGCTGCATTCAAGGAATCTTCTGCTGCCACCGTGGCAATGTTTAAGTGCAAGTTTGATGCTGCTCTATTGTTTCTGGATCTGGATGCTATGTGAGATGTTGTTCACAAAATTGTGTGCTTATCAGCAAATGATGTTTTCAAAAAAAAATGGTTCAAGAGTTATGATAATGTGTTTACTAAGGAATTTTCTAAGTTTCACAAGTTAGAACTTTTGGTGTTTAAACTAGTTAAAGCATCACATTTGATTTCCTCTGAGGAATTTGTTGCATTATTAGGTATGTGGAACTCATTGGATGCTACAAATGCTTCTGTGGTAGAGTCTCTTTTTCTTTCGGGGTTGCATTTTGGGGTCATAAGATCTGTTTTGTTCAGAATCAAGAAGTTGTATCATTCCTCTAAATTGTCCAAGTCGAAGCATGCTGAAGAATCTTGTATTAAATTGGTGGTTAGTAGGAGGATTGGTATTGAATCACTTGGTTGTCAATAATGAACTGGTTATGAATCCTAGTTTAGTTAAATCTAAGATGAATGTTATCATGGAAGGCTGGACCAGAAAACATGAGTTGGTCACTAATATTTCTGCTAATTGGTGTCACCAGTACCAATCCTTGGAGTACATATTTGATGATGCATTTTTAAGAATAATGGACTCTATTAGTTCTGTTGAGTTGCTTGGTGTTGTTTTGGACTTGCCTAATGATAAGGCTGCTGGTTTGTTTGGTATTTCAAACGAGCTTTGGAAGCATCGTGATGAATCAGTTCTGAATATGTTGTTGGTGTTCTTGAACTCTTGTTTGCTCTGTGAGTCAGTTCTTGGTCCTTGGAAGAAAGCCTGGGTGTCTATGATTCCCAAGCCTTATGAGTGGAAGAGAGTTCTTACAAACACCTGACCCATTGCTTTGATTGAAACTGCTTGTAAGATCCTTTCAAAAATCCTATTGGACAGGATTTCTTTAGCGTGCAGTACTTACAATGTTCTCCACAGGGACAATTTTTTGGTTTTGAAGAATATGATGACATAGTCTCCTATCTTTGCTGTTGGCTCTGTGGTTGAAGATGCTCTGGAGAAGAACCGCGAGCTTTGGCTGGTGTTGCAGAACATGAAGAAGACCTATAATTCTGTTGGCTGAGAGCATTTAGAAAAGAGTTTGATTAGGATTAAAATGTGTGGCAGGTTCATTCAATTTTTTGGTAACATTCACAATAATCAAGTCAACAGAGTAATGACTGACTTTGGTCTAACTGATGATTATCAAGTCCAGAATGATTTTGATCAAGGGGAAGTGTTTTCATCTCTCCTCTGGCATATATTTTATGATTCTCTTTTGTGTGAAGTCAAGAGGCAAGAAGAATTTTGTGGATATAGGTTGAATTCTCATTTCATTGCTAGGACTGGCCGTGTTGAACCTTGGGCTGGTTTTTCCTCTTTTTTTGCTGCTGGTGCTTTTGTGGATAATACAATTTGGGTCAGTGGCAGTCAGACTGCAATACAACACATTCTCAATGTTGCTAGTGAATTTTTTAGAATTAATGATATTTCAATAAACAATGATAAAACAGTGGCAATTCCCATTAACTGTAGGGTTGTGAACCCCTTTCTGACAATCAGTGGTGCACCTATTTCTATTGCCAAGAAAGGGGAACTTCACTAGTATTTGGGCATCTTTCTGTCTATGGATGGTTTGTTGAAGTCCAGTTTGGCCAAGGCACATTTGGATGTCCGGTTTTTCACCAATCTCGTCCTGAAGAAGGCCATCTCTGATAAACAATTCTTATATTTGGTTTCAGCAGTTTTTCATCCCATCATCAGTTATAGAATGCAGTTTAGTTTTGTTCCACTTAGTGTTTGCTGTAAATGGGATGCTTTGATTTGTAAAGGCTTCAAATCCAAAGTGGGTCTTCCTTCGGACTTCCCTAATGATGCTTTTCATCACCCCTCCTTTTACAGCTTAAAAACTTTTGAGCAGATTCAGGCTGAGAGTAAATCAGCATCTGTAGTGTGTTTTGCCAATGCTGTTGGAATCCTGGGTCATTTGTTTCTTCATAAGTCTTATGACTTATAGATTCTAAGCTGGCATTTTGTGCACTCTTTGGTCTCCCCAGCTCATTTAAAATTGAATTCCTCGAACAATTTTTTGGCAGGTGTGGTTCGTGTTTTTGCCGATTGCAGTTTATCTTTTAGTGGTCTCAGCCCCAGTGCATTCTGATTCTCCCATGGTACCCCCATGTCTTTGGTTCTTGGAGAGATGAAATTTTCTAAGTGTTTCTCCTCACTTCGGCGGTATGGAATTGCCTTTGTGGAACAATTGTGTCATCGCAATAGTGGTGCTTTTAATTGGAAGACTTTCAAGCATTGGAAAAGGCTGGACCCACATGGCCCTATTCTTGATTGGTTTAGTGTTTCTGTTGATTATCTTGGTAGTGCGAAGTCATCTTCTTCTGTTTGTAACTGTTCAGTGGGCATTTCTTTTGCTTCTAATGTTTTGGAATCCACTGATTTTGATTTGGTTCATAATCATTTGTTGGGATTGGGTGCTGATAGCCTTTTGGTTTATACTGATGGATCCTTGGCTGGTTTGGGTACTCTTAGTGTTAAATCAGGTGTGGTGGTTTTCTTTGATAATATTAAAATGAGTTTGGGTGTTAGGGTCTCAGGTTTGTTGTCATCTATTTTGGCAGAATTGCAAGCTATTGTACTTGTTTTCGAGTGTGTTCCTGCAGTTAGCAAAGTTTGCTTATTTTCGGATAGTCAGACTGTGTTGGATGCCTGTAGGTTGGAATTGGGTTTGGTGCATCTGGATTTTCGGAATAGTTGTTGGGTGAAGCATTATTATATTGCTAATCTTGTTCGTGCTAAGAGGTTGGATGTCAGCTGGTGTAAGGTTAAAGAACATTCTGGTGTTATGGGTAATGACCGGGCTGATGAACAGGCTGGCTGTGCAGCTCTTTCTGATTTTGTTCTTCCCCCTCGGCTAAATAAGCAGTTTATTCTGGCTGGTGGTAGTCCTGTTTCAGGTAATTCTAGGCATTTTGTGCATGATATTTATTGGTTCATTTACCGTTTACATTGGAGTTTCAGTTCAGATACTAGAGTTGTCACTGACAAATTGCTCTCTGATATCAATTGGCGCAGGTCTTCTTCTGTTTGGCATCCTGATTCACACATGGCTGCTAGCTTCACCAGTATACGGACTGCTGGTTTGCACATGTATTTTATGAAAGCTCTGCATTACAGACTGTCTGTGGCCATTCGCAAACACCTTTATGATAGGAGTTACCCTAGTGTGGTTTGCTTGTATTGTGGATGTGTAGAGGTCTTGGACCATGTCTTTTTCTGTGATTCTGACTTTGTTAGTCATAATCAGCTGCTTGGTGATTTTGCAGTTAAATGAGAAGGTATTTTTGGTCCTTACTGTCCTTCTTCTTATGTGCTATGAACTCTTTCTTCTTGCATTTTTGACACTTCAGTCCATGTTGCTCTATACAAAGGCTTTGTTTTTAATGATTGGTTTTCTGGGGCAGTTTTTGTTTTTGGTGATCTGAAGCTTGCTGGTGCGAAAATTGTGGACTTTGTCCGTGATTTTTGCCTAGCTTTTAGAGATAAAATTTGGTTGGTCCATGTCAAACATCGTGTATTTATGGAGAAACATGGGTTAATTCCTCGAGACGGTTCTATGCCAGTTGTTATTTCTGGTCTGTCTTCCCTGTATTCGGCAGAAATTGTCAAGTTGTTGGGTATTGACGATGCATTGGGTATTAGGTTTGGTTTGTGTAAATTTAATTTGTTTATTTCAGGTGCTTTAAATGCGGTTTCCATTCATATAGGTGCATAGTGTTGTTCTGATTGGCCTAAGTGGCTAGTTACGTATAGAAAGTACATAATTTATGCCTAATTTAGATCAATTATTTGATGTATAGTTTTAGGTAGTGTTTGGATTTCACTTAATAAACATGATTAAAAAAAAAAATTGTTGTTTATAATAAGTATAAAATTATTGATAATATTTTAGAGTTGTTATGTTAAATACAATTATCACTTTGATATAGTTATTGCTGTATTATTTTTGAAAAAGCACTAAATATTATTGAAGATTTTTTTATTTTTTTCTTAATATTATTAATACTATTGTGTTGTTAATTCTGCTGTTAATAAAAGTTAATGAATCTCTAATAAGTTAATTAATCTTCTAAAGTATTTCTTTATATTTTGAACTATGTATATTGTTAGACTTATAATAAAATGGCCAATTTTATGCTAATTACTTTGTATAGTTATTTTGTAGTAAATGTTAACTTTTTTACAAAAAAATTTAATCTGTAAATTCTTTAATAATATGTAGTTTTTTGCTATAAAAGTTAACTCTTTTACAGAAAATCTTGACTGTAAACTACCCAATAATATAAAAAAAAATGAGAAATAAATTCAAGAAAATCATTTTGAATTCAGATTTGAAAGTATTAACAGTTATTATATTTAGCTTTTTTATTGCTAAGTTGCTCATAAAAATTCCAAACCCATGCTCACTTCTTTTTTTCAGTCATAATAACTATAGTATCTACTTCAATATCACTATCAAACATATTATTTTCAGGAACAAATATATTATTCTAATTATCTGTCATTTTTTAAGTTAAAAAGAGCTAAATTGAGATTTGATCTACTTATATATAAGACTCGGCGAGTCGAGTCAAATCATGAGATTTTGACTCATATTATTCCGAGTTAAATATTTATGACTCGACTCTTTCGAAGATAATTGGTTTGGATCTTAATAACAATAATTATAACTATTTGTAGAATATTTTAGTTTTATATTATAGTTAATAATAAGGCTACAATTTGTTTTAGTATTATAATAATAATAATAATAATAATAATAATAATAATAATTAAACATTATAAGATTTAAATGAATACATTAATTTAATTATAATTATTTTATTAAATAAAATATAATTTATATATTTCAAATATAAGATACCTTATATACTGACGAATCTTAAACAGAACGCGCCAAAGCCTCTGTTTCAAAGTAAAGCTTACATTTATCAATGATGGTTTGCAGCGAAATCCCATTCATAACATTTTCCAATTCATGAAGTGTAAGGTTTAGCCGATGGTCCGTGACACGATTCTAAGTTCATCAACAAAGCAAAATTTATATTCAATAATCAAAGGAGCCTTAAAAAACTTCAAATAATACTAGGTGAAAAACACGCGCGTAGATAAAATACCTGGGGAAAATTGTATGTACGAATCTTTTCGGATCGTTCCGCTGTTCCAATCTATAAAGACGATTATATATTTTCAGCAAATTTTACTTGGAAAAATTTTCTGTAAGATGATAAAATAGAAGATGCTATCGATCAATTAATTAACCTGTTGTCGCCGTGCATCCGTTCGCTCAGTCTGCAGCTTTTTCCGTTCCAAATCGTATAACCTTGCTTGTAAAATTTTTAAAGCTTTGGCTTTGTTCTATGTACCGGTGGTTATGGAAAGGTAACAATTCTGTGAAAAGTTACCGAATATAAGTAATCATATAACATTAACTTTTCTAATACCTTTGGTTGTGATCGCTCATCTTGGATAGCAACAACCAAACCAGTGGGTATGTGTGTCAGTCGAACAGCACTTTCTGTTTTATTCACATGTTGACCTCCTTTTCCGCTTGCACGATAAATATCTATTCTTAGGTCTGATTCTTTGATATTAACATCCACCTTTGAAACAAGAATAAATTTAAAGATAAAATGAGCCAGCCAAAAATGAAAGCTTCTTTGACCTCAAAAACTGACTACCTCAGTAGGCTCCGGCAAAATTGCCACTGTAATTGTGCTAGTATGAACTCGGCCCTGATTTTCAGTAGCCGGAATGCGTTGAACACGATGAACACCCGATTCATATCTCAGATTTCCAAACACTCCACTACCGTTTATTGATACCGAAGCTTCCTATTAAAAATATTAGCTCAAAATCTTGTTCTGAATTTATACTCAAATGTGATAACCCAAATCACGTTTGAGCGTGGTCACAAAAAATTACCTTAATCCCACCACTCGATTCTTCTGAAACGGACAAAATTTCAAACTGCCATTTTCTTAAAACGGCATATCTCTCATACATCCGTAGCATTTCATTGCCAAAAAGTGCTGCCTCATCACCCCCAGTTCCTATCATAATTTAAATTTTGAATATCATAACGATTAAAACGTCAGACTTAAATGAGCATTTTTAAAGAAAATTAATAAAATTAAAACTGATACCTGCACGAACTTCAAGAATTGCATTTCCCTGATCTGCGTTATCTTTTGGTAGAAGAGCTGATACAATTTTTCGTTCAATATCTAGGATCCGTTTCACAGTATTGGTATACTCTTCCTGAGCCATTAATCTGAGATCTTGATCGTTTTCTGATTCAGCAATCATTTGCAAGATTTCCGTTAGTTCCTTTAAAGACCAATGTATTATAACAAAAAATGAACCATAAATGAGCCATAAATCCAAGTTAAAGTGAGCCAAATTACATCGCAATACATATTCAGCCTTTTTCAATTCTTTGTATGGCAAAGCAATATCACCAACATCTGACAACTCTTTCGATTTCTTAGTATAGGCATCTGAGTCTTGAAAATTTGAAGCCTAAAGATAAAAAAATATACATAAAGTTTAAGCAGGTATTTGCAAAGGGTAATTTTGATTTTTGGAATAGAATATAAAAGCTGTCCTACCCACCAGTCTATCAAACTCTTTCAACAACACATTATGCCGCATGATCAACTCCTCGAGTTTTTCACGCACTTTGGCATTCAGTAATGTATCTTTGAGGATGGTTCCAGAATTTGATTCATCAAATTTCGTGATTTTGCCTAATTATCAACAACCCAAATTTTCCAGTTCATCACAAAATCAAGATTTAACTAGTTCTGACACATTCTGATTTGATCAAAAATTTTCGGCATTATTTTGTTTATAATACCTGTCGAATACCATCTTTTTAGAAATAGTATTGAATTACAGAGATGATAATTATATTCGAATTCACTTTGAATTCTTGACGTTTTAACTTTCTTGATCCTGCCTATTCGAGGGCAATTGGATAATTTTGAGAAAGCAACAAGACAGCGTTGTGTTTGGTTCATCGTGGTTTTGGTATGATTTTACAAGATCAATCCCACCAATAGAAATACATCTTTCTCTTACTTATCGATGATCGTGTTCGGATCTGATGTGAAAACTGGTGATTAAAGTACGATTTACCTCAAATTTACTTTTCCCACTGGGTTTGGAAATTTGACAGATGCATTCAAAAAAAATACAGTTCAAATCAAGTAAAAAAGCAACAAGGAAGGAATCACGCATAAAACAACAGAAGTATGCAGAGCAAGAAGAGGATAAAGAATGGACTGACCAAGACTCGGAAATAGATCAAAAAGAGACAGAAAAAGAAGATAATACTAGAAAAATAGATAGGATGTTTCGTGAACTATCAGCAGAAAAAAACAGTGAATCAGATAAAAATTCTGACATTGAGGAAACAAAAGAGCATGAAATAAAAGATACAGAAGAGATAACATTAGATCAATTGTCGCAAGAGGAATTAGAAGAAGATGCAGTTCCAAGACAACGCATTACCATTAATAATAAGGTATTTGGTAAAAAATCCGAATAAAATCAATAGAACCTAATCTTGATGCCGTTCTTCTGTGGCATATCTCAAATTTTAAAAATTCTTTTTAATGAAGGTTGCATTAAAACGGGTTGTTTCCGAATTGAAACTCGAGCTTCCCTGGATTGAGACACAGACCCTAATATCCTCCCAACCCATCATTATTACAGATGTCAATAATGACATGGAAAGGGAGCTTGCATTGTAATCATCCATTTGGCCTATTTCTTTTTCATCAATTATAAGATTCGAGTCTCATATTTTTGCCTTGGGATATCTTATCAAAGTTATAAGCAAGCCTTGGGAGCAGCAATGGAAGGTCGTGCTCGTCTTCTTGAATCTGGTATTCCATTCAGTCGTCCAGATGACTACTTTGCTGAAATGGTAAAATCCGACGAACAGATGGCACGAATTCGACAGAGATTGTTGGACGAATCCCAAAAAATCAAAGTGGGCGAAGATGCGCGCCGTCAACGTGAGTTGAAAAAGTTTGGGAAGAAGGTACAAATCGAAAAAATTCAGGAACGACAAAAGCAAAAGTCCCAGGATTTGGATAAGATCAAGGCGATGAAAAAAAGTAAAATATTTTGATTTCATTGCTCTGTCGTTGTTATTGATGAACCGAATATTTGATCCTATGATTACCAATTGTGCTCTCTATACTAGAACGAAAGGGTATTGAAGACACCGCCTTAAATGATGACTTTGATATTGCGCTGGAGGAAGCTGCCACCAGTGATAAAAGGCCAAATAAATGGCAAAAAACAGGGGCTGCTAATAAAAAACGCATCACAAAGGTAAATAAATTATTAAAATCTCCAAAAAAATCATCGATCTTAAAACTATAACTGGGAAAATTTTAATAATAGGATTCGAAGTTCGGGTTTGGAGGGAAAAAACGTTTTTCAAAATCCAACACTGCAGAATCTTCTGGGGATATAGAGGGATTTAATCCAAAAAAGATGAAAGATACATGGGGAGTAAGTGGCCTGGTTTTTATGTAGAATTGTTTTAATTTGGATGACCATTTATATAAGCCTAGCTAATCTTCCATATATTTTGATATTTAGGCATCACCAGGTAAGTCGAAGAAATTTGTCAAAAAGCGTCCAGGTAAGGCAAGAAGAAAATCTGCGAGAAATAAGAAAAAACCCTGATGAAATAAACGTGAAATTATAATTTTTTATATCATGTGATCGAGCCCACATTTAAAGTTGAAGTTTGTTGCCTAAACATGTTTAATAAAGAAAATTCCCTATTCTGATTGATATCAATAAAGTCCTTACATAGTTATTTTAGAACTTAATCTTTTGTTTTTTCAAAACGTACAAGAATTTTATAATTCCGTTTATTTCTTATGGCTTGACCATTCTCCAATGTTCCAAGATTTTTTAACATAAAGTTTTTAACTTTAAATATTGAGTTAAAAAACTGGAAACAAAGATCTTTAGTCATAGCAGATGTAGCCAACTTTTAGCCATAATCTTGAAAGGTTTTAGCAATGATTAGCAACCATAAGAACAGGATGATCAACATAATTCTGAATAATACCGGGGGGTGGGGGGGGGGGGACATGAGAAGCATCCTAATGTTAAAGAAAGCAATTATAAACAAAAATTAAATATTTGAGATCGCAATCAATACAATAATAAGGATTTTCTAATTACCTACGATACAGTGGATCGAAATGATCCGCAAGTGTCATCGAAAGTTCATTGGAAAACTAGGCCAGATGTTTCTCATTTCAAGCAAATGAACTAATTTGGGCAATCATTTCAAAAGTATGAAATCATAGTACTGTATCTTTTTGGGTATTTTTGTACGTTTTCAAGTAAACCTCCCCAGTGTTAAAATGGCCTTTAAAAACAGTAAAAAAAAGGCCAAATTTGAGCGCGAAATCTCTATTTCAAGGCTCCGACCTTGAGTTGTCATACCAGCGTAACCAAAAGCGATAATGAAAAGCCTCTATTTATCTTAAAAAAGTTAAAATTAAAATATAGTATGTTCAGTATCTTGCCAAAAATAGATAATTAGATCCACTAAAAACACTACTTTAAATTATTGTTCAGTTTCTTAATTTTATTAGTTTTTAAAAAAGGAAGTCTAAAGACATCAGTTAAACCGGTAGAAATTTTGGCCTGCTATTTCCATTTTAACTTTTCCCAATCTCCTTCCATGATCGCAACAAATCTATAAACACGCACTCCTCACTGTTGATTTAAAAGTTTTTGTTTTTTAAGCAATGTTTTAAAAGGTTTTCCTTGATACATCAAAACCGGTCGTTCGATTGTTAAGGCTGGGATTTCCGGATGATTCTCAAATTGGACTGTTACTTGAAATCCATCGAAAAAATGCTCAGCAGCGTTGTTCCACATAAATAATTCACAGTTATCGCCACCTGGCCTAACAGCCATCAAAATTAACGGCCACGGTGATGCTTTAAATTGTAACTTAGCTGCCTCAGTAAATCCTTTTTTTGCGGAAAGAATTCCGCATGTTGCAGGTGATTCGTGACTGAGTGTTCCTTCTAATTCACGGACATGTCTTGGACCACATCTTGTATAATGATTTTTACATTGCCCAATTAAACATAATCTTTTTCCGAAAAACGTCCAATATCCACGGAAGTCAATCCCGCAATCATAAGATTGACCAGTTCGTCTTGAATCAACTCCAAAAATATTTTGGAGACAGTGAATTGTTTCATATTCATATAAAGTGCCAGTATAGACAGAAGCTGTTGTGTTCAGATTTTTGAGAGCAAGAAATGTTTCAAGACTATCATGTTCCTGCTTTTGTTGTTGTACTTGTGAGCTAAGGGAAAAGAGACGCGTCCTCGGTGCAAAAAACGCAACTGACTTTCGGCTTGATATTTGTTTAATAGGAAATAACTCTAACGCTTTTCTAGGAAAGAAAACGTTGACGTTTGGGAATTTCATTCTGTCGCATGTGTTCGGAAATATTATCTATCATATGGAGGATGACGTTTTTTGTCACTATTTCCTTGGACAAACATGACGTCAGATAAGTTACAGTATACCTTGGAAAAATTAATTTGTGATGTTTATAATAATATTTTAATAAATATAATAATTAAAAAATAAAAATTTGTTTTTTGATTAAAAATTAATAATGAGATTCGTACACGTGTTTTTTCGTGGCTGCGGATGTTAGCAACGAATTTATTAACTACCTGATGTTCAAGCTTCTACCGTTGAGATTGCGTCAAGTTACTTTTGAACAGGTTGCCCATCCAAAAATTTCAGGGTCTCACCGTTCAAGACCATGGTTTATACCATTTTCTATAAATACCTTCCAGAGAACAAGTTGGTCTTCTAGCAAAAAGCAAGATCAAAATTTTGACACTTCCAAAGAAAGTTGGCCTAATTTGGAAAGGAAAGATCAAAATTTCGAGCCACCCCAAGAAAGTTGGCCTGTTCTGGAAAATCAACATTCCAAAGTTCTATCCCACCAAGATGGTTTCAATCGATCTGAGGAATTTTCAAAATTAAGCTTGGAGCAAAAACAAGTACTGAAAAATTTAGATTTTCCGGATGAGAAAAGTTTTCTAAAAAAATCCCCAGACGGAAAATGCGTTCCTCTTTTACATCCCAATGAGGCAAGTTCCGCGAAAATTCTTAATATTATAAACTGATCTTGATTTAAAACAGAAGGGATATTTCTGGTGAATCCCTTGTATATTTCTGTGAAATCTTTAATAATCAACAATTAGATGCACATCATAGACGAAATGACGATTAAGGATATTTTGAAAAAAAGAGTTCATCCATCCACGTCTAATAAATTTTTCACCTTGGTATGCCGGAAGTGGCGACCAGAGGATGTTTTTTATTGTATGTTTTAAAAAAAATTATTTAAATGAAATTCCCTTAATTAAAAAATCAACTGATCACATCTTTAAAATAGCTTTGTCATCAATTATTCCGATTCAGACTTTTCGCTATAAAGTTATAACTAACTATCAACAAATAAATAGAAAAGAGCAATATCTAATGCGCATTAGACGTCGTTTAAGAGAGTCGATTCGATACGCATTACCAATTGTGGGAAAGCTACGTACGCTTAACTCCTTTTCCATCATGAAAATTCATCGAATCAAATCTGTTCTTTAAATAAAAACTCTCTATCTAGGCTATGATTACCTTTTTATTGGTCGTGAAGCGGTTCACGACGCTGAATGGAAAACATTAAAAGATGAGGTGCAAAGGGCTCTGGGGCTTTCAAGGTTATATGATGAAAATGTTCGTAATCGTCGAGGAGGACTCAGCTATAGCGAATTCATTGAACAGGTTGGTTATAAAAATGAATTAGATTCTTCAAGTCAAGATGGTAGAAAATATAAGGGCAAAAACTCATATTCTGGACGCGAAGTTAATTGGGAATATCTCGCCAGTGAGGTTGGAAATATTGAGGAATACATGATGGGAACAAATTATTTTGGACAATTGGATTGTAATAATATAGACCGTCCTTATAATGGACACCAGGGAGATAACTTGAAAAAAATGTATAAACGAGAAGCCAACGATTATAATGGAATGCAGAGCCATGAACTAGGTCCTCCACCAGAATGGGATGATTAAATTAATATATAGTTGAAAAGATAATAAGAATGACTATTTTAAAAATTTTAACCCTTTTGCCAATCTTAAAATATGAGAAAAAAGTTTAAATTAGCAGTTAAATATATTTTATTGATGTTAAATAATGTTTCGAAAACAAATGTTTTTTGCAATGAAAGTCAAAAATTACAAATGCATGAGACCTTTGTCCAATTTAGCAGAAAAGGATCATGAGCAGATGTTACACCAGTAATGTGAAAACTTTAAAATCTGTTGCAAGATGAATTCCAATAGTTGATTCACGAACTTTGCCATGGTAAGTTATTCTTGCTGTTTCTCTAAGTTTTTCTCTTTTTTGATTTTTTTGATCCTTTGATATAGACATCACAAGACTTGGACGAAATTATGAAACCCCTGATTGTCAATTCGCATGTTAAAGGGGTGTTGGCGACCGACAAAGAAGGTTCTATAATTAAGACCACCTTTGATGCGATTCAGACAAAACTCTATGCTGAAAAGATTGCAAAACTTGTCAAACAGACTCAGAATCTAATTTCTGAGGTGGACGAGAGTGACAGCGTAAGTACCGGAGAAATAAAAAATTGAGCAGAAATAGGGTAGTCTTCAAGAGCATCTGAGTCTTTATTATATTTATGGAATCATTTTTGAGCAATCTAATAATCAATATTGCTGTTGTCAATTCAGAACGAACTGACATTTCTTCGTGTCAGAAGCAAGCAATATGAAATTCTGGTTGCCCCAGGTAACAAAATGGATTCCACAATATTCTATCAATAAAGCTTTTTGATTAAATCTTCTCTTTTGTGAACTAGACGTCACAGAGCACAAATACCTTTTAATCGTAATACAGAATCCCGAACGAAAGATTGACTTGGGGAAAGATCGCATATGATCGAATCTTCCTTATATTGTATTTATTATTGATACACGGTAATTTTGTAAATCACACAAGTTATACCTTTACCTAAATACAATACTTCTGTATTTATATTAATATAAAATGAATGGTATTAAGTGAAGATGATAATCGACTGAAGAATCGTCAAGTTTTAGCCATAACATGGAAGTCGAGAAGTTCGTGATTGGGCTATTGGCTGAAATTAATTTCTTTGTAAAAAACTTAACCATTGCTAGATATCGAAATTGTTTTTAGAATAATTAAATTTAAAAGCCAAAAAATAGAATCATTGTCCATGTCTTGCATTTAATCATGATATTCACAACATTGATTCAAACATATCTCTAGGATATAAATCTAAAGCAAAATGAATTTAATTAAAACATTTACAAAGAAAAAATGAGTAAGCGTTAAGACAACCTCAACGAAAGATGATAACGGAGACAAGATATTCTTGCACTCGTTTCTATGGTCCTTCCTGTCGAAAAACCCCGAAGCCATTGATGAAATATCAATGAGAATCAACTCCTCCAACTAATTTCTTTTTATCTGGTGCAATATGCAGGATTTTGAGGATATTAAAGAATGTTTGTAATATAGGTTTCTTTTTTGGGAAAAAAATAATCTAAGGCGGTGCTCGCTTTTTTTTCGGTTGAATTGTCAATCAGATAGCGATTAAAAAAGTGCGTCAAGACCACCCTCTTGTGCTTGTTCCTGTTGGATAATAAAATATTTATGATTTAGATGGAAAAATACCAAAAACTTTCATCCATGAGACCCTAAACAAACCTTGACAAACATCTCAAAGTACGAATAGATGATGGTAACAGCCAATAGTATCCCAGTACCAGATCCAAGAGCACCTGAGTATGTTGAAGGAGTTAAAGTTTTTCAGAAAAAAAGGTAAAGAAAAATAAATGAATATAATTTACCTAGTAAATCAGCAAGAACAGATAAAGCCCCAATACAAGCACCACCAAAAGCAGCAGCAGTAGGAATGACACGTTTTAATTCTTTATACATGGATGTTTCACGATGACCGGCCATAACCATGCCCTGCTCTTTGAGTTGCTTAGCAACATCACGAGGTGAAGATCCAGAAACCTCAATCCAGGTTTTTGAAAAAAGGGCGCATGCAGTTAGCATAAAGGCAACATAAATAGTAGTGTGTATAGGATCAAGGATTGCTTCTTTAATACTCAGAGGTGGCGAGATGAAATAAGCGAGACCACTGGATGCATGTAATTGAGAACCACCTTCGAAAGGCTAACAAAACGATAAAATTAAGCCATAGGTCAATAAAAAATTATGTTTAAACTGAGAAAACAATTAAAGACTCACCGTCCATACACCTAGCAAGCGGACAAGAAAATTATCTGGAAATCTATTGTATAACATTTGCGAGATCAAAAACACATTGGAGGTAAGAGCAGATTGCAACATAATCGGCATGTTCGAAGTATAAAATAGTTTGATGGGATAGGTGCCACGTTGACCACGGTAACGTTGCGACTTTACAGGAAGTTCCACACGAAAACCTTGAAGATAGATAACTATAGCAAACACAACCAAAGTGGCTAAAAGATTCATCACATTTGGCAAATTGTTGCGGTAGAAAGCCTCTTTCAATGCTCGTGTCTTATCACTACGAGTGAACACAAGATGGAACAAAGCAATGATGGCGCCTTCAAATTCGGGACCACGTCCAGTATTAACAGTAGTAGGGCTGAAGGCTTTCCAGACAATGGATTCGCAGATGTTGGTGGCAATAAACAAAGAAATTCCAGAACCAAGTCCGTAGCCTTTCTGTAAGAGTTCATCCAACAACATAGAGATAAGACCAGCAATGACCAATTGAATAATCAACAACAAGCAAACACCAGCACCAATATCGCTTGGATCGCCATATAGACCTGTCATTACGGAAACAGTAGCCTGACCAAATGCAAATACCATTGCAAAGAGCTTTTGAGCACCACTGAACAATGCACGATCCTCTTTGACGCTGAAATCGACTTCAATAATATTGGCGCCGGCCAACAATTGCATAATCATACCAGAGGTAACAATTGGAGTTATTCCGAGCTCCATTAGGGTGCCTCTGTTGGACGCAAGAATGACACGTAACCAGTACAGAGGATCCGAAGAATCGGAAGACATGATACCATAGAGTGGGATTTGGGAGCATACCAAGAAAATGAATAGTGTTACGGCTGTCCACAAAATCTTCTGCTTAAAAGGCACCTAAAGACGAGAGCCAAGATGTATCCGTTAATGGTTTGTTGTGGGAAAGGTTGAATCAATCTTAATATTTAGGCGAATAGTTAAGATATTATTACCTTGCGGTCAGGCGACGTAACCTCAGGGAGTATGGCCATAAATGGCCGGATAAGATGGAGGAATCGAACTATTTATAAGGAGAAGAAAGCATAAACACATGTTAAATCGAAATTGGTCAAAAATAAGGAAACCGAGCAAAAACAGGAAATCAAGCGGTTCAGCGGTGCCAAGGCACATATATTAATTATATCTATTCTTCTCTAATATAACCCGGTAAATTATTGCTGTTTCCGCATTTCAATTGAAAATCAAGCCAAAGGGCTCTCTATACATACAACCCATATTTTTGTATCAATAGTAAACCAGTGAGAGGAGGCCGGACGTAATATTAAGGCAAGCAGGATAAGACGAAAAAAACGAAACAACGGTCGAGAACGAGGAAAAAGTTTAGCGAAATAGATTAACAAATCCGCGCATAAAATACCAAAATAATAATGCGCAACCAATCACAGGTTGAAATAAATAGCGAATGAATTTCGCCCACGACTCTCATTCAATCTGCGAGGCTGCAATCTGATAAGCTAAGCTCAAATTAAATTAACCCACATGGGGAACACGACAGTGGCTTAACTTATTATTATTTTCAAATTAAATTACAATTATTTTTAAAAATAATTTTATTAATTTTATTTAAATAATTTTTATTTTATGTTTATAACCTTTTTGAATATTTAAATCAATAATTAATCAGTTTAAAATTTTAAAAAAAAAAGTTAATTTGAGTATTAGTAATCAGTTTATTAATATAACCAAGTTTAAAGAATTATATTATTATTTGAACATAATATTGTTAACTAAAAGTTTTTATGACCCAAATTTAAAAAAAACTATTATAAATAACAAATTAATGCTTAGAAAACTTTTTTTTTTTCTTAATTTTATATTACAAGTTAGAGTAATAAACTAACAATAGCAAAATAGAATAAAATTATATAATAATAAAAATAATTAAAGAAGAATTCAACTTCAAAGAGTAAATTAAATTAGTAAAAATCCAATATACAAGATTAGTCTCATAAATATTTTAGTTGCTATTCTTTTCAAAAAACAATAAAAGAATTTGAAAGTAAAGAGATAATCTGTACTATTAACAAAAAATAATATACTAATATCTTTTTATATTTTATATTAATACTTTTAGAATTTAATATTAAATATTAATTATATTTTTTAATATATTTATTTAATAATTTTCGAAACTAATAATTACAGATAAATACTAATAAATAATTTTTTATTACAAAAATATTCAAATATTTAAAAGAAATTAAAAAAAATAAACAAATTAGAAAGGATTAAATATTTAAAAATATTTTTTATTACTTTGATTTGTATATGTCTTATATATTAAAACATGTTTTTTTAAAACTAAGAGATATATTATTTATATAGTTATTTAAAATAATCAATAATTAAATTAAAAGCTATTTTTAATAACTTTTAAAGTTTTTTTTATCTTTAACTAATAAATTTTTTTTAGTTAAAAATTTTTTTAAAAGACATATTTGAATTAGTTTTAATATTGTTTTTATTTTTTTCCAAAAGCCCAAAAGTTTTTAATAATAAGCCAGTTAATAAACTGGTCTTTTTTGTTCTTATTATTAATATTATTACTACTTTTTTGTTAATAATCAAAAAGACCAAAGACTTAAAAAAACAGCAGTAATTGTTTATATTTGTTATTATTATACTAAATTTTTTTGTAGTTTTAAATAAAATTTTTTTAGTAGTAATTAGCTTTTTTTTTAATATAAATAACAATAATAATAACATATTTCTCAAAATAAATCAAAATTATTTATTGACTATATTACTAAATATAATTTTTTTTGGCAAATTTTTTTTTTATTTTTTTATTTAACAAGTAAGATCCAAACACAGTCTAATACTATACATCAAAAAAATAATCTAAACTAGGTATGAATTATGTATTTTCTATATATAACCAGCCATTCAGACCAATCAGGACAATACTATATAGCTATATGAACTGATATTGAGCTGCTAACACCTGAAAAAAATGAACAAAATTTGCAAAAACCAAAACACATACCAAAAGCATCAGTGATGTCAAGCAATTTTAATACACCAGCAGAAAACCCTAAAGTCAAACCAGAAACTGGGATAATTGCTGAACCATTAAGAGAAATCAAACCATTTTTTTCCATATATGTATGGTGCTTAGTGCGAATCAATCAGATATTATCCCTAAAAGCCATACTAATAGAGTGCACAAATTTAACAACCTCCATACTAGTAACCTTGGGATCACGAAAAATGGAAACAGCCTCATAGAACCAATCATCAAAAACAAAACTCTTAAAGAGAGCCATAAACACAGAAGAACCAGAAGAACATGATAATAACAGCTGCAACACATGCTGTTACAGAATGGTTTTCTTGGTATATTTTAATTGTTGATCTCCTGTTTTTAATTGCAATCAGTCTTTCATAAGTTTCTCTATTTTATGTATTGGATATTAATGATAATGTACTGAAGGTTTTTTCTTAATGTTGTGATGTAAGTCTTTTCTTTAATTCTAGTTGTCTTTGTATGTTGTGTACTCCTTCTCAAAGGCTAATCTGAAATCTACCCGCTGTTTGGGGTCTTTTCTGAAGCTATCCTTGCAATTGTCTAATGTGTTTCTCTAATCTAGAAACATGGAATGTTAATGGCCTTTTTGTGATTTCTTTAAGTATATAATAAAGCTTTTTCAATTTAATTAGTAATTATGTAAATAATCTTGATCAGAGATTATTCTTCCAAAGGATTCAAAGATGGAATGATAGTTTCATTTGCTAGAGAGGGTATGTGAATTTTATTGTTAATCTTGTAATTGTGATGTTCATTCAATTTATTATTTTTATTAATTCTTTTTGAATAAGATTTTATTTAGATATTTGTTGCTTTTAGTTGAAGCTTGTTTTTTTTTTTCATTATTAAAACTATTGTATATATATATAATTATTGTTTTACAAAAAAATGTCTTGTAATACTCTATTTCTGTTATTTCTAAATAGTGCTTGCTGCTATTGTAAAATAGTGCTTGCTGTTTTTTCACAATAGTGCTTGCTGCTATTGCATGATAGTACTTATTGTTATTTGTAAATCATTTCTTTTTATAAATTGTTGCTGTGCTATTTCATAATTGGCTAATTTATATTATTTATAATTCCTATTAAATTCTTGAACTATAACATTATCCTCTCCTTTCAAAATTGAGCTCCATCAAAATCGAAATTAATTTCTTCATTGATTTCTATATTACTATAATAATCTAATACTGTATTATTAATTTGTTGTTGTAAATTTTGAAATTGTAAATTAGTTAATTGTCCAATGCTATTAATTGTTATAAGATTTATAGTTGGATCCAATAGTACTTTGTGACAGTTTTTGAAAGCCTTAAAAATTCTGTAAACAGCTTTTATATAAAGTATATTGTTGGTTTTTCCGATAAAACTTTTCAATTGTTGTATCATTGTTTTGCTGAATACTTTGACTAAATCTTTTGAGTATAATGTTTGTATGTTTTATTGTTTTTCCAATTGGTAATAACAATAATTAATAGGGAATTTTTCTTTCAGCTGTTCAAATATACTTGGTGTTAATTCTATTATGTTTATTTCTTCTGTTATCAATGTATTGTCCAATGCTATTCCTAAATTTTTAATGGTTTTGTCAATAAAGCTGTTACTGTTTTTGGCAATAGTAGTATATGGTGCAAAACTAGGTTTTTCATTTATCATAGAATTTAGTATTATTTTTCTTTTATATGATATCTCAGAACTATTGATTGTAATTTCCAAATCTGAATTTGATTGTTGTAAGCTTCGACATAATTGTTGGGTTAACTTACTAATGTTTTCTGGAATATATGTCATTGTTTTAATTCTTGACTGCTTTTTGGGCTCTTTTGCATGTATTTTTATGCTTTGTTAACTGTTTTTTGGTGTAATTTAAGATTAATTATCTTTTTATATAATGTTCAATTAAAACTACTGGTTCTAAATTTCGCAGAATCTGATCTGGTGATACTAGTGGTATTTGTGTTCCAATTCTAAATGTTTGTGTTGTTATCACTGGTTTGTTGTAATATAATTTTAGCTGGTTGTCATGTGCTGCTTTTCTTAAAATTTTCTCATCCAGTCTTAACTTGTATGCTCTATTACCAAGTATTTCATAAATATAAAATGGTTCATCCTACTTGTGGTCAAACTTTCCACTTCATTGCTTTTCTGCTTTGGTATGATGCAACAATACTTTGTCTTCTATTTTATAGCTAATTATATTATCTGGTAACTGGTTATTATGTCTCACTTTTTGTTGTGCTTGTGACTATTTAATATTTTGAGCTGCTTTTCTTCTTTTGTTCTCCAAAATTTCTATTAACTCATATGTTCTTCTAAGTATTATTTCGTGGAATGTTGTTTCTGTAATAATTTTATTTGGATAAATTGGAATAGTAAGTTTAATTGGTAATATGGCCTTTTTTCCATAAACCAATTCAAATGGTGTGAATTGTATAGTATTTTGTTTTAATGTCCTATATGCTAATAAAACTGCTGGTATGAACAAATTCCATTCTTTTTCATGTTTATTGCTGATTTTGGCTAATGCTTCACATAGTGTATGGTTAAACCGTTCAACTAATCCATTTGTTTAGGGGTGATATGATGATAATAGTGGTCATTTAATTCCAAATCTTTGGCTGAGCTTATTTAGTGTACTGTTTACAAAATGTGTCCCTTGGTCTGACAACAATTCTTGTAGACATTCATGATGGCAAATTAAATCTTCATGTACAAAGTGGGCTACAGATATAGCATCAGCTGTTTGAATGGCTCTGATTTTTGGCCATTTAGTGAGATAATCTACTGCTACTGCAATATAATGATTGTTTTTTGCTGTTATTGGTAATAATCCAACTAAATCAATTTCAATTCTATCAAATGGTTGTCCAACTTTTATGAGTCTTAGTGGTTCTGTTGTTTTTGTTTCTTCTCTTTGTTGGCACAGATCACAATTTTTTATGTATTGGATAATATCTGAGTGCATTTTTGGCCAATAATAATAACTAGTTGTATGTTGAATAGTTGCTTTTTTTCCAAAGTGGCCTGAATAGATATCTAAGTGCATGTTAAATAAGATAGTTTCTTTTTCATTTTCGGTTATAACTCTCAATGGATTATCTGGATTTTGTTGATTCCAGTAATAAAGTATGTGATTTTGAATAAAATAATGTTTTGATAATTTCTGGAACTTAATTAGTTTTTTTATCGATGTGTCTTCATCTAGCTGTAGTGTTTTCAAGTATTGGCTAAGATTTTTGTAAAGGTAATTGTCCATTGTTTATGAATTGGTTGTTGTTTGATGGTTTTTATGTGTGTCTCATTTGCAACAAACAGTCAGCATTGGCATTTTTGATATCTTTTTTGTATTTGATAATATAATCATATGGTGCTAATATTTGTGACCATCTGGTGTATTTTCTTTTCAGTGTTTTCTTGTTATTTAATCAGACCAGACCTCTATAATCTGTGGTAATATCAAAGGGTTTGTACTGTAAATATGTATCAAAGTGAATGCAACTCCAGACTACTGCTAAGCATTTTAGTTTGTGTGCTGTGTAGTTTTGCTCTACCATACTGAGACTTCTACTGACATAAGCAATTACATGTTCTCTTCCATTATCATCTTTTTATGAAAGAATGGCTCCAAGTCCTATTCCAGAAACATTTGTGGCCAAAATGAATTTTTTGTTGAAATCCGAATAGATTATTATTGGTGATTCAATAAGCTTTTGCCTAAGGTATTCAAAAGCTTTTTGATGTGTTTTGGTTCATTTAAATTTCACATTTTTGGATAGTAGATAATTAAGAGGTTTGGCAATGTTTGAAAAGTTTTCTACAAAGTAATAGTAGTAAGATACAAGTCCTAAAAAGCTTCTAACTTCTAAAATGTTTCGAGGTACTGGAAAATTTTTCACTTTGTCTATTTTTAATGAATCTGGTTTTATTCCATCTTTTCCAACTATGTGTCCTAAAAATGCTAGCTCATTTTTTCCAAAGAAACATTTTTCTAAATTTAATTTAAGTTCAATATGTCTCAATCTCTCAAAAACTTGTTGTAAATGTTGGAGATGATCTGCAAATTTTGGCAAGAAAACATTTGTATCATCCAAGTAGACAACAATGGATTGTCACAGAATTCCGAAGTAAATTACATTCATTAGTCTTTGGAATATTGCAGAGGCATTGGTGAGTCCAAAGGGCATTATATTAAATTAATAATTGTTGTTTTGTGTGGTAAATGCTGTTTTATGTCTGTTTTTTGGGTCCATCTCAATCTGCCAGTATTCACTGGTCAAGTTAAGTGTAGAAAACCATTTTGCTCCTCCAAAAACATCGAAGATTTTGTTAATTAATGGTATTGGGTATGAGTCTTTGGTTGTTTTGCTGTTTAGTTTGCAATAGTCAATACAAAATCTAATTTTTCCATTATTTTTCTTTACTAAAACAACTAGTGAGGACTATGGACTTATTGATGATTGAATTATTCCTTTTTCCAACATGCTTTGGACTTTTTCTCTGATAAAATTATGTTTTATTGGTGGGACACAGTAAGCATGTTGTTTTTTAGGTCTGGCATTTCCAGTGGGAATTTGGTGTTGAACCAAGTTGATTCTTCCAAATTTGCCATTTTATGAAAATATATTAGAGTATTTTAAAATTAATGCTTTTAATTGTCACTATTGGTCTGGATCCATTGTTCTAATGTTTAATTTGGTCAATTTTTCTGGTGTAAATTGATAGCATTCCAACAGTTGTTGCCAATTTATTGAAGTGAATTCACAGTAAAGGGCGATTTCTGGAAAATTTAGAATTTCTTGTGGTGTTGATGCATTTTTTAGCTCCGTTTCAAGGTATCTCATGATGGTGTTTTCTGGAATGTATATGAGGTCTTTTGTAATATTCATAATAGGAATTTTTATCCATTGTGTTTTGTCAGCTGGAATAAAAAGGTTAATAAGTCCTATGGGAAACTGTTGGCAAGTTTCTGAGTAGGGCTCAAATATTAAATTTATATTTTTTATTGTCTTTTTTATTTTAATTTCTGATTTTCCATAAGGCGTGAGTGTGATTAACCACTCAGTTTTAATTAATTTGCTTTTTTCTTCTATTGTTTCAGCAAAATTTGCTTCAATTCTTTTTTCTGTCGATACAAAACCAAAAGTTTTTCTTGTTGTTTGTATCAATTCCTTACAATTTTCTACTAACATGAATTTCCCAATTTTTATTAATGGTAAAAAAATTGCTTGTACAATCTTCTTCTTAGATTTAATGATATAAAATTTTTCTGAATTGTTCTGTAGCAAAACCATCAAATTTCCAGTGTATCCGGAGTCAATTACTCCTCCTTGAATACTTATTTCTTTTTTCGCAAGACTTAATTGTGATGCTATTTGAACCATTATTCTTGGCAAAATTTTAACTGCTATTTTCAGGTCAATTTTGGTGATGCTTCTGGATGGTAACATTGTGGATTGGTCTTTTGGATAATATAGATCGAATTCGGTATCAGTTGAATGGGCTCTTTCGGGTATTATTCCTAAGTGCTCATTGTTATAATATCGGATGTCGATCACCTGTTTTAGGTCAGTATAGGCTACAAATTTTTCTGACTCAGGACTGTCAGGTGAGTCTTGTTGATTTATTGATTGATTTTGAGACTGCTGATTCTCAATTTCCATTTTTCTTTCTAAGTTCCTTTTGTCTTGACATTCTTCATAGCATTGATTTTGGCACGGAATAAGACAGTTTTCATAAAGATAAGTGTTGATTTAGGCAAAGTATTGTTCTTGCTCTTGTTGAGTGAGGCATAGTTGTTGGTAGTAGTCTTGAAATTTGTCTACTGGGTCAAACATGTTGTAGCTGGCAACTTCATTAACTACTTTGGCTGACTCTTTCCAATGTTGTATTTTTTTGGCAGTTCCTCCTCTTACTTTGGCCTGTGTGGTGTTGTACAACTTATCCTTATTATATAAGTAGTGCTACAGTCTTCTTACTGCTCTGTTGAATGCTGTTTTGAATAGCGTTCCTTCTTTTATCCAGTTACAGATGAGGATTGTGTATTGGCAAGTTGTGTTATACATCCCTCCTTTGCCTGGCATGTTGATCCAGTTGCATCTTTTTGGCAATGGTTTTCCACAAGTGAAACATAGTTCTTTGTCTCATTTTTCATGTCTTTCTGGATAACCGTATTTTTTTTTGTTACAACAGTTACAATAGTAGTGGGTGAGGTTTCTTGGATCTTTGTCTGGTGTGCTGCATGCAGTTATGGATGAGAGTTTTTTATTGCAAACCAAGCATTCTAACTTTGGTTTACCTTGCTGGCAGTTTCTTTGTGGACTTACCTGGTTCTATTTGGATCTTCTTTTGCTCCTCCAAGTTGGTACGATCAGTAGTCCTGTTCTTTGGTCGTCAGTCCACAAGAGCTAATAAGTTTTAATGGCTGGTAGAACTGGATTTTCCTCAAATTTGAAGGTGGGTCTTTGGTTGGTGCTAGGTTTTTGAAAGTGGCCACATGTGGCTGGAATTCTGGCATGGTGGCCATTATAGCTGATAAGAAACTCTTGGGTGGTCCAGTCTAATATGGCATTGGCTTTTATTAGCCAGTTATTTCTTACTAATACTTGATATTGTATAGTGTCCATTACTAATACTTTTGTAGGTATTATTATGCCATTAATTTCAAAAAGAAATGTGTTGATTTTGCCATAAGGCAGCTTGGTACTTCTATTGGCTGTTATAATTTGGGACATCGTAGTGCGATCAACTTTGAAACCCAGTTGGTTTACTAGTTGAAATGTCACAATGCTTCTGGCAGATCCACTGTTTAAGATGAGTTTAATTGGCATGTTGTTTACTTTTGCTTCCATGTACATAGCAGTGATTGGACATTTCTTGTCCAATGCTGCTCCACTAAATATAGCCTTTTTTTCCTCTAATTCAAAAGAAAAAATAGCTGTGAGGCTGCTATTTTCCGTGACAACAGTTGGTAGTATTGTTTAAATCAAGTTCTGGCTATTGGTGATATTTTTGGTTCCAGGTACATTATCATTAATATTTCCGAAATTTAAGTTTTCCGATATATTAAAATAAGTTGGCTGGAAATTTGGATAGTTTGGGTAGTTTGCATTTGTTTGCTAATTAGGTCCTATGTGATTAAGATTTCTAGTAATAATCACATTTTGACTTAATATTGGCTGGCTTCAAAACTCTGGATGCCAGTTTGAATTTGGAATTGCTGGTCATTGCTAGTAAGTTCTTTGATTTTGGTATGTAATGGAGTATTAACATGGTATTGGCATGTATTGATTTCTGAGCATTTGGGGAGGCATGTAATAATTATTTTCGTGTGCTTTTTGCATCATTCATGTTCAATATTGGCCAATCAAATGTCTTATGTGTTTGCAAAAATGGCAGACACATGTTTCTATTCTGAAGTTCTGACACAATGAGCAATTATTTTGGCTGCCACTGAATTCCTGGTTGCGTCTTTAAGGTGTTTGGTATGTGTTATTTCTTCCTGGGTCTGAGATGAGATAACTTTCTATTTTTTTAGAGAGTTCTTCCCCTAATTGTGCTACTTTCTTCTCTAAAGTTTCTGTCTTGTTTTCCTCAATCATTATGTTAACTATTTGACTATGGTTAGCTTCTTTCTCAGCCGATTTAAGGGCTCTGGTAAGTGTAATGGCTTCTGGTAAGGAATTAAGGTGGGCAGAACATACTCTTCCTAAAATGCTGTTTTTTAATTCTCTAATAAATTGATTTAAAACCTAAGGATCAGTATAGTATCTTTGCTCAATCGCTTCAATCTGATGGCAAATTTGATTGAATTGAGCAAGATATTGGGTGACAGTTTTATCTGTACTTTGCTTGATAGTATTGAATTTATTCTGCAGTTGAATTATGGCATTTAGATCACTAAAATACTCCAAAAATGTGTCTTTGAATTCAGCAAAGCTCATGGGTTTTGTTTCCAAGCTTTGATACTATAAGTCAGCAGTGTCTTTTAGGAAGAAAGATAACATTTGAATTGCTCTTTGATTATTCTAGTTATTTGTCTGGATGGCTTTTTGTGCTTCTCTAAGCCATGTGTGCATGTCTGTTTCTTCTTCCTCTCCTGAGAAATTTGTTAATCGTGTGATGTATGGTGTGGTTATTTTGTCGTTGTTTCCTGTTGGTGGGTTTATTGGTCTAAGAAGAGATGAGATGATATTTTCTTGAGCATTCCTAAAGGTGGCTTCCCTTATATTCAGTTCTTTCTCTTGATCATGAGTTTCTTGGTTTCTGGACTGGCTGCTTGTTCCAATGACCAGTCTTGTGATTGTTTTTTTGCTGGTTTCTTTTTCGGATTCTAATTCAGACTCTTTTTTATGGTTTTTAAACCCCATTCTGAATTTTGGCTAAAAAAGAGGGTTTTGGAATAGTGATGAATATCCTTCTGTAATTGGTATGTCTCTCCAGTTACATTGTTTAATTTTATCAATATAACTAGGAGTTCTTGGCATTTGTGGAGTTGATGTTGATAATAATACAGCTTCTAATGAAATTTGTATTTTATTTTCTGGTGAAAAATGGTATGATTTATTTTCTGGTAAATAAATACATTGTTTCTTTATTGATTAAGTGACAGTTTTTTTTGGTGTTTGAGCAGATGTTTCTAGTTTTTGCTGGTTATTTTCCTGATTAGTTTCTAAATTTTCTTTGGTTTTGTTGGCATGTTCCCTAGTGTTTTCTGTGGATATTAGAAAATTTTCATTGGCATATTGCTCAATTTCTCAATAGATTTTGACAATAGTTGCGGCTATTACTGCTACTTCCTTTGTAATGTATTGTGATAATTCTTTATACAATCCAAGTTTTGCATCATGTAGTTCTTTTTCCTTTTCTATATAATAATTTATTCTGGCATTGATATAATAAGTAAGAGCAGATTCTGCTGGACAACACCCTTCTGGTAATCCAAGATCACTTTGATTTTGTGTGTAAATAGCATGGCAGAATTCAAGAACAGTAAGAGTAGGGGTTTTTGTTACCACTTTTGTTTTTTCCTTTTTAGCAATGAATTATTGCTAATTATTATTTTCTTTTTGATTTTCTTTCTTTGTAGGGTTCACTAAATATTATGGGATGGTTTTCTTGATATATTTTAATTGTTGATCTCCCATTTTTAATTGCAATCAGTCTTTTGTGAGTTCCTTTATTTTATGTATTGGATATTAATGATAATGTACTGAAGGTTTTCTCTTAATGTTGTGATGTAAGTCTTTTCTTTAATTCTAGTTGTCTTTGTATGTTGTGTACTTTTTCCCAGAGGTTAATCTAAAATCTACCCACTGTTTGGGGTCTTCTCTGAGGCTATCCTTGCAATTGTCTAATGTGTTTCTCTAATCTAGAAACATAGAATGTTAATGGTCTTTTTGTGATTTCTCTAAGTATATAATAAAGCTTTTTCAATTTAATTAGTAATCATGTGAATAATCTTGATCAGAGATTATTCTTCCAAAGAGTTCAAAGATGGAATGATAGTTTCATTTGCTAGAGAGGATATGTGAATTTTATTATTAATCTTGTAATTGTGATGTTCATTTAATTTATTATTTTTATTAATTCTTTTTGAATAAGATTTTATTTAGATATTTGTTGCTCTTAGTTGAAGCTTGTTTTTTTTTTCATCATTAAAACTATTGTATATATATATAATTATTGTTTTACAAAATAATATCTTGTAATACTCTATTTTTGTTATTTTTAAATAGTGCTTACTGCAATTGTGAAATAGTGCTTGCTGCTTTTTCACGATAATGCTTACTGCTATTGCACGATAGTGCTTACTGTTATTTGTAAATTATTTCTTTTTATAAATTGTTGCTGTGCTATTTCATGATTGGCTAATTTATATTATTTATAATTCTTATTAAATTCTTAAACTGTAACAATGTGAAAAAGAATGGGGAAAGCCAGAAAGTGCCTTTCAAGAATTCACATGAAAATCTAATAACTGATAGCAGGCAAATTCGTCAACCTTACAAGAGAATACATGATCTGACACCTCCACTTCACCACAATATAAGCACAACACACTGAAATAAAGTTTACTATAAAGATGCTTCTGAATGGCAACAGACAAGTAATGATGTAAAGTTTTTATGAAGTATGTGTATGCATTAGCTGAGGATCGGCTAGTAAAACCAGTAGCCATGTATAAATCAAGATGCCACACCAAAGAAAAACAAACCCAGTCAACATTAGAGAGCAAATCATCTTCCAAGAACTTTGAACCAGAACCAATCTCCTAGCATACATAACAAACTGAACAATAAATATTATAGACAAAATGTCTAGAATTGTCAAAAATCATACTACCATTAGCCATTATGAAGTATTTACTCAAACAAAGAGGAAGATACCAACTAGAGAGAGAAATGTTGCCAGTAATCACATCAGTATGCTCATTCTCTGAAATACCAAAGTGGTCTTTAACCTTATGTCAGCTGATTCTCAAATTCTTACTGTAAATAACATTGACAATATGGCAATGTTCGATCCAACACTGATTACAAAAGTTGGAACACACCAGACCCAATTCTGACTTTGGTAAATTATTGTTAATTCTAGAAGCAAAACAATTTATTAAGTTATTTAATCTTAAAAATTAAGCCGATTAAATAAAAACTAAATCAATTTTTTTTTGTTTTTTAATGTTGTCTTTAATAATATTTAAAAAACAATTTTTAATTATTAAAAATTCTTTAAGTAAATAGTTTTTGCTTTAGTACTTAGTATTATTTTTAAAATCAAACTGGTCTTAGTTAATTTTTTGTTTTATTTGTTTTTTTTTATCACGTTTATTGAGTGAAGTCCAAACACTACCTAAAACTATACATCAAATAATTGATCTAAATTAGATGTGAATCATGTACCTTCTACACATGACTAGCCATTCAGGCCAATCAGAACAACACTATGCACCTATATGAATGGAAACCGCATTTAAAGCACCTGAAATGAACAAATTAAATTTACACAAACCAAACCTAATACCCAATGCATTGTTAATACCCAACAACCTGACAATCCCAGCCGAATACAGGGAAGACAGACCAGAAATAATAACTGGCATAGAACTGTTTCGAGGAATTAACCCATGTTTCTCCATAAATGCACAATGTTTGACATGAACCAACCAAACCTCATCTCTAAAAGCTAGGCAAAAATCATGGATAAAGTCCACAATTTTCGCACCAGCAAGCTTCAGATCATCAAAAACAGAAACCATTTCAGAAAACCAATTATTAAAAACAAAGTCTTTGCATAGAGCAACACGGACTGAGATGTCAAAAATACAAGAAGAAAAAGTTCGCAGCACGTGAGAAGAAGGGCAGTGAGGGCCAGAAATACCTTCTCATTTAACCGCAAAATCACCAAGCAGCCGATCATGATTAGCAAAGTCAGAATCACAGGAAAAGACATGGTCTGAAATCTCTACACATTTACAATACAAGCAAACCACACTAAAGTAACTCCTATTATAAAGGCATTTGCAAATGGCCACAGGCAGTCTGTAATGCAGAGCTTTTATAAAATACATGTACAAACCAGCAGTCCATATACTGGTGAAGCCAGCAGCCATGTGTGAATCAGGATGCCAAACAGAAAAAGACCTGCACCAATCGATATTAGAGAGCAATTTGCCAGCAACAACCCTAGTACCCGAACTGAAACTCCAACGCGAATGGTAAATGGACTGATAAATGTCACACACAAAATGCCTAAAATTACCCAAAACAGGACCACCACCAGCCAGAATAAACCGCTCATTCAGCCAAAAGGGAAGAACAAAATCAGAAAGAGCTACACGGCCAGCCTGTTCATCAGCCCGGTCATTACCCATAACACCAAAATGTCCTTTAACCTTACACCAGCTGACATCCAACCTCTTAGCATGAACAAGATTAGCAATATAATGACACTCCACCCAACAACTATTCCGAAAATTCAGATGTGCCAAATCCAATTCTAACCTGCAAGCATTCAATGCAGCCTGACTATCTGAAAATAAGCAAACTTTGCTAATTGCAGAAACACACTTGAGAGCAAGTGCAATAGCTTGCAATTCCACCAAAGTAGATGACAACAAACCCAAAACCTTAACACCCAAACCCATATTAATATTATCAAAGAAAACCACCACACCCGATTTAACACTGAGAGTACCCAAACCAGCCAAGGATCCATCAGTATAAACCGAAAGGCTATCAGCACCCAATCCCAACAAACAATTACGAACCAAATCAAAATCAGTGGATTCCAAGACATTAGGAGCAAAAGAAACACCCACCGAACAGTCACAAACAGAAAAAGATAACTCTGCACTACCAAGATGATCAATAGAAACACTAAACCAATCAGGAATAGAGCCACGCGGGTCCAGCCTTTTCCAATACTTGAAAGTCTTCCAATCAAAAGCACCACTATTGTAATGACACAATTGTTCCACAAAGGCAATTCCATACCACTGAAGTGAGGAGAAACACTTAGAAAATTTCATCTCTTTAAGAACCAAAGACATGGAGGTACCATGAGAGAATCAAAATGCACTGGGGCTGAGACTACTAAAAGATAAACTGCAATCGGCAAAAACACAAACCACACCTGCCAAAAAATTGTTCGAGGAATTCAATTTTAAATGAGCTGAGGAGACCAAAGAATGCACAGGATGCCAGCTCAGAGTCTGTAAGTCATGAGACCTATGGAGAAACAAATGACCCAGAATTCCAACAGCATTGGCAAAACACACTACAGACACCGATTTACTCTCGACCTAAATCTGTTCAAAAGTTTTTAAGCCGTAAAGGAAGAGGTGATGAAGAGCATTATTGGAGAAGTCCGAAGGAAGACCCACTTTGGATTTGAAGCCTTTATGAATCAAAGCATCTCATTTACAGCAAACACTAAGTGGAACAAAACTAAACTGCATTCTATAACTGACAATGGGATGAAAAACTGCTGAAACCAAATAAAAGAATTGCTTATCAAAGATGGCCTTCTTCAGGATGAGATTGGTAAAAAACCAGACATCTGAATGTGCCTTGGCCAAACTGGGCTTCAACAAACCATCTGTAAACAGAAAGATGCCCAAATACCAGTGAGATTTCCTTTTCTTAGCAATAGAAATAGGTGCACCACTAATTGTCAGAAAGGGGTTCACAATTCTACAGTTAATAGGAATTGCCACTATTTTATCATTGTTTATTGAAATATCATTAATTCTAAAAAATTCACTAGCAACATTGAGAATGTGTTGTGTTGCAGTCTAACTGCTGCTGACCCAAATTGTATCATCCACAAAAGCACCAGCAGCAAAAAAAAAAGAAAAACCAGCCCGAGGTTTAACACGGCCAGTCCTAGCAACAAAATGAGAATTCAACCTATATCCACAAAATTTTTTTTGCCTCTTGACTTCACACAAAAGAGAATCATAAAATATATGCCAGAAAAGAGGTGAGAACACTTTCCTTTGATCCAGACCATCATGGACTTGATAATCATCAGTTAGGCCAAAGAGAGTCATTATTCTGTTGACTCGGTTATTGTGAATGTTACCAAAAAATCGAATGAACCTGCCACACATTTTAATTCTAATCAGACTCTTTTTTAAATGCTCCCAGCTGACAGAATCATAGGTCTTTTTCATGTCTTGCAACACCAGCCAAAGCTCGTAGTTCTTCTCCAGAGTATCTTCAACTACAGAGTTGACAGCAAAGATAAGAAACTGTGTCATTGTACCCTTCAAAACCAAAAAATTGTCTCTGCTGTTATTCATAGAAATATAAGAAATATATTAGCATAATTATTAGCCAATCAGAAGTAAGCGTAGTAAAATGTGGAATTCCAGGATTCCTTTCAGGAATTGCAGGATTCCAGGAATTTTAGGATTCCCAACGAGAAATTGCAGAATTCCAGAATTCCAGAATTCCTCTCAAAGAAATCACAGGATTCCAGAAATTCCAAGATTCCTGTCATGAAGAATCGAGGAATTGAGGAATTTCAATTATGTATATATAGCAGTAGTGTTAGAAACAGAAAAGACAGAATCGATACCACAGAATCCTTAGCCTAAAAATGCAATCATCAAATAAATAATTATTTTATATCTCCATCTACTTTCTCACTATCAACCCTTTATGTTGATAGTAATTGATACTTGACCACGCTAGAACAATAACTCTTGATCACGGCTATTGATGGGATACTAATCTGCAAATCACCTTGGCTTATTTCTTTGCTTTCTTTATTTTCTTTTATTTTTTTTTCTTTATTTTATTTTGATTTGTGGTTATATACTAATTGATAAACAATTAAGCGCTGAGTTATTGATGTCAAGGATAGCCTGGTAAAAGACCCAGAAATATGAGTAGGATTTTTATATATTATCGGATAGCTTACTAAAAGGGCACGACTGCCAGACTAAATCTGGCCACCACGCTGAGAAAAAAATTGGGAAAACTCTTGGAAAATATCTCTACTATTGACACTATTGAATCTCTGTCTATTATACAAAAGACTCAACCAAAATCTTCAGATCAACCAAAACCTTTAGATATATCAAAACCTTCAGATACAGCACCTGCAGAACAGCCTCAACGGAAATAGCTTTTGAACACCAAGTTACGAGTTTGTTATTTAATTCAACAGCAAAAATAATCACCTGTAACATTTGGTGCTTCCTGTGAGATATAATCCTACAGAGAACCAGCACCGACAACACCAAACCAAAAGTGGCAGAATCAGAAATTTTAGGAGCAAACCATTTAGGATTCGCAAAATCCTTATTTCAACACTATTGTTAATACTTGGGATTAAACCACAATCATATATCCGCCGAATCAGCCTTCAATTTCTACGTCAACAAAAAGATTTCTTTTTTATTAGGAACACTAGTGAATACTGAATCAGCAAGAGAAACTTTCTATAAAGAATTAATTCAAAACACCAACCTACCAATAAATCATAATTTTGCATCCATCATCACTGAGATCAACAAAGAAATTGAACACCACACTCAACAAAGATATCCAATTACATACGCTAGTAAAGGCAAGGGAAAATTACAAACATCAGCAGTAACACCCAGAAAATTACAGCCACCTGCTTGGAAGAAAAACAGAGTTGAATCCCCAAGCAATCCATCCTACCACTATACACCTGGAAATGCCATCAACATATCATCAACCAACGCGTTTCCATCAACTGTAACATCAGCATTTGGATGATTCCTATTCCAAAGTAGACAAAGGAAAACAGAATTGTTAGGACTATATGGCAAATACTTTAAGGGATTTAATTTGCGATCATCAACCCCATTAGGACTTTGATCACCACCGCCTCCACCAGATTTCGGAATCTTTGATCCATGGAAAGCAGCAGAATCAGAAAAAAAGGAAGAAGAATCAGAGGATTAAGAATTCACTTACTTACACCTGATACTTGAAAACCCGGAAGTTGAAACCCCGAACATTCAAACTCAGCAACAGTTAGAAAATCCGGAAATTAAAACTCCAAATATTCAAACGCCGCCAAATCCAAGAAATCAAAACTCCGAATTAATTAATCAGCAAAACTTACCTCCAGTAATTATCATCAATCAACCACTAATTAATCCCATAGCCGAACCCATACAGCAGCCACTTCAACTACCACCCCAACAACTACTTCAACAGCCACCACAACCACCTAACTTAGACCCAATGGCCTATGCACCCATCGCAAAACTTGACAACTTTACTGGCAAAGAAGATGACGCTCAAATATGACTGAATAATGTAAAAAAGGCCATTGCAGCCAATGGATGGAATGACACTCGAGTAATGCAAGCCATTCCCTACTTTTTCAAGGATACTGCCAATTCATAGTATCAGAGCTTGGTTAATAAACCACAAGATTTCAATGTCTTCAAAGTAAAATTCCTAAGATACTTCAGCAACAACAATAGCATCAATTGCCTAGTCAATACATTCACCACCATAAAACAAGAAGAAACTAAAGCAGTCACCACTTACTTGGGACGCTTTCATCGAAACTTGCACCAAATTTAAGCAATTGATAATGACTATTTCACAGCACCACAGATACTCAACCAGTTTATCTGTGGCCTACACAGCAGCATCTTGCAACATGTATGTCCGTTGCATTCTGGCACACTTCAAAACACAGTCACACACACCAAAGATTTTGAATCCACTGAGTCAGAGGCTAACCATACCCAAGCCGTTAATCTAGTAATGAACGGATCATCTGAATTGGATTTCAAATTGGAGAAGTTCAGTGAATTAATTAATAAGAGATTGGAAGGATACTTAGCTGACAATTATGCCATTTATCAGCCTTCACAACGATGCAATAATCAAGGACATCCTAATTGTGGCCAAAATCAACTGCATTCATCTTCATCAACCAATCAACAGTGGCAACAGGAAATGCATATCTGCCATTATTGTGGTAACCAAGAACATATCCAAATTGACTGTTGCCAGTGTTTAAATAACCAATGATCGGAAAATCAATATCGAAACCCTGATCACCAGTTCCAAACTCCGAATCATTATCCAAATCAAAGTCAAGACCAATATCGGAATAATTACCTGCCAATGATGCAGCAACCAATCTATTAACTGCCAGTATATTAACCTCCGATTTATCAGCCGCAGCCACAAGTAATATATTAACCACAGTCACAAATCATCTATCAACTCCAACCAATTCAAACACCGCCCCAGAACCCAACTCAAATGACATCAGGCAACCCTCGATCCAGAGTCACTTAAAACTGGAGATCAGTGATGGTTGTTCACCAACTGATTCCCCGTTTGCTAGACCCACCATCAAGATCATGCACCCAGAATTTGAATACTAGTCGTGTCCAAAACCCAAATTCCCAGGACTATTTAAGTCTTCTGGTCACCTCAGAAGACGCTTCAACCAATAACCCAGCATTTACCCCAAAACAATTACTCACCAGTAATATCCCACTTACTACCATCATCGAAGACAAGTCATTGGCCACTATCTTCCCATTCGAATTCAAAGAAACAGCTGCAACACCATTGTTTAGTGAAGCCACTCTTGAAGCCAAACCAATCACCGCGATGTACACTGATGCCAAAGTCAAAGGACAATCCATCAAATTGATCCTGGACAGTGGTTCTGCAGGCAGCATAATCACAAGACAACTCATGGATCAATTAGGTCACCGAGTTGATCGAGCTGCCAGCGCCAGAATCATCACAGCTGATGGAGCAACCAAAACTCCAATTGGCAAAATTGACGACTTTCCTTTTGAAGTCAATGGCATCATGACTCTCATCAAAGTTCTAGTAATAGAAACCACTCAATACCAAGCTCTCATTGGTAATGACTGGTTATCCAAAGTCAATGCAATGTTAGACTGAAACACCCAAAAACTCCAGCTAATATATCAGGACCAACATATACATGTTCCGGCCATGTTTGGCCACTTCAAAACTCCTTCAAGAGAGAAACTATTGATCAAACTGGAGGAGGAGAAAGAAAAGCCAACCTGGGAAGCCTACCAAGTATTGTGGGCTGACAAAGAGCACAACAAACTGCCGCCAATATTCTCCTGGGACAACAACAACAAGAAAAAAGGGAAACAAAAAGAAGAACTTACCTGGAAAACCGATAACTTGACATGAACTGACAATGATGAGAGCGAACTGACATCAAGCTGGGAATGGGAAGAAGACAAAGAAAATAAAGGGAAAGGAAAAGAAAAAGAGACCACCCAAACCACCACCACTTATAACACCTACACTATTCCACAACAATCTACCTATCATTGACTTAAGCTTATATGTGTTGATTGTGGCAAGAAATTGTCATCAATGGGTGTATGCTGTAGTAACAATGAGGAATACCATACCACAACAAAATTTTACTGTTGTCCATGCTTACTCGAACACTTCGGATGACCAAAGAGACAAGAAAAATGGGATAACCAATCTTGTCTTGCTTGTGAGAAGACCTTGCTAGATGAAGAGATATGGAACGACATCCCAGGATGGGGAGGAACATGTGACGTGTCATGTCAATACACAATTCTAATAAGTGACTGGATAAGAAAAGGAACCTCAATAGAAGCAGCCTGGAGAAAAGCTGTGCAGTGACTGGACAGTTGTTCACATGATGACAACAAAATTTGGTGAATGACACTTGCAAAAATTGAAGAGGCGACGCCAGAAAAAATAAAAACAATCAAAGACAATCCTCCAGAACCTTTAGAGCTTGACTGAGATGCAGAACCCATCATAAACCTCCTGAATCTGGAACAATTCCATGAACACTACCAAGAATTAGCACCCACAAGAGAAGAACAAGAACAACAATTAGAGCAGTTGAATGCTTGACTATATCAACACTGCCTAATTCCCTATGACTTCCAGTATTGTGATGAGTATGACCTTATTTACAATCCACCACCACGCATAATCTACTCAATCCCTGAAGAAGAAGAACCAATCAGCAGCTGCACATCAGAATCAGAATCGCTGATCAATCGCGATTCAAACTCCAACAATGATGACAATAACAATGGTTCAAGCTCCGTTCAAATTGACAATAATGATGAAAACGATTCAGACTCAGATTCAAAACCCAATGTAAACTATGAACAATACATTGCACTACCAGATCTCTCCAAGAAACAAGAGTTGAAATAGTATAGTGACAATAGGGAAGGTATTATGCCAGAACATGTGCATAATATGGATGCAGAGTTTGATCTGAGATATCCAGGAAAAGATGCCATCAAATTAGAACTGCATTCATGTACCTGCATTGATCTGAAAATAGCACTAGAAATTCTGGCAACAACAATGGTTCAATTAGCATCTAGGAGTAGCTTAGTAAAAAGAGGGATCAATATAAGAGAAGAAATAATTGATGCGGAATATGTAGAAAATATCATCGCTATGTTACAAAATAACTCAGAAAAAGCCTATGTAATAGAGCCCAATGAAAAGATAGCACAGACAATATTTCTGCCTCTGGTTAGAATAGCTCAGTTAGTATCAGTGGGAAAGAGGGAGGAATTAGGAATAACGGCAAGAGGAATACAGGGATTTGGATCCACAGATAGAATAAATATACCAGTTAACATGGCAGAGGAAAAAACTGTTGGCCAAGGAGAAATTATCTCAACTGGTCAAGCTATCTCTATCCCATTATATAGCCAGTATATGTTAGCAATAGAAAGGAAGGAAAAGGAGCAAGAACAGATTTTTGAAGCGAAAGCAACCCTTTGTGAATCAGGAGAGATTGGGTTGATCAATCTCTACATACCAGCCAAAAGCTATAGCAGCATAAAAATTCTCATCTACAACAACACTGGCAATGTCATCAACATACCAGAAGGAATTACCATCAGATATTTAACCACAGAAATAGAAAACCAACCACCCAACTCCATTCCAGACTTTCCACAACTTTGTGGATATGTTGACATCACATCACAGACAATCTATGGATGAGACGAATGTTATTTGCTCCAACCAGAACAATTAGAACAAGTGAACATGAGAAACTTAGATCCACTCCAATGTATGCAGCTCAAGATGTTACTCAACAATTTCAATGACATCTTTGCCAGCGAAAATGAGTTTGGCCGAACTAATATTATTTAGCATCAGATCAAGACTGGAGATGCAATGCCAATCAAACAAAGAGCATACAGAGTGTTGCCAGCCAGCCACAAGATTATTCGTCAAGAGATAAACAGAATGCTTGACAATGGGCTAATTCAACCATCAATAAGTCCATGGTCATCACCAGTGGTACTCATTCATAAGAAAAATAGAAAAATCTGGTTTTGTGTAGACTACAGGAACTCAATGGTGTAACTTGTGAAAACAGTTATCCAACTCCATGAATACAGGAATTATTCGATGCTTTCAGTGGGAACAAATGGTTTTCTACATTAAATTTGGACAGTGGTTACTGGTAAGTAGCCATGAATTCAGCTAACAAAGAGAAAATGGCATTTACTACTAGAGAAGGGAATTTCGAATTTGAAGTGATGCCATTCGGCTTAACCAATGCCCCAGCAACATTCCAATGGCTAATGAAAATTGTTTATACTGGCTTATTGTGGAAATCAGTAGCTGTATACTTGGACGACACCAATGTATTTTCAAAGATGTTTGATGATCATCTTCATCATCTTCAATAAGTGTTCGAAAGACTGAGAAGGGCAGGACTGAAGTTGAATGCGACAAAATGCTTCTTTGGCAAAACAGAACTCAAATTCTTGGGACACATAGTTAGCAAAGATGGCATCAAAACGGATCCAGAGAAAATAGAGATAGTAAAGAACTTTCCAGTGCTGACCAATATAACAGAACTGAAATCATTCTTGGGATTTGCCAGCTACTATTGTTATTTTATCAAGAACTTTTCCAAGATAGCACAGTCACTCAATCAACTACAAAACAAAAATGCAAAATATAAATAGACAGAAAGTCAACAAGAAGCTTTTGGTATTCTGAGGAAAAAGCTTATCCAAACTCCAGTACTGATCTATCCAGATTACAGCAAACCATTTATTATCACCACCGATGCATCTGGCCAAGCATTGAGAGCAGTATTATCTTAGAGAGGACCAGATGGCAGAAAACATTCAGTAGCATATGCCAGCAGAGATTTAACACCAGCCAAAAAGAACTATAGAACACCAGAACAAGAACACTTAGCAATATATTGGGCTGTCATAAAATGAAAAGAATACTTGAGCCAGAAGTTTAAAGTATATACAGATCACAAGGGATAAACATCACTCCAAAAACAAGAATTTGGAAATGGAAGACAGTCAAGATGGAAAATGGCACTCACACTATACAATTATACTATACATTACAAAAAGAGAAAAGACAATGGAAATGCTGATGGTTTATTGCAAATAAAACAAATCTAAGAACATTTCAACCCAAAAATATAATAAAACCAGAATAATACCAACGAAAAATACAACAAAAAGATGAACATACAAAAATATCAACAATTGCAACATTATCTAAACACTCAACAGTTCAAAAAAAATTTATCACATACGGAACAAAGGAGTATTAAACACCAATCAAAATATTTCATTACTCACCAAAATATACTTTATTGGAAAAATAGAAGGGATCCAGATCAACCAACCAGAGTAATTATGGAGCCAGAAAAAGAGACAATATTATTCAACATGCATTCAAATCCAACAGCAGGATATTTTCACAAAGAAGCAACCATAGAAAGAACTAGAAAAAAATACTATTGGCCATCAATATATCCAGACATCATTTAATATGTGCAAAATTGTGATGCTTGTCAGCAAAGAGGAGGAACAAAACCCAGTAAACCATTAAGACCAATCAAAGTGGGACAACTATTTGACCATATGGGAATTGATTTAGTCGGACCATTAACAATCACCAGCAGAGAAAACAAATACATAGCAGTAACTATGAACTATCTTACTAAATGGCCAGAGGTAAAAGCAATTCAAAGAGCGAATGCAGAATCCGTTGCCAAATTCGTTCATCAGGATTTGATTTGTCAACATGGATGTCCAAAAGAATTATTATCAGACCAAGGAACTCATTTTGTGAACAGAACATTAACAGAATTAAGCCAAAGATTCGGAATTAAGAGACTATTATCATTACCATACCATCCACAAACCAACGGATTAGTAGAAAGATTCAACAGAACATTGTGTAAAGCAATAGCCAAGCTCAGTCAAGAAAACCAGAACAATTGGGATTTGTTCATACTATCAGTACTATTTGCTTATTGGACAACGAAACAGGATACTACACAAGCAACACCATTTGAATTAGTATATGGGAAAATAGCAATGTTACCAGTAGAGAGAGAAATTAATACATATCCAGCTGAAAATTTTCAAGAAACATTGCTGAAAAAAACATATGACTTAATAGAAACATTGGAAAACAAATGAAGAAGAGCAGCTGATAATATTCAAAAATCACAAGAAACACAGAAAGAAAGACATGATAGTCAACTACCAGACAAACCAGTTGAATTCAAGATCGGAGACAAAGTATTACTACATCGTACCAAAGCGGAAAAACAATGGAGTGGAAAATTTAACCCCAAATAGGACAGACCATTTCACATAGAAGAAATTCTAGGAAATGGAGCTTACAAATTAAGATTGAATAACAAAATTTTAACCAAAGCAGCACATGGAGATGGACTGAAACCATATCACAACATTACACTACCATCTACCAATAATATTCCACAATTAGGAGTACAGAGAATATTAGTCCAACCAGATAAGATTCCACGAGATCTGGAACCAATTATTATTATTGACAACAACACGTTAAATTGATCCATCAAAAGAATATATAAAGACATGGTAGACATGACAGGAAATATCAGAAAAATGAAAATTACAGACAACATTCACTTACTAGCACAACAACTCTTTCAATTAATCCAACACCAAGAAATGGAGATTACAATCAATCAACAAACCATTTGATATCAAAATACTAGAAAGACATTTCAACTCAGAACACAGAAGAAAACTGAAAATACTGTGGACAAAATTATGGCAAAAGTAAAATTAGCAATAAAAAAATTGACAAAAGAGTCACTATATCAAGAGTTGACTAAAGAAACTTAGAATTGGTGGATACAACAATTTCCATGAAACTATTGTTATTTTTACTTGGGACAACACATAAATATTCAGAATCTATATACGGATAAAACAAAGCGATTATTCGACAAAAGAATACTACAACAATTAGAACATTTTGTGGAAAAGAAGAACTTATCTACACAAGTCCAAGCAATATACTGAATACACACAGCATTTTAAGATAAACCAAAAATATTGCTCAACAGAGCAATGGATCTGGTTACCAGTAATCAATTGGGAAAAATCACCAATGCTCAATTTGAAAAATTACAGACCCAAATAACACAAGTAATTCTAGAAAACAAAATCCAGGAAATACTTCAAGAGGAGGAATTACATGAGTTAGATTTTGACAGAGCTCAATATTAAAAGGAGGAAATAATGTTACTCATAGAAATATAAGAAATATATTAGCATAATTATTAGCCAATCAGAAGTAAGCATAGTAAAATGTGGAATTCCAGAATTCCTCTCAGGAATTGCAGGATTCCAGGAATTTCAGGATTCCCAACAAGAAATTGCAGGATTCCAGAATTCCAGGATTCCTCTCAAAGGAATCGCAGGATTCCAGAAATTCCAGGATTCTTGTTGCAAAAAATCGAGGAATTGAAGAATCTCAATTATGTATATATAGCAATAGTGTTAGAAACAGAAAAGACAGAATTGATACCACAGAATCCTTAGCCTAAAAACGCAATCATTAAATAAATAATTATTTTATATCTTTATCCACTTCCCCACTATTAACCCTTCATGTTGATAGTAATTGATACTTGACCATACTGGAACAATAGCTCTTGATCATGACTATTGACAGGATATTAATCTGCAAATCGCCTTGGCTTATTTTTTTGTTTTCTTTATTTTCTTTTATTTCTTTTTCTTTATTTTATTTTGATTTGTGGTTATATACTAATTGATAAACAATTAAGTGCTGAGTTATTGACATCAAGAATAGCCTGGTAAAAGACCCAGAAATACAGGTAGGATTTTTATATATTATCGGATAGCTTACTAGAAGGGCACAACTGCCAGACTAAATCTGGCCACCACACTGAGAAAGAAATTGGGAAAACTCTTGGAAAATATTTCTACTATCGACACTATTGAATCTCTGTTCATTATACAAAAGACTCAACCAAAACCTTCAGATTAACCAAAACCTTCAGATACATCAAAACCTTCAGATACAGCACCTGCAGAACAGTCTCAATGGAAGTAGCTTTTGAGCACCAAATTACAGGTTTGTTATTTAATTCAACAGCAAAAATAATCACCTGTAACACCATGGAGAATGTTGTGAGTACTGCATGCTAAAGAAATCCTGTTCAATAGGATCTTTGAAAGGATCTTATGAGTGGTTTCAATCAAAGCAATGAGTCAGGTGTTCGTAAGAACTCCTTCCTATTCATAAGACTTGGGGATCATAAACACTCAGGCTTCCTTCCAAAGACCAGGAACTGACTCACAGAGCAAACAAAAGTTCAAGAGCACCAACAACATATTCAAAACCGATTTGTCACAATGCTTCTAAAGCTCGTTCGAAATACTAGACAAACCAGCAGCCTTATCATTAGGCAAGTCCGAAACAATACCAAACAACTCAACAGAACTAATAGGGTCCATTATTCTTAAAAATACATCATCAAATACGTACATCAAGAGTTGGTACTGGTGACACCAATCAGCAGAGATATCAGTGACCAACTCGCATTTTCTAGTCCAGTCTTCCATGATAATATCCACCTTAGATTTAACTAAACTAGAATCCAAAACCAGTTTATCATCAACAACCAAGTGATCCAATACCATCTTGTGAAAGAGGTGCTCTAGCACACTTCTAATAGTATGACCCTTATTTACCTCAAAACTTTTTATTCTCCTACTAACCACTGATCTAATACGAAATTCTTTAGCACACTTCGACTCGGACAATTTAGAGGAACGATACAACTTCTTGACTCTGAACAAGACAGATCTTATGACCTCAAAATGCGACCCTGAAAGAAAAAAAGACTCCACTACAGAAGCATTTGTAGTATCTAATGAGTTCCACATACCCAATAATGCAACAAATTCCTCAGAGGAAATCAAATGTGATGCTTTAACTAGTTTAGACACCAAAAGTTCTAACTTGTGAAACTTAGAAGATTCCTTAGTAAACACATTATCATAACTCTTTAACCATTTCTTTTTGAAAACATCATTTGCTGATAAGTACACAATTTTGCAGACGATGTCTCACATAGTATTCAGATCCAGAAACAATAGAGCAGCATCAAACTCACACTTAAACATTGCCATGGTGGCAGTAGAAGATTCCTTGAATGCAGCCCATTTGGCAGCTGTAGTATCCTTAAAATTGAACTTCCAACGATTTTTATTCGTCTGTTTGTGAAAAGACATTAAATTAACATCCAAAAGACCACCCAGGTCCACAGAAACAGTAACAGCCCTATGATCAGTATCAAAATATTCATCAACTCTGGTTACACTATGATTTAAGATTGCGTTGACCAAGCTTGATGACACAAACACATAATCAATAGTCTTGGTCACCCCTCGAGAATTGGTCCAAGTCGCATTCTTCCCAAACAGACTCCCTCCCAAGGCATTAACCAAACCCAAATCAAAACATTTCCTGAAACTAGCACATCTGTGAGAGCCATCTTCATTGAAATTGCCACCCAATATCATGAAAGAAGACTCATTAACAGCTTTAGCAATTAAGAAATTTATCTCGTCTACTTGTGAAAAGCACACAGATACTGAAGCATCAGTATACAAATCCAGAATCAACACTGACAGCTTATTTTTGAAAAGCAGCTTGACAGACAAAAGACAACCAGGAACCTCAAAAACTTTACATACATGTTTTGCCAGAGCGTTGTTCATAATGATCACTACACCAGAACCAAGGTAACCAGAATCCAAACCAGAAACGAAGACCTGAACACCATCGAATTTATTAGCAATCCAAGGCCAAACCTTATCTTTTAACTTCGTCTCAGTAACAATTGAAACCAAATTGTTCATATCTCTGTGCCAATATATAATGTCCTCTTGCTTGGCTAAATTGTTCATTCTCCTAACATTACATGTGGCTATCTTTCATACTAAATTATTCATTGAGGTACAGAAGAGACTGCAGAACCCGAGTCAGCACACATCTGATCTAACTTCTCCAATACTGAACAAACCAAGGCTTCAAGAGCCATTAACTTTGACTCCAAACAGCCCACCTTTGAAGTCAAAATTTTAGAACTACTTGAACCCAAACTTGAGGCACCAGAGAAAACCAAAGAAGGAGGAGGAACTGCAGATTTAAGTTTGTCCAAAACCATATCCGAACCAAATTCCACATTAACCGAACCAGGGACAACCAAGGGCTGAGAGGAGGAGGCGAGAGCCAAGGGCACCAGGTTTAAACTGTCAAGTTTGTCAATAATACCAGACACCTTATCTGTGAAAAGTTCCAAAGAGTGCTCCAAAAAAGTAAGACGAGTTTCCAAAAATGAACTAACAGGACCCACAGGAGATAAGTGACCAACCACACCTGAGACACCAGAAAAAGAGCTAAAACCAGGACCAAAACCAAAGTGAGAACCATTAGAAGAAGATACCAGAGAGACAACCTGGGCCCATGATTTGCTGCTGAATACAGCCGGTCTGAAGATAGGCACATCTTTTTTCACATACAGCTTGGCCAATTAGAGGTGATTCTCATCAGAGACAACCCTTTTAAATGACTTAAAAAGAGTAGGAGATGTTGAGGTCCCAGCATTACACTCTAGAACAGAATGATCAAGTTCCCCTCACCGTTCACACCAGACCATGTCCAATCTAACCCAAAACAGTTTCACCCCACCAAAAATAGGCTCCATACAAAATGCAGACTCCAATTCCTCATCATTTTCAAAACAAATCACAGCACAACAAACCCTATTACCAGTATCTAAGAATCGATTTATGACACAAGTTTTCCCACCAGCCCCTACCAAAAGATTGCCAAGATCATGAGCTGTTGTTCCCACTGGCAAAGTAAACAAAAACACCCTATACTAATCTCTAGATGCCTATGTTTTATGATCTCTCACAGTTTTGGCCATACACATTAAATCTTTCCTGATTAAGAATGACCACTTAACTGCCAACTGATCTGCCTAACTTGATTCAGCAAACTCCACCACAGTCTTCTGCCACAGCTCAATGAGTTGTACTCGGATTGACACCACTTGACCAAACTTGGATACTGCGGCAATGATCATTTTTTTTGGCATATTCATGGAAATTTTCTTGATGACTACAGTCCAATCTGAGTGAACTCCTTGTCTCTTAAGATCGCTGTTTACTATGATGTTGTTTTCTCTGGCCAATAACATGGCCTTTTTCATGTTTTCAAATAAAGTAAATGTTGATTGGATGATTCCTTCAAATTTTGAGGGAGTGGTGGCCCCCCCAAAACTATTGATTGTTGAAAATAACTTTCTGATAACCTGAGTCTTGGCCATAGCTGACTTCTCCTCCACAACAGATAGGTTGATGTCCAAAGCAAACGACTTTTTCACAGTGACTTCCACCTGAGACTTAACAATTTTGGGGTCCACTCACACTTTTTCTAAAGAGAAAGACAAATGGAGAGGAAGAAAAACTTCCTCCTTATCATCCATGTCATAACTAATAGTGCTGATAAGGGAACTGATAGCTGCACCAGTATTGAAACACTTTGCATTGAACGTATTCATCTGGGAGTTAGACGCGCCATTACCATCAGAGACTTCTTCATCCATGTCCATGCTAGCAAACTGCCCATCCATACAAACAGACCCACTATCTTTGAGATTCTTATCCGCACTTGAGAGTTTGACACCACTGAGAGACTTTTTGACATTTTGAGTTGAACCTCCACCAATTGAACTAGCAATCAAGACTCTGATTGACCTTTTTTTAACACTAGGACCACTTATAGTGGCAGCTGGTCTAACAACAAAAGGATTTGTTTCTTGTGAAATAGTGGAAGACAGTATGCAAAAACAGAAAAACCTTCTTACAAAATTTGACTTTTTTTCAGGAATTTGGGACGAAGGAGAGAAAAAAGTTTTATATATATATATATATATATATATTTTTATTTTTTTTATTTGTTGTTTGGTTTTTTTAGACTTAAATTAATTTTAAAAGACAATATTAAGTTGTTTTATATAAATCTTGCTTTTAAAACTTGTTTAATTATTGTTGTTAAAGTTTTTATTAATAGTTTTTTTTGATTTTACTTAAGATTACAAAATTTTTATAATAGTTTCTGGTTTTTTTTTTATTTTTATTGTACTTTATAATATTTTTCTTGGCATATTATTTAATGATATTAAAAATACTTTCAATTTTTTTAGTATTGTTATTTTGATTAATTTAAGATTTGTTAACTTGTAACAATAGTTTTTGAGTATTGCTTCAATTTGTGTTTGCCTTTGTTGCTTGTTTCTGTCTCTGATTCAAAATCAATGGAGTATTGAGACTGCACTGGGTATGTTTCTTCACAGTACTTGATAATGTTAAAATTAAGTTCTTGAAAGTAAGTGGCAAGTGTTTCACTGTTAAGGTCTTCAGTTCCCAACTGTGAAGAGTGTGCTAAATTATTGTAAAGATTGCTTCTAACTTCTGAGATATTGTAATTTCCAAAAAGATAATTGTTGATGCAGTTTTCAATGTATTGGTATACTGATTTCTTGACAACTTCAATTCCGTCTGGAATGTTGAATCTTTGCTTGTAGTGGGTGTAAATTGACTGGTAATATTCTAGAGTTGTTGTGTCTGATGTGGTCGCCACTTTGAATTTGTTGTTACTGTGTTATTTCTGTGGGAGAGCACCAAATGTTACCAGAGGTTTTTGGTCTTTTTTCTTCAATGTTGTTGATGCCTGTTTGCTGTGAATTTACGTTTTCTGGATGTGGTTGAACCTCCAGTAACTGAATTTATCTTCAAATTATCTCCTATAATTTGAACTGCTGGGCTTATAAGTGGAATGGCCAATTTCTTGCCAGTTACTTCTATGTAGTTACGTTGTAGTAAATGTCACTCTTTCTCAGGAATTGCTCATTTGGAAGCTCACTAAAAATGTGTAGTTACTTTGCTGTGAAAGTCAACTCTTCTACAGGAATTCTCGTCTATAGGCTACTCTAATGACTATACTAATAAAAGAAAAGAAAAGAAAAGAAAAATAAAAAAAAATGTAAAAGAAATAGAATTCTGTCAAGGAAAACGTTTTCTATCCAGGCCTGGAGTCACTAACAGTTTACTGAAATTGATAGCTAATCAATTTCAAAATGTTAGTTGGGTTCTTGGGGATTTTCCAAGTGCAAATAATTAAAGAATTTGGTTTTTCAAATTATTTGATATTTATTTTGTTTTTGTATATAAAGGATAATTCTAATTATTAAATCTGAAGTATGATACATTTTCTCGAAGAGAGAAGCTCTTTTTTTATACAACTTGTTATAACACTATTCTATGAACTTGAACTTTGCTATTTTCTATAATTTTGCTAAACTAAAGATACATTTCAGCAAACTACAAGTTATTTCTGCAAACTATTAGATATTTCGGCAAACTATCAATTATTTTGGCAAATTTCTTACAAATTTTGGTGAACTTTTTGAATATTACATAGTTTGGTGTATTGCATAATTGATCATTACAATTAGATTACATTTGTGTTATGTACAAATTGGGTTATTAATTAAATAATAATTTCGGATATTCTGCTAATGTAATAAGTGATAATTTAAAACAATAATATATGCTAATTAATGATAAGATTTATAAGGGTAATTTCATGCTAAACAATATCTCTAATTTCATTTGATAATTCCAAGTAAGCTTATCATGAATTGATTAATTAAATGTATATAAATAATTAATGTATTTTAAATAGTTATAATATAGTATGTAGATCTGATGTAATTTAGCTATATATATAGCCTCTCTGTTAGCTCAAGAAAGTATCAGTTCAATACTGAGCCAACTCTTTGCTATAGTTTTATAGTGAGCAGTTAGTCTTTTTCTCTACTCTTTACACACTCTCTTCCCTTTCTATGCTTTAAATACTTGTCATTACAATCTCAAATATGTCTTCCCATATTCCTTATCACTATTTGGAATTATGTTGTTTATAATTTTTTACTTATTTGTTATCATCATTTCAAGTTGTTCTATTATTTCTGATCTTTCAAATCATGTGTTATCATCATTTCACATTAAGTTTTGTTTTACTAAACAAGTTGTTAAATATAAAAATAAGTAATAAAGTATCACATTGTTAGAGAGTAGTCTTAACAATAAAAAGTTTAAGCAAAATCTATTTCAGTTATGTTTGACTTTTATAATTCTTTTTATAATTCTTATAACTTCATTTTCAAAGCAGGCATTTGAACACCACACCCTTTTGACAACTAATTGAAAGAATTCTAGTTACATATTTCTTTGAGTAGTTGGTTTTACTCCTTATTGCTGGTTGTGCTTCTGATACATATAAAGAGATGTGACTTCTCTTTTCCTCTTTTCAAATATCTAAGACTGGTTCTTGCCCAAAAACAAATAATAATGACAATACTTTTTTTCACTTTTAATAACATTATCACGTATTTCTTTTTGCTTTCCCACTTACTGAAATAGTCTATACACCCATAATATGCTATAGTCCATAGCATAATCATGATAATGTGTGTTCTAGGTGAAAGTTATTGTCATTGCTAAGAAGTTACAAATTCATAGCTTTCACCCAGTAATATATGGTGCTTTTTGTTGTCAGTATGGAGACAACTATGAATATTTAAATAACCTTTAGATATCTCAGAAGACTTTGATTTTTCCTAGAGAGGAAGAAAAATTTAACAATTTGCAGGAGCTCATTTTTCAAAGATAGAGAAAATGTTACCGGAAGATTTTCTCATTTTTCAATGCAAAAATTACAACACATACAATGAAAATTAACATCAAAATCATGCAAAAAAAGCCTACATCATCACACTTAATCAACAAAATCAGCCAGCAATCTGGAAATAAATGATCAGCAATCAATCTAATTACAACAAAAAAATATAGCACAATCCAACAATTTAACTAAGTTGGATATAAAGAAATCTTGGCAAACTAAGAAACACCAATGGAAATGAATGATTGATGCATGTAATCAGATAACAACAGGTTTTGTTATACTCCAAAATTCTCATACACCCTTATTAAAACAATCTAACATTCCAGATTTGTAATCAATGGTTAAAAGTAGTTACCAAGAAATGTAATCAATTGATCTACTTCTGATTATGTTGATCATAATCACAATTGGTATCATTAATTTACAATTAATGTTCTAGATCAAGCCATCTAAAATCTGATTATCTAAATTATTAGCTTTTGAATAAATAACAGACTGAGTAAGCTCATCATGAATTGATTAATTAAATGTATATAAATAATTGATGTATTTTAAATAGTTATAATATAGTATGTAGATTGGATGTAATTTAGCTATATATATAGCCTCTCTGTCAGCTCAGAAAAGTATCAGTTCAATACTAAGCCAACTCTTTGCTATAATTTTATAGTGAGCAGTTAGTCCTTTCCTCTACTTTTTACACACTCTTTTCCCTTTCTATGCTTTAAATACTTGTCATCACAATCTCAAGTATGTCTCCTCATATTCCTTATTATTATTTGGAATCATGTTGTTTATAATCTTTTACTTATTTGTTATTACCATTTCAAGTTGTTCTATTATTTTTGATCTTTTAAATCATGTGTTATCATCATTTCACATTAAGTCTTGTTTCACTAAACAAATTGTTAAATATAAAAATAAGTAATAAAGTATCACATTGTTAGAGAGTGGTCTCAACAATAAAAAGTTTAAACAAAATCTATTTCAGTTATGTTTGACTTTCATAATTCTTTTTATAATTCTTATAACTTCATTTTCAAAGTGGGCATTTGAACACCACATCCTTTCGACAACTAATTGAAAAAATTCTGGTTACATATTTCTTTGAGTAGTTGGTTTCACTCTTTGTTGCTGGTTGTGCTTCTGATACATATAAAGAGATGTGACTTCTCTTTTCCCCTTTTCAAATACCTAAGACTGGTTCTTGCCCAAAACAAATAATAATAACAATACTTTCTTTCACTTTTAATAACATTATCACATACCCCTTTTTGCTCTCCCACTTACTGAAATAGTCCATACATCTATGATATGCTATAGTCCATAGCATAATCATGATAATGTGTATTCCAGGTGAAAGTTATTGTTGTTGCTAAGAAGTTACAAATCCATAGCTTTTATCCGGTAATACTGGCAATAGTAACAATTACAAAGATTGAATTTCTAAGATTGTTGTTGTTGCTGATGATTCTGTTATTGTTGATGTCTGTTGTTATTACTATTCTTTCATTGTAATGGCTTGTAGGGTCCTACAGTACTGGCTAAAAATTCCTCAATTTTTTGAATTAATTTCTCACTTAATTGCATTATTTTTGTGTTAATATCAGATGTTCTATTGATAGCCAGATTAACGGCTTGAGTATGGTGTTACCAGTAGAATTTTAGCTATTAATTAGCATGAAATTACCCTTATAATTCTTATAATTTATTAGTATATTAATATCATTTCAAATTATCATTTATTATTTAATCAATTATCACATATTACAATTCAATTAAAATAATCTAATTAGTATAACAGAAAGTAGGATGATCAAATTACACAATACTCTGAACTTTGTAACATTCAAAAATTCGCCGAAATTTACAGAAATTTGCCGAAATTATGAATAGTTCACCCAAATTAATCAATAGTTTAGTGAAATAACTTGTAGTTCATCAAAACGTATCTTTAGTTCGCCAAAATTTGAGCAAAGAGAAAAAATGCAAGTTCATAGACTAATACTACAACAAGTTGTATAAAAGAAGAGCTTTTCTCTTCTGGAAAATGTATCTTACTTTAGATTTATCACTTAGAACCATTCCTACACACACAAAAAGAAATAAATATCAAATAATTCGAAAAACCAAATTCTTTAATTATTACACTTGGAAAATTCTCAAAACCCAACTAACGTTTTGAAATTGATTAGCTACCAATTTCAGTAAACTGTTAGTGACTCCAGGCCTGGATAGAAAACGTTTCCCTTAACAAAATTCTATTTCTTTTACATTTCTTTTATTTTTATTTTTTTTTCTTATTACAATTATTAGGGTAGCCTACAGACAAGATTCCTGTAGAAGAGTTGACTTTTACAGCAAAGTAACTACACATTTTCAGTGAGCTTCCAGACAAGCAATTCCTGGGAAAGAGTTGACATTTACTACAATGTAATTACATAAAGTAACTGGCAGGGAATTGGTCATTTCACTTATAAGCCCAACAGTTCAAATTATAGGAGATAATTTGAAGATAAATTCAGTTATTGGAGGTTCAACCACATCCAGAAAACGTGAATTCACAACAAACAGGCATCAACAACATTTAAGAAAAGAGACCAAAAACCTCCAGTAACATTTGGTGCTCTCTTACGAAAATAACACAGCAACAACAAATTCAAAGTGGCGACCACACCAGACACAGCAACTCTAAAGTATTACCAGTCAATTTACACCCACTGCAAGCAAAGATTCAACATTTCAGACGGAATTGAAGTTGTCAAGAAATCAGTATACCAATACATTAAAAACTGCATCAACAATTATCTTTTTGCAAACTACAACATTTCAGAAGTTAGAAGCAATCTCTACAATAATTTAGTGCATTATTCACAATTAGAAACAGAAGACCTGAATAGTGAAACACTTGCTACCTACTTTCAAGAACTTAATTTTAACATTATTGAGTATTGTAAAGAAAAATACCCAGTACAGTCTAAATACTCATTTGACTTTGAATCAGAGACAGAAACAAGCAACAAAGGCAAACAAAGATTGAAGCAATACTCAAAAACCACTCCAAACACTCCAACACTACAAAAGACAACTGCCAAACACTTGCAAACACCTGAACAAAAAACCAGTGTCCAATTACCACTTTCTATTACACCAAATTTCTAATTTCACTTGTTCAGCCACAAACACCAAATTCATCACTCAACCACTTCTCCAGACCAGAAGATTTTCAGTCAGCTAGAAACTTTACTCAACAGCAAGAACCAATATCAACAAGTGCCAATATCATTGATTACTTACAGGAAAACAAAAGTAATTATTCAGAAAGCTTGAAAAGTGAAGAAACTAAATCAGAACCAGAAAAAATTACCGAAAATGAAGAAGAAATGGCAACTGCTTACATTGCAAAAATCCCAGAATTCACTGGTGAAAACAATAACACCAGTTCTCAAGAATGGCTTGACAAGATTCAAAAAGCAGGAGATGCAAATGGTTGGATTGCAGCAAAAATGCTTAAAACAATTTCCTACTTTCTCCAAGGAACAGCAGAAAAATGGTTTGAAAATTTAGAAGAACCATTTGAAAACTGGCAAGCATTCAAAAATGCTTTTTTACAACAATTCACCGACAACAATACCTCTATTACTCTCAAAAACTGCTTTCACAATATCAAACAAGAAACATCTGAATCTGTTATGACCTATCTTGGAAGATTTAACAAACTTCTCAGACGAATCTGACAATTGGAAACCAATGACTACTATTCTGATGTTCAAATTCTGGATCAGTTTATAGCAGAGTTAAAAGACAAACTGATTAAGAAAGTCTGTCCACATGCTCCAGCAGACTTAGCAACTGCTATTAGACATGCAAAGAGCTATGAAATGGCAATGGAAGAAGCAAATCACACCAAGCTTGTAAACCTTGCAATTGGAGAAACCAGCTCAGCAGCTGAAGAAAAGATAGACCAACTCACAAAGAAAGTTGAAAGCTATTTTACAAACCAACAACAACAGCAGCAACAACCACAAAGATATCAACCACCACAATGATGCAACCAAAACAATTTTGGATTACCATCCAACAACCAATCTCAAAATTGTCATTATTGTGGAATTCCAGGACACTGGAAATGAGATTGTAGGAAATTACAAAGAGACCAACAAAACAGGAGTAATTAACATTACTTTTCACCACAACAATCCTATTACCAATCTCCACCACCAACCTATTATTCACTAAGACCACAAAATCAAAACTACTACCCACCAGCTCCACAATCAATGCAGCAACAATATCAGCAACCTTTACCAATTCAGCCATATCAGATACCACCCACTCAACAATATCAAGCACCAGCAAGAAGATTGGTTCAACATAACCAATTCACACCCCAAAATTAATTGCAGAATAACCACAATAGAATCAATCCAAATAACCAGTTGGTTCCTCGAAATTCAGGTCAGCAAAGACCCAATCACTATCACACTCAACCCAATTATCTTACAATATCAGAGGAATCGGATTTTCAACAAACTACACTTTCTGAAGATGAAGTTGCAGTGCTAAAATCAAATCTTTTCAACCACACCATTCCACCAGCTCAAATTGCCCAAAATGCTAACCTGTCAGATATATTTCTATTTGAATGTGAAGCAAATGAATCACCATTTCTGCTTAGTAATGCAGCAGTTAATGAACAAAAAGCAATTACTGCTATGTACACAGAAGCTACAGTGGAAAAAAAACCCATTCACTTAATCTTAGATAGTGGATTGGCTGAAAGTATCATCACTTACCAGCTGATACAACAACTCAAACGAAACGTAAACAGACCAGCTCAAACAGTTATTGTCACAGCTAATGATATGAAAAAGACTTCAGTAGGAGAAATTAATAATTTCTTTTTTTCAATTGATGGAATCACCATTCCAGTTAAAGTTCTTGTTATGGATGCACCCCAATACCAAGCTCTAGTCGGAAATGATTGGCTTCTCAAGGCCAATGCAAACCTGAACTGGGAAACTCAAGAACTTAAAATCTCATACCAAGGACAATATACCATAGTACCTGCAACCTGTAGTACCTTTAACAAACGATCAGAAAAAGCTCCAGTATTTGAATTTGAAGAGGAAAAAGAAATGCCACTTACTGAAACCTACATGGCTCTTGGATCAACATCTAATTGGGCTGAAGAAACAGAACAAGAAATTTTTGAAGAATTAAGGGGATGGAAAAAAGTTAGATATTCTACACCAGAACCATGGAAACAACCACCCTATATTCCACTCAAATGTAAAGATTGCAACAAAAAACTTTCATTAATGAGAGCATGTATTTTTCCAGAAGAGGAATATGAAACTTGTACCTGTTACTTTTGCAAAACATGCCATAGAAAACGATTTGGATCTCCAAAAAGAAGTGGAAAATGGGACAACACACCTTGCCTTACATGTGGAGAAATACTACCAGAAGAATACAATTGGATTGATGTAGCAATGAGAGGAGGAGTATGTGATCAAACCTGTCAATATGCTCTATCAATTTCGGAAAAAGTCAGAAAAGGGACACCATTTAATGCAGCATACAACAGTGCTCTCAATAAACTTTACCACTATTCTCATAATGCTAAAATGATTTTTGACTTAGCAATGGCATTAATCAATAGAGCCACTTAAGAAGATGTCCACCAAATGAAAGAAGCTGAATATATTGAGTATATCATAGAATTAGCTGGATTTGATTATGAAGATGAAGTAGAAACCTACTACCAAATTGCAAGCCACACATATCTGACCAAAAAAGCTCAAATTCAACAATTAGAACAAATGAACATTCAATTGTGTAAAGAATGTGTTATGCCTTGTAATGACCAATGGGGTTTAGAATGTTATGCTCTTAGCATTCCTCTGCCAGATGAGAATGATGAAAATGAAATCGAATTTGGAGTATCTGAACAAGTAGAAGAACTACCAACCACTCCTATCTATCTTCTTGAAAAGCAACCACCTTTACAATTTAAATATTTTGACAACCATGGCCAAGGAATCAGACCAGAAAAAGCACATGAAATTGATGCTGGATATGACTTGAGATACCCAGGAAAAGATACTTTGATTCTCCAACCAAAGTCTTTAACAAAAATCAATATAAAAATTGCTCTTGAAATTCCACCAGGAGCAATGGTTCAAATTGCCTCCAGATTATTATTGGCAAGCAAAAGAATCAATATTAGAGGAGGAGTTATAGATGCAGGATACACTGGAGACATTACCATCATGTTACAGAATGAGACAGACAAACCATTCAAAATTGAACATGCTGAAAAAATTGCTCAAGCAATTTACTTACCTTTAATCAACATTTCGGGTTTACAATCAGTAAACAACAGAGAACAATTGGGAAAAAGTGAAAGAGGAACTCAAGGTTTTGGTTCAACTGGACGATTTACAGTTCCAGTAAACATAGTTCTTAATACACAAAATGAATCCCACCAGATTTTTCAACTTCCTCAGCCAATTACCATTTCACCTTTTGGAAAACATCACGAAATTTACACTTGCTCAAAACCCACCACTACACAACAA